>CM019743.1:11570008-11780008 GCA_009761775.1 Ficus carica | reverse complement strand
TTTATTATTTATTTATTTATTTTTTCTTTCTTTTAAAGGTTAAAGTAACTTTAGGAACACAACGACAAAAGAGTGATAGGATAATGGCCTTTTACATATTACAGATATTAAGGTGTTTGGATTACTTATTCAAATAGAATATTCATTTGATTATCAGTGTTTTATATCTAAATACAAAATTTTTTAAATAAACTCTAACGTAAACACTCTTCACCATTTGAATACACACATTTCAATATCCTTTACTTTTATATGCATTTAAATATATTTTAATGTTGACATCCAAACGCACATATTATTGACATACATGCACTTAAATGTAAAAAATGACGTCAAATCGTAGATTAAAATTCATCCATTGTATTTCAATCAAATACTAAACATAATAGGTGATCCAAATAAACTAATAATCTTACGGTAATTTTATATTTAACATATCATAGGGTGTCAAGTATAAGTTCCCTACTCCCAAATCCAAATTCCCAAGACAAAAACAAAAACAAAAACAAAAACAAAAATAAAATAAAAAAGAAAGAAAGAAAGAAAAACATAATGACCCTTTATTTGCACTCATCATTGCACCCAACTAAATCAACACAAAAGGAAAATAATAATGAAACACAGCAAAAACCAACTTAATTAAAATCATTCAATTTCCTGTCCTAAGAAGCCCTTGATTTTCAAGCTCTCCACTGTGTCCATCACAGCATCTTCCAAAAGGGTAAAGACCAGCCCCAGATCAATTAATCTCTTCGCTGCATCTTTGCATTCCTTTAACCCTGGTTGGGTCTCCCCAATAAACCTGAAATTTATTATGATTTATGAGGAAATCAATAAAATCCTTTTAAACATGGAGAATTCTGCCATATCATCTTGGTTTTTTAACCGGTTGATCGCAACATAATCATATTAGATTAAAAAAAATACGATAATTTAACAGAATTTGACAAAGATCTAATGGTTAAAAATTATAATGTAAAAACCTTTGTACAAAATTCTTCTTTACGTCCTATAATTTGATTGAGACCTAACAGTTCATCGTTACGCCCTACAATAGGGAATTTCTTATTTTTCTACCCTAACATTGAATTTTTTTTTTCTTTTAAAATTGCTGGTACTTTAAAGAAATAAGAACTCATAGATCGCATTAGCTGAATTCTTAATATATATATATATATATATATGGGAATTAGACAAAACTGGCTTAAATAAAAATGTACAAACGGCCCAAAAAACTGTACCGACAAGAAGTTCCAAAGCTGATAATTCCAATGATAACCTCAACTTTGTTTTTATTGTATAATACTGATAATGTCTTTAATTGGTACCTTCAGATCCAGACTTCCAGCTTGTCCTGTTTCCTTATGACATGCATTGCCAACTAAGTTTTCTCTAACTTTGCCCACTAGAATTTAATTCCATATTAACTCTTGCTGAAAAATATATTATATATTTGAACCCCCTAGACAACTGAAACCACACTAATTATTGCAAAAACACTCTACATAAAATATGTTTATGTTGTTGCATCTCTAGATAATATAAATACTTAGGATTAATTTCATTTTTTGTCTTTGAACTATAGGTCCAATTCCATTTAGTCCATGTTTTAAAACGTCTTAAAACCAGTTCTCGAACTATCATTCTATTCCACAATAGTTTTTATGTTAAAAAATGGACAATAATTACCACGTCAAGATCATGTGCGTTTTGAGAATTTACAGTTTCTAAAATTGAAATCCAAATTTGACAAAAGGTTCTAAAATGTGGAATGACGAAATTAACCCTGATTAAAATACACTTTTGATCTTCACGTGGTATACAGTCTATTTTTAATGGTATTTTGGACCAAAAGAAAAGACTAATGTATAACATATTAAAAGTTTGAGGACTAATTTTTTGGATGTTTTTAAATTCAGATACTAAAATGAGATTAGAGCTGTAATTCAAGGGTCAAAATTAAAATTAACACAAATACAGATGGGTTAATTTAAAATTAGTTGGGACCTTCAAAAAAGTATTGTGGAATAAATAGTTGGGACCTTTAAAAAAGGCCCAGCAAAAGCAGATGGGTTATCATGTCCATTGAACGTCTACAATTCAGGGGACAGAAACTTGTGGAACCTGTAAACTAAGAGAAAATAGTCGTTTTCTTGTAAATAACTACTTATTAGACTTGAAATTTTGTCCTGTTTCCATTCTTTCCTGTGGTTAAAATAAATTAATTTACTAAATTGACTTATCAATAGAAATTGACTATTACCTACCACCTTACAAGTCAATAGTTGGAGACAATTTATCAAGAAAATGCCATGACTACTAGCTAAGACATAACCATGGAAAACGACAAATATCATCCTATAAATTTAAATGAATAATGTTAGGACACCAACACTAATCTTAACTTTTTAGATATCAACTCACGTGTCATATTTTTATTGGTACATACAATCAATTAATGTGTCAATACTTTAAACACTTACAAATAAAAAACGACAATTCATATATCACATATATTGATACTCAAAAGTCAGGATTAGAATTGATGTCCTCAATATTTTTCAATTTAAATATATCATAAAACCTTTCGTGAAAATTATGCAGCTCAAATCTCAGCCACTTAATGATTAAATGAAATGATGTCTGTCATTGAAAAGAAAAAAGCTGTTAACTACTGAATAAAAAAATATCAACGGCTCATATCATTTTTTTCATTATCCAACGGCTGAACATGAGTTCTATTTAATTGTTGCATAATTAGGATTTTACCGCCTAGGATTCTAAGATATAGCATACCAGATCAAACTATATTTGATATATATATATATATATATATAGAGAGAGAAAGAGAGAGAGAGGATTGCTACATACTTCTTTATGTGCCACTTCTCTATAGTAATCAAGTAATTTTTCGGTTGATATAGAAGAGAAAGTGCACAGAAAATAATGTTTCTTTCTCATGGGGACAGGGTCTCGTGGGTACCCACCCCTAATATGAAGGGAATTGGGAATTGTTAAAATGGTTTGGAATGGGAATGGTGACAAGTTCTTGTCCTCGGATCAGGGTTAGGATGGGGACGGAAGAACACTCCCCGCCCCGTCTATATTCCAATATACATATCTAAAGAAGAAAATTATAATTTAATTTGTTTTAAACGTGTATTTTAATATTAACCTAATCCCTAATATTGTTCTTTACACTTGTTTTGTTGAAACCTGGTTTCTTTTGTGAGATCATCGAACTTAAATTGAACTAATGATGAAATTCAATTTATTTTTTTGTTTCTAACTTAATGAAACTTTTGTCAAATATGAATGATATGATAGGGATTGGGACAAATATGAGGAAGATAACCGGGATTCTCCGAATCCATCCCCACCTCTTCCCTCTTCTTCAGTGGGAATGAAGGTGGGGATGGGGATTATTTTAAAAAATGGGGATGGGGATGAAAAAGAATTCTTGGACCCTGCCCCATTGCCATCCTGCCATTTTCCCCACTCCCAAATTCAATAATAAAAATGGGCGCCATTTCTTTTAGAATAGCAAAATTGAAAATTTTTGGAAACATATGTTGATAATCTATAAGATGAAAAACTTTGATGGGACAGCAGAGAATTATGACAGGTAAAGCTTCCACAACCACAATAACAAATATATTTAGTAGAAAAAAGGTCACTACTTTCCAAAGGCCATCAAGTACTAGTGTCATCATGAAGCTCTTAAGACGAGTTAAAAAAAGATGGGCTAGACAAAATTGAATTTCTTTGAGCAGTAAGAAAAATTAAAAACCTCCTTCCTATATTTGACATTTCCCTTGGGCCTCGTTTGGTGCAGAAAAACCATAAGAGAGAGAGAGAAAGGAAATCTACAAGCAATCTAGGAAACAATTATGAGCCAAAATGGGATGAGAGAAGATTCTATCATTAAGTGGATTACCACAACTATTAAACAATCACAAAGTGGATAAGGCAGAATGGGAACTCAATAAATTTCATATATTTTCATTCATTGAAAAGGTATAATTGGTCTCTCAAGCCCACCTGTGCACCACATGAAGTGCTATCATAACATTCACCTAGGATAATCATATCTCTCAATGGACAATGGACCTCCCAATACTTGCTCCACAATCAACTTCCAAGTTTTCTTTTTTCAAAATATATAGACACATATATATCCAAAACAAATCCCATTTCACACCAAGAGTAGGAAGTTATGATAGTCTACCAATTCATCTCAAAAGCTCAAGCAGTTAGCAGGTGGGCCAACAATGGTTTTATGTTAAAAGACCCAACACATGATGATAATAAAGGGGATAAAGATTGCAATTATAGGGTTTCGAACTCAAGACCTCCTACCCTGATACCATGTTAGTTTACCAATCCATTTTTCAGACTTTAACAAATTCACTATTTGAAGAAGTTGTGCTTGTTCCTACTAGTATTTGGGACTTTATTTGCTACAGGGATATTTCCACCGCTACAAAATTCTCCAAAGTTCCCATCTAACTATTTTCCATAGTACCATACAAAAGTGTGAACAAATCTTAGATGGGAAGGCACTATTGACAATGATCCAATCAACATGATTCGTAGTTTGAGATTTTTGGCAAGTGATGTTCCAAGACATTAGTAAGTTTCCCTCCGACCCCACCATCATAACAACTTTTTGAGTCCACCAACAATGATACCAACCAATCTCGGGAAAATAGATTCAAGTTTTGAAAACAAAGGAAAGAAAATGGAGTAACATGAGATGGCACACCAACAAAAACGAGTATCGTAAAAGCAGAGCAAAGTGTAAAGTTTCCATTTTAAGATAGTGGAGGAAAAACTAACCTGTGAACAGGAAACTGAGGAAAGAGGTTGGCGACCATCTCGGCGAAATCACGGAATTGAAAGATGCCATTATTGCAGAGGTATCTACCAGAAGCTTCGGGAGTCTCGAAGAGCAAAACTTGTGCCTTGGCCACGTCTCGAACGTGAACGGCTCCCAGCCAGTGATACTCCTGAGTGTCTTTCGAGCCCTGCAGCAAGTTCAGCAGAACAGCACAGCTCGCATTCAGATTCGGCTGCAGCATCGGGCCAAGACATGTTGCTGGATGGATTGCCACCACGTCGAGCCCATGCTCCCGGGAGAACTCCCAGGCCGCTTTCTCTGCCAGCGTCTTCGACACCGGATACCATTTCTGGGGGGGGGGGGGGGGGGGGGGGGGGGGGGGGAATGAACATGAATAGAAGGTGTTAAATGTGAATCAGAAGGAGTTACTTTTGTAATGCTTAGATGTGTAATTACATAGTTTCTTCTTAGTACATAACAAAACCAAGTTTCCATTGAAATGTAATTTATTACATACGAGATTTTTAGTATTTCATCTTTAAGAACTACGTCCACTCTCAGTCACTACAAAAGAAGTTTATAAGAGAATCACACGCCTTACGCTTCTTAGACTCTCTGCATTTCTTTCTAAACCGTGCTGCCCCGATTTCTATAAAATTCAGACAACCGAATACATGTGTAGAATTCATATGCTAACTCTGCATCATGGCGATAATTTTAAGCTCCACATTAGGAGTTAACTAGTAAAATAACATAAACAATGTTCCAAAAAAATTTTATTTGTAAAATGACTTCAAAATGATCAAAACAATCTAGAATAACGGGCTTTATAGTTCGTTTGGTGAAACGGTTTGAGTTGAAATTTTTAAGTTTGAATTGATTGACATTTTAAAAATTAGTTATAATTTTTATTGACTTTTCAGAAAAAGATAAAAACTGAGATAAAAAGTACAATTTAATTTAAGTTAAATGGTTTTATCAAACAAAACTTTAATTTCTATTTTTAGGGTGCGTTTGGACCACAGGTCCAAACCCATGGATTTTAACTCAATTTTTGTCTTTTTCCCCAAAAATTTTTTGTCTTTTCTGAAAAAGTACACATCAATCACTATTTAAACTTATCAATTTCAACTCAAACTCATACATCAAACAAACCCTTAAGGTAGTCATTTTGACAAATTCCATTTTGGGATAACAAATCATCATAAGCTAATTAGAAAGAGTAAGTTAGAGAGAGAGAGAGAGAGAGAGAGAGAGACCTGACGAGATTTGCAGTAATCGAGGTCAGTCCAGGAGGACTCATCAAAGGGCTTCTCCGGAGGCCACGACGGGTTGGGGACCAGGGCGGAGATGGAGGACGTGAGGACCACGCGCCGGACGTTCTCATACTTGGCGGCGCGTAGGACGTTGAGAGTGCCTTCGACGGCGGGGGAGAGGAGCTCGGCGTGGGGGTCACGTGGGTCGTCGAGGGTGCAGGGGGAGGCCACGTGGAAGACGCCGGCGCAGCCCCGGACGGCGGCGGAGACGGCGGCGAAGTCGAGGATGTCGACGAAGAAGACGATGAGGCGGGAGGGGGTGTCGGCGGCGCCGGGGAGAGAGAGGAGGTGGGAGGCGTCGGAGTTGGGAAAGACGGAGGCGTGGATAACGGGGTAGCCCTCTTCCAGAAGAATCTTCACCAGCCATGTTCCGATGAAGCCGTTCGCTCCGGTCACGCAAACGGCTGGTTTCTGGTTCTGGTTCTTCTCCGGCGGTTTTGACATTTTTTCCCGCGATCTGAGGGATGATGACGGTGTGGTCAGTGGTGAACTCTTTAACCTTTTTTTTTTTTTTTTTTTTTGTTATAGTTTTATTTTCTATTCAATTTTTTAAACAAAAGTATTAGATTTGTTGGTTAAAAATAAAAATTTTAAATTAAAATTGATTATTTATTTTTAAAAAAAATAAAAATTAATATAAAAAATATAATTTAATTTAATTAAATTTAAATATTAAATAAAATTTATAATAATATTTTTAAAAATATAATAATAAATTATAATATAAAATTTAAATATAATAATAAATAACATAATCAAAATTATGATTATATAATATTAAAAAAAACTCATATTCTTTCTTTTTTTCTTTTTCTCTCTCACCTCATATCTCTTTCTCTTTCTAACATGAGATTATTACATGTAAATTTATTATTAAAAATTAACCATAAATTTATTATTTTTTAAAAAATACATGAAAATCAAGCGTTATTGCCGTTTGGAGATTGCGAGTCGTCGTCACCATCTGAAGATGGCGAATTTGCCGCCACTAACTGGAGATCATGAAGTGCCGCTGTCATCTGGAGATCGCAAAGCATCATCGTCGTCTCAATTTAGTGTCAGCTGGAGATCACGAAGCTGACATCCAGAAATCGAGACGCTATTCTCGAAATGTTCATTGGAGATAGAACTAAATCGGTTATTATTACACATAAATCAAGGACTTAGCATAGTAAATTAAGAATTTTCACAAATCAGTAATTACGTAAATAAAGGATTTACATGAGAAGTCAAAATACTATGTGTTAAAAAAAATATTATCAAATAAAATAAAGGATTTACACATTATCAGTAATACAATATTTACAGACATGAACAAATGATTTACAGGAAAATCAAATGCTTTCATGTAAATCAATGATTTACCGAGTAAAATATAAGATTTACACAATATAGAGGAAAACTTTCCCAATTTAAAAGCTATATCTACTGTGGCTGCTGCGATGCTATTGGAGTTGCCAATGTCGAAGAAGACAGCTAGAATTGCCTGGCCTTCACGATGACGATGACTATGACTATGAAATAACGATGGTGAGGCGACGGGGATCGATGTCCTTCGATTGTGGTTGGCAAGGAGTTCAAGGAGAGAGACAAAGAGAGATGGAGGAGAGAGAAAGGAGGAAAGAGAATGGAAGATATTATATGAAGGGTATTTTCTACGGTTGTAAATCTGGATTCACCAACAAGATACTATTTACTATCTATTATAAACTATTTTGCTATTTATTTCAATTCAACTTTTAAATTTGAATTATTTGCCTCCTTCTCCCTTGGTTTCCAAAGGTTTTTTTTTTTTTTTTTCTTTTTTCTTTTTGTAATTACAAGCATAATCTAACGGTAATTTCAAGTCCGATTTCATCAAAGATGTGAAGTCCAAATCTCCACATCTTCAAATTCAACTAAAAAAAAAAAGTTATTTTCTTTTTTTAATGGACTCCTATATAAAATTATTATTAAACTTTACTGCAGGTTCTTTTTTAAAAATTGTAATAAAGTTATTTTATGAATATAACTAAAATAAAAGGCATGATTTTGAAATATTTGGAATAAATAATAAATTTACAAGTTACATAAATGTACTATTTACACAAATTTATTATTTATTATAAATATTTTTAAAATCTACCATATACTTCAACTATTTAGAAAAAAGAAAAAAAATTACTATTTACTTCTTTCTTCTAAAAATCTATCCTTATAGCAGGAGATCAAGTCCATTAAAAACTTAAATTTAAAGATTAATGGGCTAATAATTGAAGGTAAAACTGTCACGATGATAATAGTCTAGGGATTAACAACGACAAGAACCTTATTTGTTTTAAAATTCAATTCTATGGATTTTAATTTTTAAGGGCAATTCTAGAACAAAAAAAAAAAAAAAACTAATTGCATATACATCTCATGAATTTAGGTGGAATGCAAGTTTTGTTATAACATTTTTACATCACAAAATAACATTCATTAAAGTTAAAACATGTCTCATGAAACAATATTGTTAGAAATTACTTGTTAAGAGAACGAATATCACAGTATGTAGCTAAAATTGTTTGAATGTTCGTATATTTGATGCCATAGACTCTGCTTCTATAGTAGATAATGCAACAATTGAGATAGGTTTTGCTACATAAGCTTGTAGAAGTTCTAATAATGAAAATTTAGTGAATCTTGACGAAGATTTTGAATATATAGATTCGTATAATATCCATATAGTGGATTTGTTAATCATTGGTGGTGATGGTACGGTAGTAAGAAGGTATTACTTAGAGTTTTTATTTCTATCATGATCAGGATTCTCGTGAGAATATCACTGATCCTCCTTTTATATACAAAATAAGGAGTATATTTCTTTTAATTTCTTTGATATTATTATGCGCTTGATGCTCTACAACCTTTGACTAGTTAGTTGATGAAGGCTCAAGACTGTAATCCTCGTAAAGATACCACTAATCCTCTTTTTATTTACAGGAAAAAGAGATAGTATACTTTTTATAATTCTCTTTTCCCTAATGAATATTCAAGAGATTAAAAGACCGGTCTTTACCTAATAATAGTGTATCTTTTTTAATGTTAAACATGATCATAATCACGTTAAAATGAAAATATATATATATATATATATGCAAAATGAATAGTGAATATAACCATTTACGTTAAAGCCATATGTGGGTTACTACCAACTACAAATGGTTGATATATCATAAAAGATTAAAGTACGGGGAGCAATATGTAAAAAAATGTTTTAGAGAGGACTAAAGTGCCAAAGACACCATAGTTGAGGGGGTAAAAGATGAGTAGAGTTGTCGATCCCATGAGGATTGCGTTTAAATTTGAGTTAATTACCAAAATTCGTTAACGTTAGGATTATTTGAATGACCGATTGAAAAATAACAAAAATGTAAATTCAAATAAATAAGACTAAAATGACGAAACAAAATAAAGGAATAAAAAAAACACAAACAAAGTTCTAGGGAATTGATTTCACTCAACTATTCCTATGCTTAACCATTTTAGCAATTGTTAATCAACTTCATCCAATTCATTAATCAATGGCTCTAACCTAATCTCATTACCTCTCCCGAGTGTCAAATGAGATAATAGGCATGAACACCTAAAATTGATATTCCTATCAACTAAAATGCACAAACATTCATTAAGTTTAAGCCACAAATGCTATTACCCAAGTACTATCGGCCTCCCGAACTCAACATTACTTAGGTTATATATCTCGAATCCGACATATGAAATTCCCTTTCTCAAGTGCCAAACTCCACATATCAAAATCAACTAATTTATTTGGAACAATAAACTAGAGGCAATAAGCATAGAACACATATGAATTGAAATGAAATTGGATTAACAACTAACTAAATCATCAAAACATAGTTCAAGTAGAGCTACATTAAACCTTAGAACTAATAAATTACACAATACCCATAAATGAAAATAAACACAAAATTAAGCAAATTAAGGGTTCAAGCATTATCAAATTATAAAATTAAAAGAGATAAAATATTAGATGAAAAAACTCTATGAATGTTCCTACAATCCTTCAAGTTTTTCTCCCAATTTTCCTCTCCTCTTTGAGCTCTTCCAATGCCATTTACCTTAAAATTTGCTCAAAATAAAAACCTAAAACTAAAAATAAAAACTACTGTTTGGATGGCAAGTTTAACTCAAGTTAAACTATACTTTTTTTTATTTTTTTCTGAAATTTTTTTTTGTTTTTTCTAAAAAGTCAACAAAAATTACTATTAAAACTTAAAATTTTCAACTCAAACTCATTCACCAAACAAACCCTTAATTTTAAACCTAAAAATCCTACACTACTCTTTTTTGGCTTTTTTCTATTGTTTTATTTTTTTTTTCTTTTTCTTCTTTATTTTCTCCTCTTTTTTTCTTCTGGGTTTTGCTCTCTGGTCACTCTCGGCCTCCAAAACCCAGCACACCCCCTTCGAACCCACCCAGCCTCCCCTTTTTCTTTCTTTTCTTCTTCTTCTTCTTTTTTTTTTTTTTTTTTTTGGTTCTTCTTTTTCTTTGCTGCACGCCAGCTAGGGGGAGCATTTGTTCCCTCCTTCTCTCTTTAAGGCAACAACCACGCGGCGGAGAGGGAATGGGTGGTTAGAAAGCAAGACACCAGATAGGGCCCACAGGGACCCGTGGCGTAAAACAGCTGGGTAAGAGGTCGAGCTCATGTAAGGATCAATAGGGGAGCGCACACGAGAACAGGCAGCTATTAGTCACGCTGTTGACACTCCACGCTCCTCTGTATGGGGTGAAACACACTCGCGCACTGGGAAGAGCTAATAGAGATTCGACGGCTTGGAGGGCGAGTGGAGTGCGCCTTTCTCCTTCCGCGAATGGCATTTGCCTGGCTCCGGCGTAAATCGCATTTTTAATCCGTTTTTAAGCTTTTGACTCGCCATTGTGCCTCCAATTTCACCTGATTGAATTACATATATGAAAAAATTAATTATTTAAAGAGATAAATTAATAACATTATATTAAAATTAATATTAATCTAAATAAAATAAAAGTACAAAAAAAAAAAATCAAAAATAAAGTATTCTGAATTAAAATTAAGTCAATTAAAAAAAATTAATCTAAAATAAATTAAAATACTTAAAAATTTAGACGAGTAAAAATACTAATGGAAAGTTTGGAATTAAATTTCACTTCAATTAAATTATATTTTTACATCTTAATTTTTATTTTATTTTAAAAATTAACAAAATTTATAACGTTTTTTTAAAATTAATACTATTAAAACTTAAAAATTTCACTTCAATTTATTTACCAAACATCCTCTCAAATTGAGTTATCAAGTGCTAATTTACCTTCATTTTTTTTAAAAAAAAATTTCCCTGTTGGAGAGAGAGACACATCGACAGGCCAAATGGGCAACCCGCAAGCTGTTCTGCTGTATTTCTCCTCTGGTTCATGACAAGACAAAAAAAAAAAAAAAAAATAATAATAATAATAATAATAAAAAGAAAAAGAGAAAAAAAAAAAAAAAACAGAAATTCGAGAATTCTGATGAAAGCGGTGGGGGCGTCTTCATCGTCGTCGCTAGTGTTTCTTAGCGGCGGCGGCAATGGCGGCGGTTCTTCTTCATGCTGCTTCTGCTTCTGTTGCTACGGAAATTCCTCATCTTCTTCTTCTTCTCTTTCTTCTTCATCGATGGCGTTTTCTACGACTAACAAGTACAATTTCATTATAATTATGGCCAAAAGCAAGAAGTCCCAATCTTCATCTCCATCTCCTAAGGTTAACTCTTCTCTCTCTCTGTTTTTTATTTTTTATTTTTAAGCAAAAATGTCTGCTGGATAAAGCGTTTAAGGGTTTTCCTTCTCTTTAATTATTTTGATTTTGAAGGATGTAATGGGGGTTGCTTGTATGTGTTTCTACTAGTTTTTAGTTTTGTTGTTCTGTTTTCAAGAAATAATTTAATAAACTGGGTGAACTATGTTATAGTGCTTATGTAATACACCCATTAATTTTTAGGTGATTCGTTAATGTCATTTTTCGAGACGAGTAGTGTTAAAAATATCAATTTTAATCTTAATTTTTTGAATACTGACTTAGGTGTCGCATTTGTTTTCATTGATGGATACAATTAGTTAATCAATATTATAACGATAACTCATATACCACATAAGTTAATATTCAAAAGTTGAGGTTGAAGTTGGTGTCTCTAGTATTTTTCTTTCGAGAAATTAATATGTAAATCGGGTGTATTATGTCATCTTGCTGACATGGTATACTAAATTCCTAATTAGCATTCTCTTTCCTAATAAATTTAATGTAATTTAGGTAATTAGGATAGAATTGATAGTGAAAAATACCTAAATGTGAAATGTTTATTAGACACTTACAAAAAAAAAAATGTTTATTAGACGGGTGTATCATATGAGTACGATGATATGGTACATACAGTTTACTAATTGATATCAGTTGTTGTAACAATTGAAATTAATATATACATAGATATCTAACATTAGTTAATGGTGTGCGACACTTAACGTGCAATATTTATTATTCATAGAAAAATGTTCTATCCTCTCATGTAAAATTAACACGTAAAGTTTTATTTAAAAAAAAAAATGTACAAGTGATGTTTTGTAGGGATGCCAGATATAAGACTGAACCTATAAATATATATATATATATATAAATATGGAAAAAGACATTTTTTTACTGTTTTTGTGCCAATAGGGATCCGAGCCAGCTCCTCCAAGGATTACATCAAATGTCAAGCAAAATTTGCAGTTCTTAAAGTTATGGAAGGTGGTTAGCTACTGAAACATTAAACCAGGTATTCATTCACTTCTTTGCCTTATCTCATCCAATAAAGATCTTTGTAGGAGTTCCAAAAGAGAAAGTCTGGCACACCTAAGCCTGCTACTAGTTACCGCAAAAAAAGGTTAGAGAAGGAAGCTCTTCCCGAAGACACCGAATTCTATCGTGATCCTACCACCACCCTATACTAGTAAGACTCTTTCAAGGTTTTTTTGCACGTACGGTCTTTTTTCATCCACTTGTATCTCCTTGGACAAGCTAGGTCTTTGCTTTTCTAAATTTGCTTTTTACAGTACAAACCAGGGTTTAGAAACCGCAGTCCCTGTGTTGCTGGTTGATGGATATAATGTTTGTGGCTATTGGGTGAAGCTGAAGAAACACTTTATGAATGGAAGACTTGATATAGCCCGCCAAAAGCTAATCGATGAACTCGTAACATTCAGCATGTTAAGAGGTTTCTTCTGTCTTCCCTTTCATTGTATTTGCAATTTTTTGTAAACTTTTTCTGAAGCCCATCTCACGTTTTGTTCCGCAATACCATTACTTTTGACGTAGGTGAGATTAGCATCAATGATGACCAGAAAATAATCTGAGTGCTTATTAGGGTATTGGAAAATAAATACTATTGCTAGCGCACTTCTTATCAGCTTTAGCTTTTGTTAGATTTTGTAACACATAATCATGGGCTAAGTTTAGGCTGGGCAGAGTTAAGTAATTCTACTTAAACTTCGATAAAATGAATGAAAGTTGGTTCGTGATGAGTAAATAAGGAAAACAATATGGCATCTTGATTTTGTTTTCTTTTGGATCATATCTGGATGTCTTTGCCTCATCCATTTGTTCCTGAAACATTTACAGAAGTGAAAGTGGTAGTTGTATTTGATGCCATGATGTCTGGACTCCCAACACACAAGGAAACTTTTGAAGGGTACTATTTATGAACTTGTATTGTTATGATTTGTTTTCTCTTCCACTAGTTCATAGGCAAGTTATAAGACTTCGTTGTACACTATCATTGAGGAGTGTGCGAGTGTAATTTTCCTTGTAGGTCCATTGTCCTAGTTTTAACAAAGTTAGTATAATTTTTGCACCTTTTCTACACTAAGTGTTTGCAGTTTTTTATACCAAGTTACTTTTACGTTGAGTGATGACCATTGTTAAAAGAACAATTTATGCTGAATTCTGTTGTTTATTATTTATTTTATTTTTTATTTTGAAATTGGGATGGGGGGTTTCAATCTCTTCACCTTATAGTGGAGTCAGGTATATAATTACCACTAGACTATACCTGCAACCACTAAATCTAGTGGGTTTTTTTTTATATTTTTTTTTGGTTGTTTGTTGTTGTTGGCTATTTGATTTAAATTCATCAATGTGTTGGGATGTCCATTAAACTGTCTTTGTCTTGGACTTATCTATAGCAGTCTCGTTGGACTCACTCGAATAATCACCCAGTCACACATGCGCGTGTAAAGGGGGAGTTTTTAATATCTAAGTTTCTTCCTATTTGCCTGTGCTTCTACAATAAGCCCAAATTTGGGCTTATTGTATTTTGGTACCTTTGTTGGCCATTTTCGTTTTTATTCTTATTTTTTGTGAATTTGGTCGGATCATTCTAAACTTTGAAGTCTCCTTGGCATACAGAAATTCTAATGTAATCTTTTGCATAATATTGCAGTGTTGATCTGGTTTTCTCAAGTGAGACATGTGCTGATGCTTGGATTGAGAAAGAGGTGAGAAGACCTGAAGCTGTATAACAAAGTTATACTATCTCTCTTCTTCTGGTTTAATCATTTGTGACAAATTTCTATTCCTTTTAAACATCATAAAATGACATGAAATCAGAGTATTCTAAAGAGAGAGCATTTCAGATTGTGACATGAATTACACCTGAAATTGATCTTTCGAGCTATGCTTCTGATGAAAAAGTTGCAGTTTTATAAACTTGTAAGGGATTAGAACTGCCATATGTTGTTTAGTTTAGAAAACCTGTTTGTCACTCTTGAAAATTTATTGTTAGGTAGGTTCTACGTTAGGGCGTAGGCGTTCGGTTTGTCTTTATCTATTTTTTTTTTTTAAATGTAAATGGAGAGGGAGGGAAACTAATATCAGAGAGACTTAGCATGTCCCAACTAGGTTATTAATAGAAAGACAAAGAAAATATGTAAAAGATAAATAAAGTTGTTCAAAACAAACTAGATTACATCATATTGCGTTGTCATAGTTAGAATAAAGAAAAAGAAAGAAAATGAAATTTGGGTCTTGGTCAACTCCAATTTTGTAAGACTAGGTTAAGGCCGTCATTTAATTTGTCTCTTTACATTTCATACATATTAAGTTTTCATCATTTGTTGACTTTTGTGATTGTAATATGTAGAGCATTTGCAAACACCTAAAACCAATACAATAGATTATTTTCCCTTATCTTTGTTTTCTGAAAATATGTCATAATTGTTTGCGCTTTATATCATCTTATGTACTGCCAGGTTGTAGCCTTGAGGGAAGATGGATGCCCCAAAGTTTGGGTTGTAACTTCTGATCACATTCAACAGCACGCAGCACATGGCGCAGTATGCATTTTTCTCATAGTTTGGATGTCTTGAGAATTTTTTTATCCTTTTGAAGCAATAAATTACTATCAACAATTGAGAACGGTCCAAAGAATACAATTTAATAAATACATTTTGCAATTCGGATTTGGTATTGAAGGTTTTTTTATTATTCAAAATGTCTCTTATCTTATAAAAAAAAAAAAAAAAAAAAAAAAAGGGTCTCTTAGCTTTTTTCAGACCTCCACGGGTTATGTTGTTTTCTACTTACACAATGATTTTATCTAGTAATTGCTTCTATACTTCGTCTCTTGCATTTTTGTGATACCAATATTTTCCCACTCTTGTTTCAAGCCTAAAAGCCTCGTTGCCACTCTTAACATTCTTGCTTTACTTTGTTTACTCTCAATTGTCTACCGAATTCATTGTTCTGCTCATATATCTGTTTCAGTATAATTTTGTTTCGGAACACCAAGAAACCTGCTTTTACTCTCACTTCTTATTTGTTTACTTGAAATTTGTAATCCCAAAGTCGTGCATCTTTGTTGATTTATCCCATTCCAACTCATTTTCTTATATAATACCCATTAAACGTTTTGTTGATTCAAGACAATTGATTGAGCCTGAGAAAAACTGATTCTTTTTCGTTGGGACCGGGAATTCATTTTTATTTGGAATTTGAAACTGAGATCTCTTTATATTTGCCAGATACACTTATTTTAATTTTTTGGTACCTTTAGGGAGCTTTTGTGTGGAGCTGCAAGGCCTTGGTCTCTGAGGTGAGACATTTATGCTTTGAATTTATCTCTACTTTGGAACTGTTTGGACATTCTTTGCCAAAAATTTTAGTCCAGTTTTTTACATTTAGACAAGATTTCAATGGTAGAGATATTGGTACAATATATGGCATTACTCGAGTTAAAAAATTTGGTACCTTTGCATGTAAAGACACTATCGCATGCTTTTCAGGTATTTTCTGGACAGCAATAGTTTTCTGTAACTTGTTTCAAGGTTGAAGGGACAAGTTACTTTATGCTAGAAGTTCGTTTGGAAATTTCCCGAAAAGCTAATCATAGGTTCTTCTCTCCATTGGAACAAGAGGGCCGTTAATTTTGTGTAGATTTACTGATGATCACACACACACGGACTGGGGAATGGATTCTAAACGACATGTGCTACTATCAACAGTCCCTTTTATTATAGTTTACAGAAGTTGTAACATAAATTCTGGACTTTTAGACGAACATCTGTTGACTGGCTAAGATTGCCTCTGAGATAGGCTATGGTGTTCCCTTTCTGCCTCCGTTGAACAAAATGTAAAGAGGAGAAAATAATGTGTGCTCATATGCACATATTAGATATAGAGATAAAGGTGAAACGAGAGGGGTTGAGTAGAGAATTTGGTGCCATAAGATTAGAGGTCTGAGTCTGGTTGCTGAGAATCTTGTATTCCTTGGCAAGGGACGAAGAGCAGAGAGAGATCATTTTGTGAAAAAGCTGAAAATTGATGAACAGATTGCTTTCCAACTTTGAGATGATGACTCAAATTAGATTCTTATAAAATCAGAAGTTCATATTCGTGATAAACTTAGCTATTCAATATGCTTTCGTCAAAAGGTTCAAAAGTTATGTTACAATATTGTCAATTAAATTATAGATATTCGTTGAATGTATCTGATTTTTCTCCAGGTACAGCCAACTGACCGGATCCAAGTTGATTGTATGATTTTCCATTAATAGATTAACTTTTATGTAGATAATGGATTTGTTCCGTCTTTTTGATGATTTCTGTGTAGATTAAAGCATCGAAAAAGGAGGTTGAGACTATGCTTCAAGATCATAGGTGTGTTCATTCTACCTCAGAGGACACTTATCCTTTTTTTATTTTATTTTATTCTACTTTTTATATTTAATATTTTATTTTTCTGCTTTGAAGAACAAAGTCAAATTGTCTTAATACCATTTCGTCTCTTGCCTTTTGAAGCCTGGAATTAATAAATAGGTAATGCGGTGAAATGATTTTAAATCTACTGAAAATAAGTAACCTTAAAATTCAAGGGACCATAAGATGCATTTTTATCATGTTTTGACTATTGAAGAAATTAAGTTTGCGTTTGGTTCACCGGTTAAAGATGAAATTTTTAAGTTAGAGTTGGTTGACTTTTCAAAAACTAGTTATAAATTTTATTGACTTTATAGAAAAAGAAAAAAAACTGAGATGAAAAGTACAATTCAGTTGGAGTTAAACTATAATGCCAAACGAAGCCTAAATGTTTGTTTCATACAAAGGGCCTGTTTGGCAAAGCTTCCTAGAACCTGCTTTTGGCGTTCAAGGTCCAAAAGCTGCTTTTGGAAGAGTTAAACAATGTGATAGTAATAAATTTATTGTATAATAGCTGCTCATTTTTGTGCATCCTAAACTATTAAATTTTTGGATTGTTGTCATCCATCACCCCTAAACTTTTGGGTTATTTCCACTTTGCCCCTTGAATTTTAAAAGCTTCTACTTTGCTCCATGAATTTTGAATTAGTTGCACTTAACCCCTTCTATTAGGATTTTTGTTAAAAATAGACAGAAAAAAGGAAGTTAAGTGTAGTCATATGATCTTTTTTCTATTGGTTTTTAACAAAAATCATAACTGAAGGGGTTTAGTGAGACTAATTCACCTCTTTTCTGTCTATTTCTAACCAAAATTCTAATGAAAGGGGCGAAGTGAGAGTTTTAACGTTCAAGGGACAAAGTGGGAATGACCCTAAATTTTGAGAATTATAAATGAGACCATTACCAAATAATTTTAGACAAAAGAGAAGTGAATTCCAATGGATTTAACTGCAGCTGATCTTATGGTTACCATTTCAGATCTAATTCTTTTCAAGGTAGATTGTTAAAGCACAATCTTGATTCGGAGGTCGTAGATGCTCTCAAGGATCTGAGAAAGCAACTGTCCGAGACCGAGAAAAAGTAAGTGTTATTGAGAAGCTGTCTTTACTTGATCTTGCACAGAACTTACCATACAAGAAAAGGTATCAGATGCTCTAATCATCCTCTCAAATACATACAAAGCGCTTCCATTGTCGAGGTGGGTATCATTTTTATACAGACAATGGTCAATGGTGTATATCATCCATGAAATATTTGTCTGATTGAGATATTTATTTGATCATTTTAAGTTTTTTTTTTTAATTTTTTTTTTAAGTAAGTTGTTTTTTAAATATTTTAAGATATATTGAGAAGGGTAATCTTGATATAAAACTTAATTGTTTCAGGGTATTTTGTGACTGATTTTTCAAACACAATGGATGTTTTGGGCATTTGTAGAATAAGAGGGACTATAATGGTATTTAGGCTAAATAAGTGGGCGATTGAACATTTTTCTAAATTAATATACAGAGTGTAAAGAGTGATTTGTATAATATTTTCTTAGGTTAATAGTAAGAGGGAAAAGAGTGATTCGTAAGATTGTCTCTAAAAAAAGCACATCTTTGAATTATTGTCCTAATTATGATAGCTTCAGGTTTTATTTTATTTTTTTGGACCTCTAAGTAGATTAATATGGAGGGACAAAAATCTAATTAAATATTAAATGAGAGTACAAAATATATATTTCAGTGGTTGTTTCGGCAATTTTTTCGGGGGAAAAGTATATAAAACACTTTTGGTCTAGGCCTTGTGAAGCCAAATGAATGACTTTCCAACTTGACTACAAAATTTTCATTGTACATTCATGCCAAGTTGACTCGACTTGGGAAAAGTGAGAGAAAGGAAAAAGTTAAAGCTTGCCTGATACTTGGTTTCATTATGGTAAAACTACTTTGAAAAATTCAACCATTTGAACATTGCATATATGGCATATCATTGAAAACTTCGACTCTTTGTTCTCGAAATGACTCAGTCGATTATTATGTTTTATCAATTAAAATATCATGTTTTATAAAACTAAAAGGCCATATCAGATTATTGACGTGATTGATTTTATCGGAAGGACAAAGAACGGAAAAAGGAGACGTAAACCAATCCGAATTTAAATTACACATCATATACATCGCTCCATATGTATTATGTGTTATGCTCTTTGGTGTCGAAGTGTATTATTCAAAGGTATTTGCACCTTCTTTCTAGAATGTTCCAAATTCCATTGGGGTATAAATGTGACCAGTTATCATACATGATACATTCATTGGATTTCTTATTATTATTATTATTTTGCTAGTTAGAAAACATCTTATAAAAACTAGTGTAGCCCATTGAAAAGCAGCAAAACCACATGGGAGAGAGGGATGTAGCTTAGCAGCATGGCTGGTTAAGTACGTTATCTTTCTCATTATTATTATTCGTTTGAAAGTTGGATGGATTTTATTAATCGGCCATGTTGGCAAAAATAGCTTTCCTAATAAATTTGGAAATTACATCCAATCCATAAACAACTACAAATGAGATAAAACTAGAACCGGCTAACAGGTGGGCTATCATGTTTCCGGTGGTACGAAGAGCATGGTAACAAGAACAACCACCAACCTCACCTTGACG
This sequence comes from Ficus carica, assembly GCA_009761775.1. Taxonomy (NCBI): domain Eukaryota; kingdom Viridiplantae; phylum Streptophyta; class Magnoliopsida; order Rosales; family Moraceae; genus Ficus; species Ficus carica. Next base: position 11,759,980 of record CM019743.1, on the reverse strand, counting down.
AATTCTAATACAAGAGGTGGCCAACTCAGCGTCGTCGAGAGTCTCCTTGTAATTGACGACCTGCACAACATTAACAGCATCAGATTCAGCAATCGAAACCGTCACCCTGCACGCGGCAACACAACTATCTCATTATGATTACAAATAAAAAGAGAAGAAAATGTTAACGACACTAACTAGTGTTCAAGTACCACAAGACGTGCTAAATATCAAAGTTGGTCGTAATTAACAGTGGACTACTTCATTCATTGGTTCACTAAATCTTTTTTTTTTTTTTTTCCGTTTTATGTGGGTCTTTCAATTTATTTTTTATTTTATTATTATTATTATTTTACTTCAATGATGTGATTATCGAACCTAACAGAAGTAATCACATTGATGAACTAAAATCATACACCTTTTATGACTATTTTTACAAACTTCAAAGTAACATGTGATGAACAAATGATTAACTCGATTTATTTCAAAAGGCCACTGTCGTTTAGATAGTCCGTTTGGCTCATAAAGTTTTGAACAGAATTGCAAATAGTTCTGTAACAAAAAATTTTAAACTGTGATCCAATATATGCAAAAAACGACATCTAAAATTGACAATGAAAACTAATTTTGAAACTAATCAATCTAAACACAAAATGTACAAGAACTAAATTGTTAGATTGAAACATTAAATTTTTTTTATTTTAAATTTGCCATATGGATAACACTAAGAAGCACCATGATGTTGAGCACCACCCACTAATAAGAAAAAGATCCCACAGCATCAAATCATAGTTGGGGATCACTTTTATATATTAACAGTGATATTTAATACCGGTGATGTCCCGAAATATTTTCTTCTCGAATCAAAGTTAAATTATTAACCTAACTAACAACAATCGTGAGCTAAACACACAAAAACTATTTGTAATTAAGGATAACTGTCATAGTGTGCTCCATTCTTCATGGGTAATTTTAGGGGCCTCACTCAGAAAAATGTTTGGAGACACTGCTGGTGTTAAACATCATCATTAATATGGTAGGACTGACACTCTATTAGTGGGTGTTGCTCAATATAACCAGTGTCTTTTAGCATTGTTACACCAATAACATTGCATATTAATAAAGAGCGGGACTTGTACTATGAAACTCACGAATGAACATAATTTATCTTTTATTAATTGTGGTGTTCAACAACAATCAGTTTAGAAGACTTTTCGTTTCTTCTTCTTCTTCTTTTTTTTTTTTTTTTTTTTTCATTGATTGATGAATCTTTTTGCAAGTATTGTCTCCGCGGATAAACATTAAATAGGAGATAGACAAAGTGAGTCATATGAAAGGCCCAGAAATTTAAGAGACGGAACTACCATCACCGCTAATATCTCAGCATTTTGTTGATGCTACAACTTTATATTATAATATTACGACATTATTATATATGCATGTACAATAATATACGCACATTGTGGTACCCACAAACCCCATTAATTAGTCAAACTGCACTGCCATATCATGTGGCCAAAAAGAAGGGGAAAAAAAAAAAAGACGAACCCTAAAAAAAACTAAGAATACAGTGAAGTATGTTTTCGAGTAGTGCGTGTTTTGAATGTTAAATTTGATCAAATTATATGAGAATGAAAAGTTTCTACCAAAAATCTAACACTTCAAGTAGCATTGTACAAATAGAGTGTTTTTCAATTGGAGTTTGATATTTTATTAAAATTTGATTAAACGAAAAAATATGTAAAGCTGACATAAACTTATGTAGATCAGACAGTCAAAATTTAAAAGTACGGTGAAAAAAAAACTAAGAATATCATAGAATATGTCGACAAATAATGCATGTACATAAATATTATATATGATCATAATTATATTAAGATGATATAATACACAAAATTAACAATTTTTAATAAAAAAATCTAATAATCATAATTAAATCTGATTGAAAATTCAATTGAAGTGAATAAGTATGTGATAGTGACATAATCTAATATATAGTAGACGGTTAAAAGTAAAGTCCTCTGAATGATGTCTTTTTGATATCCTATGGTAAAATTCTCAAATTTTTTTTAGAAGATTTTTTATTTTTTATTTTTGGGTATTTGTATTTGGGGGTGAGTGTCAACTTCTGACAGTCATGGTGGTATGTGTGTAACTGTATGAGAAAAGGGCTCACGAGAAATCTGCTTCTCTACAAACATATAGTTATAGAGAAAAAAAAAAAAAAGGGGACCAAAATGATGAGACTAAAAGAGAGACAAAAACAGCAGAGACAGATCAGGGGTTGGTTTTTTTTTTTTTTTAGCTCCACTCCACAACAACAACAACAAAAGAAAATGGAAAGCCAGATTTTAGTATTATTTTATTTTTTTAACACAATAAAGAAAAAAAAAACTCTTTAAGAAAAAAAAACATAAACATTAAATGGAGAAGTCAGAGAGTCAAGAGAGTAGTGACAGGATCTGGAGAGTCTGATTGGGGTGGCCTGCAGGAGTCTGGTCCGAGAGTCAAATGCTGACTCTTCTAACATTTTGAAGGAAAGGCAAGAGACCAAAAAATAATTAATGGATGGATTTGTTTGCATTTAAATCCAACGGTGGTGGTGGACCCTCCCCTTGCTCCTTTTGATTGTGACATCCTAGATATTATTATTATTATGTCACCGTTTCTGCAATTTGTCATGCTTTACAAGTTTTCACATTCTTTCACACTTTTACATACGATGAACTATTTATCAAGTTTTTATTTTATCTATAGAATTGTTATTTCGTTCATTAAATTAGTTTTTCAATAAATAGATTTATGATTATAGCAATTTTATAATACACATTGCAAACTTTAGATAAGAACATTTATAAATCAGGTTATTAAAAAAATTAATCGTACATTTAAAATTGATACTTTTCAATAGTGTAAAATATAAGAAGTTCAATTGTAAAAGTATAGTTATTTTTTTCTTTTGTAATTATTAGTTATGAGTAACATGTTCGACATAGTAATTAATAATAATAAAAAAAAACATGTTTTATGCAGGTTATTATTAGCTTACTTACTTTCTTTCTTTTTAAACTTAGAAAATGTAATGATTCGAATTACACACTTTTAATGATGGAATCAATAAGAAATTATTGACTATCTCTACAATCATATTAACTTTCTTCTCAATAATGCATAAATTTTGAAAGACCTTTACCAGAAAATAACGATATTGAAGGAAGGAAAAATCTCGGAATTGCAATAAAATTAGAGCATATATATCTACTCTATTCGTTAAGTAACTAATCAAGTTCTTAATGCATCTATTTTTTAACTTGTGCCCAGTGGATTCAAATTTTAGAGGTTAATGTTAAGGTATTATGGATTTATTGTTAAATTAGCTTGCAATCACTGGATTTTAATTATTGATTTTTTTTACAAGTAGAAGATTATTTTGATAATAAACGTTGAAGAAATTTCCTTTTTCGATAATATATAAACAATGAACTATCACTCTCATTTATTAAAAATAAATGAAAAAAAATCTCATATTTTAGATCTGAGAATTTTTATCTAAATTCCTGTTCTCTAACTCATCATTGAGTTAACCTTAACGGGGCTCTATAAACTATGAACATTATTATGGAAGACATCATATCCATAGACAAGCAAATTCAGTTCAAATCTATTTACTTACTCAATCAAATCACTTCCATATAATATCACTTCCATATTCCTAATGGAAATAAACTGTAACTTTCACTTTAAATTAAGAGTCGGCAGATTAGAACACCAACAAGCTCGGCCATATAAGTAAACCACGAATGAAATGTTTGCCTGTTTTCAAATGGCACTCGTATATAGTCACTTTTGGCAATAAATACATATCTCTAAGAGCATGTTTCTAATACAATACTAAATTCTTATATCAATGATAAATTTTAATATTTGAATTAAAAAAAAAAAGTGCTTTTTATTAATAGAGTGATATCTTAGATCATGAATTTGTCATATTCTAAATTTTGTGATAAATTGCTACAAGATATAGCCACTTCTAAATTTAACATTTGATTTTTATTGATTGTTGTCTAGATTTTTTCATGAAATTATTACAATATTTTATTTTTAATTTATTCAAATTTGAAAAATTCATTTTACAAGTTTTGAAGCCCGATAATGATGACAGAAGGTAAAAATATCATTAGAAATAACATTATATATTGGAGTACAAAGTAAGATAATACTATTTTCACTCTTTTTTTTTTCCCACAAATATCACATTAACGTAGACAATTGTATAAGAGATGGTCTAGAAAGTCGAATAAAAAAATGAGAGATTAGTGCTAAATGATACCAACCAGGCAACCAACTTTTTTTTTTTAACAAAAAATTGTCGATACATATATAAAGATCATTACTATATGGATCAGTGTAAAAAATAAGGTATATAGTTTTATACCGTGAAATCTTATAATTATAACTATCAGCTAGGACTACCATACCGTGAAATAAGGTATATAGTTTTATACCGTGAAATCTTATAATTATAACTATCAGCTAGGACTAACATAAGTATAAAAGGGCGCTCGTCCTCCTCATTAAATGTTTGGATTTGAATTGTCACTATCGTGTTAGTTGTGATATATATAGACAATGCACTTCGAAACGAATCTATATATCATGCGGGGAGGCATCCACTCTCCGGAGTTATTTAGATATGTCAACTTCTATCCCTATAATCTTCTTTTTCATATAAACAAAATAGTTTTTGTTAAATTATGAAGTCGAATTTATATCTTAGTTAGAGACAATAAATGGATTGATTTTGGGAGTTGGAAAGGGAAGTCAAAGGTCTACACCAATAACAGTTGCTTCATCACACGTAATTTGGGGTTCCCATTTGTAATCTCAATTGCACTAGCTTTTCTTTTATAAATAAGAGACACGCCATTAGTATTCATTTTGAGAGAGGTTAGAGAAAAGAAAAACACAAAGTTTAAGGGTGTGTGAGTTTCTCTTATAAATTTCTGATCATCGTCATGAATTATTGTAATTATTAAAAATGGACATAGTCTCACATTGAGGCGACCTTTATAAATATTCTATTTTCGTATTGCTCTCTATAATATAGAATTTTGGATGTCTAAGTCTTAACAAATTTAACATCGATAAAAATTCAATTCATATTTGTGCCCTACACAATTCTCCCAATTAATATTTTGAGTTAAGAAATAACTAATTTATCTTTTCATATCACGTGAACGAATACAAAATTGTAAGGAAATTAAAAAATGGAGCCGATCACGTTTAAAAATAAAATTTAAGAAAATAAAGTACCAAAATATTTTTACGAAAAAAGTCGCCCCTTTTCAATATAAATAGTGTCAAAATACATTTTTTTTTGTTGCAAAAATACTGGTGGAAATATCGTTTTCAAATCTTACATGATGTACAATTTCCCAAATGTTGATTTTTCAAATCTTACCGATATTGTTATAAAAAAGTGACCCCATTTTAAATATACCTAGCATTGAAGTACGAAAATTTCTGTGAAAATTTTGGTGAAAGATTGGTTTTTCAAATCTTAGCCGGTCTACAATCTCCCAAATGTTTATGAACTGTTAAATGTGGATAAATGTCAGAAATACTTATACACATTGGATAAGCATTACCAACCACAGGGGCGGAGCTAGTAATTTTTTTCAGTGGGGGCGTACACTAAATTTTTTTTTTTAAGATAAACAAATTTTAGTGAGGACTATATGAGAATTTTTTATTTTAGTGGGTTTATGTGATGATTTTTAATTTTAGTGAGGACAAAGTAGTAAAAGTATAAACTTTTTTATCGGAATTAATATTAGTAGGGATTATGTGAGAATTTTTTATTTTTTGTAGGGACAAAATATGGATTATATGAAAATATTTTTTTTAATAGGGATAAATTTATAAAAATTAAAAAAAAATTTAAACAAAATTAAAAGAACAAAAAATTTGAGTGGGCTACAGCCCAACTCGCGCCCCCTCCCTCATCATCTGCATATATAACAATTCTTTAAAATTGAAATGGTGATTTCGATTGATGTATATATAGAACTGACAAATTAAAGTCTATTGCTCAATTTGCACTGTATGCAATTCCAGTTAAGAAGGATCCTTGTTTGACCATGCAAATGTGAACAAATTGCATTTATATTGTGGTCTGCCGGTGTGGAATGTAGAATTGGGTTGGCCTATCTATATGTACATGATATATATCTATATACACGCATATACATACAAAAAAATTTATACATGTAGTGTCAGACGACTTACATAATAATACGTCTCATTATTGCTTTACCAAACTTCACCGATCGATCTCTGCCTTAATTTAATTCATGCATGAAAAAAAAGGTACCCCCAAGAAAAATAAAGGTTCCTTTAATTTTGGAAATGTGACATTTGGGGATTAACGTACTATGGCCATTATTAAAAGTTTATTGCCACTTGTGTCGAGTCTCTACTGCAATCCAGATCTGACGTCGATGATTGGAATGTCTTTAAAATTTTAGAAAATACATACATATATATATATATATATGTATATAAAAGGAGGGACTGATAGACTGCACCCTCATGTATCCTATTTGTACTTTGTTTTGTGATATATTATAAAATTAGGTAATTATAATGTAATATTTTTCAATGATATTTTTTATTTGTATTAATATCCCAATAGTATCATGTGACAATATCTTAAAGAGAAAATTACACACAAATCAACTAATTGTTGCAAGTTTCTAAATAGAAAGTTGCGTTACCACATGCGAGACATTTCCTCTATATATATATATATATATATATATATAGTTTAGCTATTATCCAGCACCGCTGCTATCTAGCAGTATTTGTGAAATTTTTGTGGCATATTGTAATAATCAAGGATTTTAATGTAATATTTTTTAGTAATAATACTTATCATTGCATCAATATTTAATTAGTATCATGTTACAAAATTCTAAATAAAAAATTATATGTAAACAAATTAGTGGTTACAAATTTCTAAAGAGAAAGTTAGAACTGCACTAAATGCATCCGTCAATCAAATATAAGACCTTTTGTATATTATATATATATACTGATACAATATATATATAGTGATATATACATATAATTGTTCCACTGTTCTTCGGTGGTGTTAGTTGTAGAGCTGAATGATCCATAAATATAGAAGAGAGAGCTAGAAAAAGAAAGGTTTCTATATATTTTGAAAGCATAAATAGATTTTCCTGTTACGAACTTGATATAACATGATTTGGAAATATAAATAAATTATGAAGAATAGCTTAGTAATGTTACGAATATCAATTATAATTATAATTTTAATAATAATACAATCTACGTAATATGTAAATTATAATTTTTTTATTGATATTGCTCAAAAGATAAATTGTTATATCAATTAAAATTAAAAAATTTTATTGATTATTAAAAAGATGATAACACACTGTCACGTGAATTGATTCACATCAAAGATCAGTAGAACTGGAGTCTAAATTGTGTGAGTTGGGGGGAGTAAATAAGGACTTTAGTTTCCATGGTATTCAGAAACTAAAGCAGTTACATGTAAAGTTTTAACCATTGGATTTGCGCGCGAAGCAAAACTGCTTTCAGTCATACGTAGAATCATTGAAAAATTATATAGTATCTAAAACAATAGTACTTATCGGTATGATAAAAGCACAGTTCATACCATAAGTTTTGTCAATGAAAAAAGTCTTTTTTATTTAGTTTTATCCAACATAAGCATTTCCTCTCCTCTCTTAATAATAAATTAACATTGGAGGTTTGATATAAAACGAATTACTTAGTGATACTAATCTAATTTAAGTATGATAATTTCTTTGATATCATTTTCCTTCTTTCTCCACTTACCGATTAAAAAGACATCTCCTCTTAAGCTCTGAACTTCTTCTAAGTCGCATCTAGGTTTACAGCGTTTCCAAAAATTGTTTAAAAAGTAACAATACACATTTGTGTGTGTGATAATTTAGCCTATGTATCGTTAGAATGAAAGAAACAAAGAGGGAAATGAAAAATGATAGTGAAATAAAATAAGAAGGAGATGAAAGATTTTGTTTTTCCTTTATCGTGTTTGATATCATGAAAGAAAATAAAATAAAAAGGTTGTATAATTACTATTTTATTTATCTATATAAATTATTTTACTTTATAAATAGGAACAAGAAAGTAATTTTAATAGTTATTGGATGGATTTTAGTTTTCCTCTCCCACTATTGGAGGGAATAAAGAGTGGATCAATTTATAATATTTTTCCATCCTATTTTCCTTTCCATTCTCTTTTTTCGTCTTACCGAACAATTAACTCAATCAATTTCCATTTACTTTTCCTTCAATCCACTTCCTTCCTTCCTCTTTTCCATCCTACCAAACATAGCATAGGGAGAGAATTGAACATATATATAGGTAAAGTTTTATGTATTTTGTAAAACAATACTCATAACATAAGATTAATAAATATGTAATAAGTTTCAAACTATCCATTTTGTGCCCTCATCAAACTCACAACAATATTATCATCTTCAACTATACATAAAATTACAACAATAATAGTATTTTTAAAATAGTAATAAAATAATCTATAGAACTATAATTACAATTTGATAATATTTTTAAGAGGAAAATATTTTGTAAATTTTAAACTAATGTAATTTTATTATTTATTATCGAGATAAATAAAAGGGTAGATTAAAATTATTATTTATTGTTAAGGATATTTTAGTAAATTTTTATAATGACAGTATCAAACGAACTAAATTTTGTTTGTTGCACGCTTAAAAGAGGCATGATAGTAACTTTTACTTTTAGTTATTTGTATTATTTAATTTTTACGTTGATGTATAATTTTACCATCTTGAATAAATATAATTTATTTTTTAGACTTATTTTAGATTATAAAACAATATTGCATATATAATTTTGGTGTGAAATATTATGAATATGTAATTTATTAGACAATTAATATGTATACTAGAGTATTGATTAGATAAAAAAATATTGTATGTCCTTTTTAGTCATTATACGTCTACATAACAATTTTATTCATAATTTACCAAACACCAAAAATTCTGCTTTTTGATCCTTAGAACAATTTTGAAAAAAATTTACCCAACACCTAGCTGCTTCTAGAAAAACCTGGAGTCCCATATGATTGCCTCAAAGTTTTATATTGGAAATTATGTCTTATCTTTTTCCTCTCAATTTGAAAGAATTTATAGTATGTTGGGAATGAATGAGCTTTATTCTCTTATTAATTTGAGAGTTTAATCTCATTTTAATTACAATGAAATTATTCACCTTTTGGTGATTTAATACATGATAATTTTGAATGTTAAGTAGCCTTAGTATTAATTTTCTTTAATTGTTGATGCTTAAGCTTCCTCCTCCAACCTTGGGTATGGTATAAGGTAGATTTCTATTTAGGTTGACCTCTAACATAAGTAGACTTCTTTCTAGATAGACTTCTATCTCATAGTTATGTTGATCACTACTTAGGTCTAAGTCTATTTCGTTAAGATTGATTTCTACCTTATAACTAGGTAGACTTGGACCTAAGTATGGTATTGAAAAGACTTCTACCTTATAGTTAGGTAGACTTCTACCTAAGCACGGGCTTAGGTAGATTTCTACTTAAACAAATTAAAAGCTTAAGTAGACTTTTACCTGGATTTGGGTTTAAGTTCAACCCATTAATAATTTTTGCATCATGACAAAAATATCACCCAACAATACGATCATTAATCTGTAAAATTTCTGTTAATACATTTTTTTTTCACACAAACTAAAATCATATAAAGTCACGTGTAAATCAATTAGTAATTACATATAATTAAATAAAAAGTTACATTTATCGAACAAACAATCTGGATATATATATAAGACTATATATACAAGTACATGCAGACACTAATAAGTACTTGACACCTGTTCAATCGCCATTTCCAAAATCTTAACGGAAAAGTTTTTTGAAGTAAGAAAAAAATTAATAAAGGAAAATCTAGCATTAAGTGAAAGACATAATTTCATTTTGACCCGACAAGGAACTTTACTACCAAAGCAAAATAAGAAGTAATTTTTTGCAAAGTACTCATATACTACAATGTTCAACATTATATATATATATATATATTGAGGGATTATATATAAAAGTACCTCTTTAATTAGATTACTAACGCTTTCAAAATTCCATACCGCTCTAACCTTTCCCTATCTTATCTCCCTCTAATAAAACATATTGTTATGTAAGATTTGGTCAATAATTGGGCATAGCTAGGTAGTCTTCAAATATGATTACAGATAGCTGTACAGAAATAGATTAGTGATATTGTTAATGTAAGATTTGGTCAATAATTGGGCATAGCTAGGTAGTCTTCAAATATGATTACAGATAGCTGTACAGAAATAGATTAGTGATCAGGGTATATAATAGTTTGTGCTATTTATTGGCATTGAGGCCATTAGGTCGGGTCTTTGTTTTTATAGGTCAGTAAAAGAAGATAAGTAAAAGTTATAATTTTTCAATAAATGTTTTAGAACCACATTTTTACAAAAGATTAATAGATCAAAAAGTTTATGATGTCTTATCAAAACTCTAGTACAGGTTATAAGTCTACTCATAAGAGTTTTATGTGTAGTTATTTTGTGACTTTAGCTGGAATCTCTTTCAGAGAGTAAAAACTATTTTTTAACATATCAACTAACACTTACAAAAGCATATATCTATTGGAGTTAATATAATTTATATCTATATATGTACATTTTTTGTGAATTTTAAGAATATAAAGTTACACATATCATTTGAATCTGAGAGCGAGTATTGCAAATTGCCCTAATGATATAACCACAGTCAACTTACATCCATTGATCATTTATTTTTATGATTTCTAAAAGGAGTCTAAAAATTTAAAAATTTATATAAATAGTCGTCAATTAGAATATTCTAATGAAAGTACATTTTGGACATTTCTTTCGCAAAAGAAAAATATCCGTAAAATTTTTTTCTTTCCTCTTACGTCCTATGTTAGGGCAAATCGATTAATTATTGTTTTGTTGAATTGGTTTGATGATTTCCTGATTTCTTAAAATTAAACTAGTGATTCATTTGAATAAGTCAATAATTTACTAAAATATAGAAAATAACCAAAAGAAAAAAATTACAGCCAATTTTATTTTTTTTAAAAAGGAGTCAAATTTTATTTTGACCCCTTCCCGTCAACGTTAGTGTCCAATACTGTGTACAATATTGAAACTTCACCTATCTCTGAAAATAGGGTGGAAAAGTCTTACTTGTTTGTTTGTTTGTTTGTTTTGTTTTGTTTTGTTTTTTTTTTTTTTTTGTTTTTTGTTTTTGTTTTGTTTTTTTTTTGTTTTTGTTTTTGTTTGAAACTCTAATGGAGTTGTTACTAATGTTTGATCACAAGATAATTTATGAAAGGAAGCAGACACGTAAAATAATATTCATATATATTGTGTGTGTGTGTGTGTGTGTGTGTGGAAACTGTTAAATATTGGAAAAAGAAGAAAGAAGAGTATACTAGAAAACGAAAGATAGAAAGAGCCATAAATTGCCTTTTTTCAATAAATATAGTGATTTTTATCCACAATTTATAGTTAGGATTCTTTTTCAAATGGTTTTAGGACAGTATTTATCAAGATTGGGACTTTGACTAATAGAAAAATGTTTAACGACTTAACCTTTTGAATTCAAAAGTGGTAGTACATTAAAAGATTAAACTTTTAAATAGACTTATTTAGGGATAATCACTTTTTAATGGGGATAAACTAAGAAAAATATAAAGTTTTTAGAAGTAAAAAAAAAAAAAAAAATTAATTGGGACAGAAACCTCCACTTGACAATGAGTATGACGCCACCTCTGATTACTACTTTCACTCATTTGATTAATTGGATTCTCAAGTCAACAAGACATTGTGTCTAGTTATCCTCGGCCGTTTAACATTCTTAAAATTTTGGGACTAAAATAAGATTTTTTTTTTTTAAATCTAAAACTAAGAACTAATTATGCAGAGATCAGGACTAATTTAGACCCAACTGGTTGAGCACTTTAGACATTTAACACTTGACGATAAATTTCTTATATAGATGTAGAATTATTTATATAATAAAGAATTAATTGAATTATTATTATTAATTATAAAAATTTTATCATTTCATTCTCTCGCAGCCATAATAAATAAATTTTAATAATATCTTAATGCACGAATTAGACCACAAATTAGTACTAATAACAACATCAGCAACAATGATATCACAATATATGAAGCATACGTATCATCTCTATATATATGTGTGTGTGTGTGTGTGTGTGTGTGTTTAATGTCATATTCATGGAAGGGTTTTTGAGTTATGGTACTTGTCATCTAGTCTGCCTGCCAAACGATCAGCATGTATGGAAGCCAAATAAGTGTGTGCATGATGGACCTCAAAAATTTAAAATATTAAAAATAAAAAATAAAATAAAAGGGTGTGCGATAGACAAAGCGTTGCCGGTTAGATTCATTCAGAATTACATGTATCCATCTGAAACTATAAATGCCTTAGCCGTTTAGGAAAAAAAAAAAAAAGTGAAAATTTGTATTCTTTCGCAAATTGGGGCAATATTTAATTACTAAAGATTGGTTTTCTGGAAAGTGAAAATGATGGGATTTTAATTTGAGTGGTAGAAACTAAAGAACAAGGACAAATCACACAAGTTATCAATGTAAGATCAAGATTGGTTGGACGGTTTATGACCAAACCCTAATCCAGATAAAAATATATAAGACAATTTAAGGCTATTTTCAATATTTGAAATGGTCGGTGACTGGCTAGTTTTGCTGTACCTGTATAGGTGGGACCTTAATATTATTTTTAAATTAATTAATTTTCTTTAAATCACTAGAAAAAAATAGAAAATAAGAAGAAAAAAAATGTTGGATGATGAATCTAGAGGGACATTCTAGACGAGCTTGTCTATCCGTGCTTACGTATATGGTTCGTTTGCATGATGGAGTAAACAGAGTCTATATTTTGAAGTGGTTAGACCATAATATCACTTAGTCACGAGTTTATAATTTGAGCGGATTGATCGGTTTCGCAATTTTCATATGAACGTGTTAATAATAGAAGTCAGCTCTTAAACTGAGATCTTTTATGATCCTCCCTAAAAATTGAAATTGCTACTAGGCTTGAATAGAAGAATAAATATTAGTCATGTATATTATATCAGTCACAAGTACAATTTTGTCTAAAGTTAAGATAATCATAACTCGTCACTAATACTTTTTTAATTAGTCACAATCCTTATAGTGGCAAAAGATTTTTTTGAGCCAACTTTATTTAAGGGGCGTTTTAATTAACATAATAGACCTTTTAAAATAAAAACAAAAAGTTCCACATTAAGTACAAAGTTTTGTTGTGACTAGTTGTAAGATTTTTTTTTTTTTTTTGTGGGGCTATTTTTCTAGCTGCATTTAATCAAGTGATGCTACACTTGAATTAATTTATCAAAAGCGATTTTCAAGCTTGATTGGTTGTACATATCAATTTGTTGGTTAAAATGTTAAAATCCGTCTTTGGATGCACTCGATCTCGTCACATGCATATTATATCTATATACATACAAATATATACATACATACATATATATATATATATATATATACACCTCCAACCAGAAGAAAAGTGTGTGGGAAAGTTGATTATGACCACCAAATTGGTCCAAGCCACGAGATGCTTGTTGTCAGTAGTGTCAAAGGCTTAATAACATATTCCAACTAACCGCCGAACGTGTGTACAAAATCGTCATATATGCGCCTCACCCCTGGCCCCATTTTTCTGTCTGCAAACCCTAAACATATGTAAGAGAGAAAAAGAGAGAGAGAGAGAGAGAAGAGAGAGAAAGAGAGAGAGAGAATTTGTTGTATCTATATATATTACTATGTATACATAGGGAATAATCTATACGAGTGTGAAAAATGGTATCTACCTTTCCAAGCTAAGAAGGCATATATATATATATATATATATATTTTTATATATTATATATATTTAGTAGAGGACGAAGTGACACTGCAAAATTCCCTCTTGCCCGCAAGGCAATTTAAGAGAGAGCTTGCTTTAAAATAATAATAGTAATAATAATAATGTATATGGTCAATGGGTACACATATTAATTTTGGAATATTTATTATGTATTTCTGCATGGTATATAAAATTTTAACGAATTGATCAATAATGTAGAAACGCAAAGCCATTATTATAAAACTAACTCGAATCCAAAATTTCATTGAGAATATTGTAGAGTCCTCCCATTCTACCAAAATGTTTACAATCAATAACCTCAACTAAACGATTGTATCTGCTTGATAAGAAATTTAACTTGGTTGAACCACCACGTTGCCATCAGCTTGCTAATGATCCTTGCTCTAATTATGTCTTGTAATGATACCAGAATCAGCCAGTGGTGAGCTGTGGGATTTCCACATATTCAATCTGTAAGGCCGGGTTAAGGACTTCATTCCTGATTTTACGAAACACTCTATTATATATCCTGATTAATTGAGAACGCAGGAGAGTCAAAAACAGTAGTAGCTTTACCAGGTGATTCGATATTAGCTATCTGTCTTTGTTTAAGGCTCGAGTGAGACGCCATTCATGTGAGAAAAGAGTCTCAATGGAATCACCCTTCGTATTCTCAGGGATATATATATAAACTAATTAAGTAAACTACTAACTTATATTCCTTAACATTTGTTGATCCGTTTCCATCTCGTTAATTTTGTAGACAAACTTTGTCCTTCTTGATTGACATATAACTAATTGTCAAGTTAAGTACAACGTCCTCTAAAGATAGATATGTAATATTATAATAATTTCTTGGAAATAAATGGGATTAAATAAATTTTCTGATAAAGTTTAATTAACTAATACAGCAGAATTAATTTAAGCGTTAAAAGATGCAGTTGATTAAAAATAGCTAACTAGTTGCATTAGATATTCTAGATAGATGCTAACCTAATAATAGGATATCTATATGTCTAATTTTGCTTGATGCATTTCTCAATTAATTTATTACGAAAAGAACTTGTATTATATACCGGCCGTGTGTAATATCAATTAATCCTCAACCAAATAACATGTACAACTAAAAATTTGCCACACATCTTTGTATATAGTTAAGCTAGATTTTTTGTTTTGTTAAAAAAAAAAAAAAGAAAAGAAAAATTCGATTTCAATATTGCACATACCATTTATACAATTAAGCAATAGAGGAAAATATGCCATTCTTAAATTTTTTTAGGGATATCTCTCTCTTGAAATTTAGAGTTATTTTTCTTTGGTAATTAATACAATGCACCTCAACGGCTAAAATGGTATATATACATATATATATATATATATATATATGTTTTGTTTTTTCAATTTTGAGTGTGAAGATTCGAACTCTACACCTCTAGTAGAATCTAGTGTAGAATTACTTCTACATTGTGTTGGTAATCATAATTAATATGATATTTGTAAACTATAGGACACCACTTTACTTATATATAGCATATGTAAACTAAGCTTTGAAAAATAATTTTAACCTTTTTTCTAATTTTCAGTATTTAATTGAATCCGAAGAAAAATCTTTCTTATCAATGTTGCCACTTGAAGAATTAGTGATCTGATGTCTTATTTTAATGTCCTCCTGGTTGTCTCTTAATTTTGATATCTAAGTAAATTATTTAAGATTTTTTAATAATTAATTAGCACCAGTTTATGTAACCCAGTTGTCAAATTTAAGTAACATGATAATTAAAGAATGGATGAACAATCAAAAAATGATAGAAAAATAAGGGCAACAAATCTACATTTTGTATTCTGAAGGTCTTGATTTATATTTTAAAAAAAAACGAGGATATATAATATCTAAAACGACAACTTGAATGGAAAAGGAATTTAAAAAAAGAAAATGGTGAGAGAATTAATAATACGAGGTCAAGATTTAGTCTAGAAGTGAAGATGCAAATTTACAATAAATTTATTGAGATAAAGCTACAACTTTCCAGTAAAGACAACTTCATTCTTCACACGCATGTATCTATACGAAATTATATGAATCTGGAGGCGAAAAATAAATGGTCGGGCCACCCTGAAAATGACAACATTAATTGTCTCAAAATCAACTAAAATATAATTTTTTTAAAAAAACAACTGGGCTTATTGGTGCACTGAGGTTCTTTCGTGTTATCAGATCTCGATATCTATCATTCTCTCTGAGTTTTAACAGATTTTGTTGATAAAATCAGTGATGTTATGTCTTATTTAATTTGAATTTAATTTTTCCTTTTAAAATTCAACTAAAATATAAAGAAATATACTTAGTTATAAAAATTTTAAATACAGAAGGTCGGGATCATTTAGTATAAAAAGTCAAAGTGAATGAGGCAGGGTGAAGTATTATTTTATTAAAGTGGGTGTGGAAATTATGACCCTAATTTCGTCATCTTTAATTGGTTAAATTTTACTACCTAACTATAATCTTAATGACCAATAAAATCTTATGATTATAACACTAAAAAAATACCATAAAATTGGTATAAGCAAATCATTTTGGCCTGGCTGATTCTTTTATGGTTGGCATAATCTTATATCATGACTTTAATGAAGAAGATTTTCTAGTAATTTCCAGTTCTATTACGTGTGTGTGTGTGTGTATTTGTAATTTTTCCTACTTATACAATTCTTTATATTAATATCATCTCAATTTGTTTGTATATCATATGCTTGGGTATACATAAACAATTATATATTGTGCATGATGATATGATGATGATAGTAGTGTCGTTGTTATTGAAAATTCAGTCTCTCCCTTTAATATTAATATTAATATTAATGTTGATGTTGTTGTTGTTATCCCTATTGGTAGAGTACATTTTTAAATCATTAAGATGTAATCAAACGGCTGAAATGTTATTTATGTATAATAATTATAATACATCTTGCCTCGTATTAGTATAAACTAATAAATTAAAAAATAAAATAAAAAAGAAATTATTAAAAAAACCAATCTTTGGCCGGGGGTAGGCACTACCCTCCCCGACGCCGGCGA
Organism: Ficus carica; assembly: GCA_009761775.1. NCBI lineage: Eukaryota > Viridiplantae > Streptophyta > Magnoliopsida > Rosales > Moraceae > Ficus > Ficus carica. The sequence goes on along the minus strand of CM019743.1, from coordinate 11,742,872 downwards.
CGAGCCCACCCCAGCGTCGCCGGCAACAAACCCCCCTCCCCCAACCAAATATGCACCCGCCTACCCCTGACGCTGGCAACGAGCCCACCCGTCCTCCCCCCCTCCCCCCCGCCCCCCGCCCCCAACATCGGCGAAGGACCCTTCTACCCCGCGTCGACCCAGCCCCCCCCCCTACCCCCCAAATGCCAAATCTGAGCGCCCTCCCCCCTGATGGCGACGAAGACCCCCTCCCCGACTAGATACCCCCCCCCCCCTCCCACCCAACCCAAATAGATCTGCCCCCCCCCCCCCCCCCCCCCCCCCCCCCCCCCATCCAAGCCAGATCCGCGCCCCTCCCCCCGCCGGCCGCTAGCCCAAAAAACCGACAATGAGCCCCCCTCCCCCCGACGCCCCTGCCCGCCCAGAAACCGACGACGCCTCCCCCCCCCCCCCCTCCCTGACGCCGTCAACTATAAACGAGGTTAGTTTTATAATTGATAATTTCTTTTTTGTTATTATTTTTTAATTTATTAGTTTATATTAATATGAGGTAAGGTGCATTATAATTATTACAAATAAATAATATTTTAGCCGTTCGATTACATCTTAATGATTTAAAAATGAGCTCTACCGATAAGGTATATAAATGAAGCTCTATTGCAACTTCTCTCATTATTATTATTATTATTAATGTTATTGTTAATGTTCTTGTTGTTGTTGTTGTTGTTGTTATTATTGTTATTGTTATTATTATTTTTGTTATTGTTGTCAATGTCATTTTACATGAATATATTAATATAGACAAATGCTACAAATCCTTTACAATGTACCACATTAGACCAAACATGCCAAAATATGAAGTCATGTAACTTGATATATGTTGCATAAAATTAACAATGATTTTGGAAGGCTTAACAATAAGAATTTTATTTATGGAAAATCTATATGGTTATACATTGTCAAGATCGTCTCAATTTGTCTATGTATCATGTTTGTATGTATATAGAGGATAAATAATGCCAATAAAATTTGTCCCTCAAAGCACATAGAGGCACAAGTATAAAAGCCGATTTCTCGAGTAAATTTGCACTTTTTTTCCGATTATTGTTTTTTCCAATGGATTTTTAATAGGAGGTTTTTAACAAGATATATATGAAGTTCTATTTTATGATGCAAATTTTGGCTTAATATTTGATTCCTATTCCCGATATAATTATTAGGTTTTTCAATTTTCTTTTTTTCTTTGAGGTCTTCCCTTATCATCATTTTTATGGTTTTGAGTTCTTCCACATTTTCACTCTTTTTGTTATTTATCAAACATTTTGTAATTCTTCATTCTTCTAATATATTTGAGTGGAGGAATTTTTTCTGAATGTGAATCTAATTGAGATGTATTAATTAGGTTTAGTGTTAGCTGTTCCATTTGTTCAATAATTAACTTAGTACATATGTAATAGATTTCAGATTTAGTGTGTAATTAGGAAGCCAATGCAGTCACAAAACTTTCTTAGATGGATCAAGTCAAGGAAGCACTACTACAAAATGCGGATTCCACAACCATTTTTAAAAAAGGGTAATGGAAAGTACATCAAAAACACGGTGCGGAACTGGATTTCCAAAAACGATCGTAGAAGTAGATGCTTCTACAACCTTTTTTGCAAATAGTCGTGGAAGCTCTGAAAACGGCCATGGTAGGTTTTCATTCCACGACTGTTTTTATCAAAAACGGTTGTAGAATAGTAATTTTCCACGATGGTTTTTTTTGAAAAAACCGTTATGGAATAGCCCTATCTACCTCTCATTTGGCGTCAGTTTTGTCTATTCCACGACGGTTAAAAAACCGTCGTGGAATCCAAATAGATTCCACTACCCTGGATACTACGACGGTTAGAAAATCGTCGTGAAAAAGGTACCACAATGGTTAAAAACCATCGTGGTATCCTCTTTTTGTACTAGTGAAGTAGAAAGAACATCCATAACTATCAACTCAAAAAAAAAAAAAAAAAAACAAAAAACAAAAAAAAACAACAACAACAACGTAATAACAAGCATCACAAGCAATATTATGCCATCTTCAAGTAGGATTAGAGAGGATGAAGAGGTTCTTATTCCTAAAAATGTTACGCCTATAGAGAGAGAGAGAAATAAAAAAAAAGGCTAATGCAATTACTCATAAAGAAGTGGAGATCGTGATTTGAAGATCTTGAGAAAAAATTGATAAAATTCAAAAATTTGCAAGAAGATAAGATTGCTAATTCTGAAAAGAAAAACCTAGAAACTTCGTGTTTGAAATGGAAAAAGTTTTAGATATACAGATGAAACAACTTTTTAGTTCAGTTCATTTGCCTCAGTGTTATTATTATTATTATTTTATCGTTTTTTGTTTTTGTTTGATTTGTTGTTAATGCTGGACTCTAAACTTCTTTATTTTCTTTCATTTTTTTCTCTCATTTTAATAAAATTGAGTGGGCGAGTTAGCTCTTCCTTTCCATTTGTATTCTTACAAAAAAATAAAATAATAATAATAATAATAATAATAATAATATTTACTATAACTTTTGGGACTAGATGAGTAGGTGAGAGGGGAGGGATGAGGCTTGGGTAGGAGCTCTCAGATTCGAAATCTGAAGATGTTTAATTTTTAATATTTACTAAATCCAGTAATAGAAAAATGTTTTTAATTTAATTACTAAAAATTTTTTGATAGTGTTTTTATTTCTTTTTTTAACTGTTTTATAGGCCTTATACCGTAAATAACAATTTATTGTTAAAACATTATCATGAATAACCAGATAATCATTAAGTTGATAAGGGCATATAAAAGAGTTAAATTGACCTGCATTTTTTCCTTTAATAATATTGCATTATGGGAGCCTTACAATATTATCCTTTCTAATTTTTAAAGTAAAGACATTATAAATAAATAAATATTCGTTTTTTTTTTCTTTTCTAGTGAAATGAATTGATCAGATCTCTTTCAAACCCATTATAAGACTTGGAAACAAAACGACAAATAAATAAAGTAAAAACCCAGCAATTCTTATAACCTCAGCTTCTAATTCCGCCAAGAAAAGAACTCACTATTTTTGTCTTTTCTTACTTATTTTACGCGTAAAACTTTTCGTGTGTTTCGATTAATAGAATGCAAGCTGCTAACGCTTCATTTTTTCTTGGATTCCTGATTCTGAGGACCCCATTTTTTATTTTTTTTTAATGTCCATTTTAGTCCTCTAATGAGACACGGTTTGGCTTTTACATATATAGCTAATGTTATATAAATGTGTATATATATATATATATACACGTATATATATATATATATATGAGAATGCAATTGTAAAAGTTTGAAACTATAATATATTTGTATTTTGTGTGTCATAATTCATGCATTAGGGTTTTCTAAACGAGTGCTTTTTATTTTCTTTGTTAGATTTTTCCTTCTTTTTTTTTTTTTTTTTTGGCAAAAGGGTTTTAATAAGTTACCGGATTTGTCCAAATAGATCTTATTAGGAAAATTTATGTGTTTTCTCTTCTTTTAAAAGAGTGGTTTTGTTTTTTCATACAAACCTCATTGGGAATGGTAAATGATGAGGGTGCTAAAAGAATACCGATATATTTGAGATATCTTGATGTGATATCTATATTGATTTTAACACAAAAGTTTATTTATTAAAAAAATCGATATAAATTCGTTGATATATAATAAATGAATAAATATAATAATAGCATGTTAATTATATGGATTTCATGCGGAAAATGAAGATCATATAATTTAAAAGATGCTAAGAAGTCAAAACATAACGTTATATACTAGCTAGGACGAGTTTCATAAGGATAACGTTTAGAGAACAAAAAAGTCAGTAAATTAAAATCTGAAATGATATGGGCAAATAAATAAAAACAAATATATATAGATGAAGGCCTTCTGGCTTGGTTGTTGTCATCGTCAGAGGAGAGAGTAGTCACGGGTTTCCCTTGACACCAAACCCTCCCTCATACATACACAAAAATAAATAAATATATATATAAATAAATATATAAATATGGGTTTGTATATATAGACACGCATATAATATGTGGAAATAAGAATAATAATGCAAAAGGAGAGCTAGATATATCCAGCCCATCCCCCACCTATATGTGTCCATGCATGCCATTGATCTTCTCAACCCCTACACCGCCTCTCGTCCAATTATATATTAACACAACTATAATGTAAAGAATAATTTTTAAACATTAGATTTGCTATTCTTTTATGAAAAAAATTAGGTAAATATACTGTTTTAAAAACTCATTTTAAAAGAGAAATTGTAATAAATAGCAATTTTACAAAAATAATTAAAATACATAGTAAGGATTTAAAACATTTGAAGTAAATAGAAAGTTTATTAGGTAAATAAAAAATTTAAAAGGTAAACAATAAATTTACTAGGTAATTTACAAGAATTAGATAAATAATTTACTTGATAAATTTATTATTTACTGCTATGTATTACTTCAAATATTTCTAAAACATGTTATTTATTTCAGTTATTTATGTAAAAATATTATTTACTTCTTTCTCCTTCAAAAAATAGCTAAACTTTTTTTATTTAGAAAAGACAAGTGGCCAATCAATGATTTTCAATAAGTTAAAAACACAAATTAATATTGGTCAATCAGTAAAAAAAAATGATTATTTTTCAAATTTTAGAAAACTTCAGAACAATTATTAAAAAATTTCTTAAAAAAGGCTATTCACCTAAATATCCCTTCTTTTATTTTGTTTTAATAATGATAAAAGATAGTTGATAATATATCCCAATTAGACTGGTATCATTGAAAAATCTATTTTGTGTCGAGCCCTTTACTTATATTATTAATAGACAAGAAATTAAAGAATAGAGAAAACTACATTCGCTTCGAAAAACAACAATCATATCCTTATAGGATCTATCTATTTGGGAATTGGAGTTAAAATCCTTTTTCCAGAGAAAAAAATCAAAGGAAAAAGAATGTATGATCCAGAGGAAGACAACAATTACGACTGAAACCAATAAAAAAGGCATGGAAGACATGTCCCTAAAAAAATAATATTGCATAATTAATTGTTATTCTTCGTGTCATATGATTCAGCTCATTTAAGTTGGTAAAGCACAAATATGTAACAAGAGCAAATATTATTGTGATTTGTGAACATTAGTAATTTAGATATGGTCAACTATCAAAACAAAAACAAAATAATAGTGCAAGAGCTTGTAAGACGGTCCCTAAAAAAAAAAAATGTTATTGTTAGAAGGCAAGGTAAAATTACTGGAAAGCAAGAATTTATAGTTTGCTGGCTACATGTGCGTAGCCTCTTCCTTAGCCAATAAACACTCACATTGAATGAGTATATAAGGTTGACTTTAAAACCCTTACAAATATACATATATATGGATATATATATATATATATACATATAGTTTTATCTCCCCGTAATACAATTTATGATCCCTTTTATAAAGATTTACTCATTTTTTCCTCAATCAAAATGCAAGTTTCTATTTCCTTAAAAAATGAGACTATACAATTTTATATGAGAAAATTTTGTGAAATTTTATTATAAAGGTCGTACATAATTGATCAAAAGATATACCCAAACCAGGGTAAAGTTAACAATTTTCAAGAATTGGACCACTTATCTTAAGAAGGGATTATAGTAATAATTAGGAAAGATCTTCAACCCAAGTTCCAGTTCTTGTACTTATAATATTCCACTAGAAATTAGAAAGCTTGTTTCAAACAGCTCTTTTTTTTTTTTTTTTTTTTTTTTTAAATTGCTTGTGCTTGCATTATAAATTGGAGTGAAGAAAATTAATATTGATTAATTAATGTACTGCAGTTAATAAACAAGACCAATTATCAAGTTTAGTAATTATCAATGAATTTGGAAAATTCACGATCTAATATAATGTCATATTAGTTCTCAATCCAACGAATCAGAAAAAGGTACTCCAAATATCACTATTCTAACAAGTGATATATTGCTAATTATGTCCAATTATTTACCAAAATTTTTTTTGGATGTTACTTATGCAATTGGTTTATTTTTGTTAAGTTATACATACTTATTTTTTATAGATCAATTTTAAGAAATATATCCCTTTATATCTCTATGTATAATGCATAAATTACAACTCTCTACTCCCTAATAATAACGACATAACACTAAGAGACAATCATTTATACTTTAAAACACTGAGATTGTATATAAAATGTGCATGGACCTCTGGGTAGTATTGATTAGAGTGCTGAATAATTTCTTGTTTAATATTTCACTTGTGATTTTAATAAACTCTGAAAGTGACATTCAGTTACACGACATAAAACATCACTAATTTTTCTTTATTCCCAAAAAAAAAAAAAACTAAATACTACAAATTTAGTAGCCATTAAAAATTAACAAAAAAAAAAAAAAAAAAAAGGTTATACTCGTAGCCCCATGATCATGGAATTTAGGGCATCAATCAAAATTTCGTATTTGAGTACTATACGGGGTAGACTATTGAATTGTACTAAGTCAAGCTTGTAGAAAGGTAGATCAAAACTAATTCAAAAGAAAAGTTATTTTTTTTTCTTTTTTTTTTAAACAAGGAAAAAAAAAAAAAAGTGTTTAAAGAAAGATCCAAGAGCACCGCTAAGGTACTGTGGCCACCCTGTCCTCTTTTTGAAATGTCATTGTCTCATCTTAAAACCCCCTTAGCGCATACCTCCCCTTCCATGGTAGGGCCTCATGAAAGCTATGTAGATCTTTCCATTAACTCTCCCCCACCCCCGCCCCCCTCTCTCTCTCTCTCTCTCTCTCTCTCTCTCATTTTCTTCTCTCTTCTACTCCCTTCCATTTGACACCAAAAAAAAAAAAAAATGGTGAGATAAAAAATACTCTTTAATTTCAGTTGTCTTTTTTAATGTAAAAAAAAAAAAAAAACATAGTGATGTATTCACGTTTCCTGTTCAAGCCATCTAATTAAATGTCATGTAATAATATCAACTAAAATCACCAATGAGATGGTCAAAGATCCTTAATTAAATTCTCAACAGTTATCAAATTCAGATTTATAAAGCCTAAAATTAAACAAACTCATGTGTAATATTTCTTGAATCTGAGACATGATAAAAGCGAAAATTATAAATAAGACCTCCTTAATTTGGGATGCCTTAACTATTGATAAAATAAAAAAATAAAAAAAATAAAAATAAAAATAAAACACTATTGCTACCCCATTTCCTACTCTTGCCCTGATACCCACTTGCTTACATATCCGTACAATCTCTCCCAATATAAGGAGGAGAGAGATAAATTTATGCCAAACCCATTTGAGATCAGTTGACAATAGTTCTATTCTTTTTCTCTCTCTCTCTCTTTCTATCTCTCTATATATAGCTCTCTTCCTCCCTCTAAACTTTTATGGCAATTGCAGCCATATCAACTAGCACCACTACCACAACCATGAGCCAAGAAAACGAGCCAAACACCACCACCACCGACAACAAGAGTGGTGATGACCATGAACATGACATGGTCATGCCCGGATTCCGATTCCACCCAACTGAGGAAGAGCTTGTTGAGTTTTACCTTCGCCGTAAGGTGGAGGGCAAGAGATTCAATGTTGAGCTCATCACTTTTCTCGATCTCTATCGCTACGACCCTTGGGAACTTCCCGGTAATTATTTATATATATAATTTATTATTGATATTTTCTCATCACCCCCTTTTTCTAGGAATCCAAACAGCTAGGTTAAGTTTTCTCACCTAGCTAATTTATTATACATATAGCATCTACATATCACTATGTGTATATGTGTGATTAGAAGTTGTGTGATTTTTTTTTTCTTTTGTGGTGTTCGATTAGCTTTGGCAGCAATAGGGGAGAAGGAGTGGTTCTTCTATGTGCCGAGAGACCGGAAGTATAGGAACGGGGACCGGCCTAATCGAGTTACGACTTCAGGGTATTGGAAGGCGACCGGAGCCGACCGGATGATCCGGTCGGAGAATTTCCGGTCCATCGGGTTAAAGAAAACCCTAGTTTTCTACTCTGGGAAAGCGCCTAAAGGGATTAGAACTAGTTGGATTATGAATGAATATCGCCTGCCTCAGCATGAAACCGAACGTTATCAGAAGGTATATATAAATGTATATAAATAATTTTGATATATTTATTTACATGTATATGTAACATTTCACTTAATTAAATTGGATATTACACTAGGGAATCTATATAAGATACAATTCGAAAACTTAAATTGAAAAATATTTTGATTTCTGTCGAAAATTTCACAAAACTTCTTGTTCTATCTCAACTCCACTAGCCCTAGTAATTCAAAAATGAAGATTTTTCCTTTTTTATTTTCCTTAGAATTAGTTAGCAAAAGTTGTTGGAGGTAGTTTCTAAAATTTTCTTTCAGATTCTATGCCGCATCATGAACATGTAATAAAAGGAAAAAAAGAAAAAGAAAAAAAGGAAGTATGAAATTCAAGATATTGGATATCAGCTACAAAGAATATTACAATACTACAAGTTAACTAACATATAAATTCAAGATTAGTACATGCAATTCATGCATGAATTAACAAGTAATATAAATTCATATCAAATACCCTTTTATTTGATAAAATCTATTTCTTAACAACATATAAATATATATACATATATTTATATATATATATATATATAACAACTACCAGGTGCTTCTTGTGTGTGCAAAATTTTGGTTTTTATGTTCTATAAAAATTTCCTCTTAATTGAATTCCTTGATTTACTCATGATCTCCAAAATCTCTTCCTTTTCCTTTCTTGCTTCTCTCAGGCAGAGATATCTCTTTGCCGTGTGTACAAGCGTGCCGGTGTCGAGGATCACCCGTCCCTCCCTCGCTCTCTCCCTTCGAAAGCCTCTTCATCGAGAGCGGCGGCGGCGGCAGCAGCGGCGGCAGACAACAAAAGGCACCCCCACAACACCATGGAAATGCTCCAAGCTTTCGGAGAACAAGTACCGCCGCCTCCGCACCAATTCGAGGCGGAAAACACAAACGAAACCGACGGAAGCAGCAGCTCCGATGTCGCTGCAGGCGGCGGCGGAGGCGTCAATCTCGGCCTCTCCAAGCGCAAAGCTTATAACCGAATAAGAACCAGTTCGATAACTCCTTCGACAAGCGCCGCAATTGCCCAACCTGTTGCTAGTTCAATGGATCAAGAAGAGGAAGCTGCGATGCTCTCGCCGCAGGCCCCCCCGAAGCAATTCTGCGCCACTACTCTCTTCACCGGCGCTTCCTCGGCGCCTCCGAATTCGATAGACGAACTCCATCGGCTAGTTAACAATTACCAGCAACAAGCAGCTGGTGCTACTACAATTATCAGTCATCATCATCATCCTCAACAACAATACTACAACCAGTTCCATCCTTTGCCAATGCCGCTTCCGCCGCCGCAGCCGCAACAACCGCCTCTGAATGCGCTACCGAGCTACCTGCCGACGGCCTTCTCCGACCGGCTGTGGGAGTGGAATCCGTTCCCGGACCAGGCTAACCGAGACCAGTACTCCAATCCCTTCAAGTAATGCCCAACTGAACATACTTTTTAATCAATATATATACTTAGGAGAGCACTATATTTGTGTTACTTGCTATGCTAATCTTATTTTATCCTGGTACTTTCTTCTCTATAATTCTAATCGTATTAGGATTTTGGATATATATATATATATATATATATGAATCATATATATTTTGATTAATTAGTGACGATGTTTGCTTCTCGATTATTATTATTATTATTATTTTTATTTGGAAATTCTAACCTTACATGTGATAATGAATCAATGAAATAAAATTACCACTAAAATTACCACTAAGTTAACCTTGTAATACGAGACATGGGTTATTCTGATTTCTTGCATACTAACTTTTTGTCCCCTCCTTTCGGACCCTACTAATAAGTGATACATGTAAATAAAGCTTATACATTTGTTTTGTCTACTACTAAATTTTTTATATGATTATAGAATCATATATGGTTATATATACATATATATATATATGTGTGTGTGTAGTCAATTCAACCAAACTGTAGTGACTAATCTTTTTCTGTAGACACAATAAAACTAAATCTACTTGTGTAAGATGAAAATTGTGATTAGATAGGTTCTTTTGTTTATACATATAATTAGTTAGAGGTCTAGACCTTGTTTTATAATTAGGTGTGAATTACTGTTAGATTATATCTGTAATCATATATTTATTAGATATTTCAGTACTAGATTTTTTTTTTTTTAATATTGTTTGTGAATATTCTGTATGTTTACCTCACTGCCTATAGGTATTCTTTTTTAATAAGCTTTGAAAGGAGATTGTAATTTTCTTCTTATCATTTTTAGTCAATATCCCTTCCTAACTTTGTGGAGTAGTATTATTTTTGCTTAAAACATATACACACACACATATACATATGTATGTAGTTTATATATATGTGTGTGTGTAGTTTTTATAAATGGTTAGGCTCTAACAGTAAGACTAAGTACCTGGAAATGTTGTCACCATATTGTTATGTATATATATGTGTGTGTGTGTGTGTGTTTATGTATATAATCTGAAGAGGTAGATATTTTTAGAGAATATTGCAGAGAAAACCCGGACCCAGTGCCACATGCAAGCCTAGCAAACATGTACAAAATTGTCTCTCAATTTTGCCTTTTCTGGTTTCTGAAAAGAGGACTAGTAACTAATAATCCAGCTGATATACAAAGGAACTTTGTCTTTCTTCTTGGTTTTCAGTTACATAAGCTTATAAGATGTTAAAATGACAAAACATAAGTGTCTGTCAGACCACTCAGAGCCACTCCATTTCAATTTTTCTTTTTTTTTTATTCCCCCATTGTTTATTGAGAAATATCATTGATATTACTTATGTAGTATAGTACTAGCTAGTTATTTTTTTGTCTTAAAATAGCATACCAATATTGTCATATACATATATATATATATATATGAAGAGAATGAACTAGCCCTTCTGATCAGGATCCTCAGACTTTTCAATTAGGATTGAGGTTTCACATTAATATCACATGATATTAAGGCTAAATATTGATAAATAGGATATCTTCTTGTGATCCATAAGGGTAAACAACTACTTTTTTCTTAGGACAGAAAAAAAAATTTTGGTAGCTTAGGTTGGTGAGATTCGAGCTTCATATTTTGTAAGGAATCAGATACAAAATTACCACTAAACAGGTTCTTTTTATAGTCCATAAGCAGGTAAATAAGTATTTTCTTCTCATGACATTTTTTTTTTAATTTGGGGCTTTGGTATTCGAGTTTTACATACAGTGAAGGAGTTAGGTATGAAATTATTATTTATTTATATACGCTTAAAATTCAGTACTCTTAAGACAAAAGTAGGATACATCATATATTTTTTAAAATATACTGTGCAGTCCGTTTTTTCAGCCACTAAAAGACAGTTAAATCAATCTAGCTAGATCGTTGAAAAATTTTATTATTGAAGACTTCATCTGGAAAAAAAAGAAAAAAATCCAACTTTTAACAGTATAAATTAAATATTTAACTATCATCCAGCGATCAAAAAACAGACACCACATCATATTTTAAAATAATGAATTTTACCGTTTATATTTCCATTTTATTTAATTATCACCTGGTACAATGGTGAAATCAGAAGAGTATCTCTTTATTATTAATGTTCACTCTCTCTCTCCCCCTCTTCAATTTTCATTTGTCTCTCTCATATAGAATAGAGAGAGCTGTCTCACTCTCACATAAATATATATATATATACACATATAGCAGCTGCGTATTTATTAGTGGAAATTCTCATTGGGATCTGGACTAGGAGTGGCAGTACTAGTTGCACTTTTAGTACCACTACACATAGCAGCTGAAATGTAGGGAGGCATAATTTGAGTGTGCAAACCTATACAGGGAAAAACTTACAATAAAAATTATACTTTTAAATATTAACTGTCTGATTTCTGTATATATAATCTTAAAAAAAAATAATCTAATTATTAAAATAACGGTATGAACAACAGGATAAAAAATTAAAAATACAGTTAATATGTCATGAATATTTCTTTTTATAGAGATTGCTGTAAATTTTGTTGCTACATATTTGGTTGGTTGGACCAATTATTATCACAGTAAAAGTCATGATCAGAATTTTAGACCACCGCGTGTGCACACACTGCATCACACAACAAAACTTAACTTCTTGGCTGGCGTGCGTCATTTCTGTGCTGATATATATCCATCATCTACATATATATACAGCTATATAAATTAATATACATATACATATATATATATATATAGCTTGGTGGGGTTACAATTTTTCCATAGAGAGGTCCATTCCATTTTTATTACCACATGCACTGTTAAGCACTGTGAGTCTGTGAACCTAGTCAATAGAATTATACTGCATGCTTTCCTTTTTGTGATAATAATATTATTATTCCTCAACCTAAAAATTAGTTACTTTATTATCTTTGACATTCCCAAAGGGTGGGCTAGTCTACTATAGCTAGGGATAAGATCCTCGATGATGATAATATGGTGACAAGAAAATTTTATCTAGAACCTTCATTTCTATTAGTTAATATATTCGAGTCGTGATGGGGCCAGTTGTTAACTGTCAAAGACTTAAGATTAAAATCTTTATTATCTCATCTGTGATCACGACATTATTTTAAAATTCCATGAGTTTTTCTATGTCCGGAAAGACTACACAAACTCTAAAATAAAATCCGATTGTGAGGATATCATTGTTTTTTTTTTTCTTTAAAAAAATGGTCTATGAAATCACTTTAAAAACAAAAAGAAAAGAAAAAAGAAAAAGATTAAGTAGTAATTTGACGAACCCTTTTTCATTAAGAAGTCTTACAAATTTGGAGTTTTGTGAATTTGGAAGTTTTCTTTTTTCTTGTTTTGATACTGAAGAATTCATGATTTGACACTCGAGAAGAAACAATATAGGTTGACTGACTCGTCAAAACTAAGGCATGCACCACAAAAATAAAATACCCTTTATCTTTTTTGTTTTTCCTCCTCCTTATTCATTATTTATAGCTTCTGGAGTTTTAAACAACTTATTATTTGTCTATGAAGTTTGTGAATGTACATAAATATTCATATGGATATATACATGTGTACTCTACACTCTAATTATATATGTGCATTTTTAATGTTTCTTTTTGCATTTTGCATATTTATGTATGTAATTAAATTTTAAGAAAATAGGTAATTTTTAAACACTTAGTTAAAAAAAATGGTCGAACTTTTTTAAATTAGGAAAATGATCATGACCATGTAATTACTAGTAAAAATATATATTTTTATTAGTCGATCAAGGTTCCTGGCTTTACAAAACTTCAAACACTTAACCCTCTGTGTTTTATTATATTCTATATATTATATACTCCTTGCCGTAGCCCCATTTGGATCTATAATTTAAACTTTTTTTCTATATTTTTTTCTCCCATTAAAATCTGAATTAGATATTTAAATTTATTTTTCAAATCTAATATCCAAACAGTCATAAACCTAAAAGATATAAGCTTCTATTCCCTTCTTTGCATGATGTTTATACCCTAAGAGAAATCTCAATCTCTGTGCCCCATAGATTGATTGATATTCACATGTTATCATCATGTCCTTTATCTTTTGTTTTTGTCGAAGGAATGAGAAATCATAACCCTAATTTTCCATGTAAGATGTTTTAAAAAGATATGTGAGAAAAGTCAACAATTATATATTTCATTTAAAAAGCTCCCATAGTTAATAAGAACTATTAACAAAAAAATAATAATAAAGCTCTTATAGAGAGATAAAAAAGAAGAAGAAGAAGAAGAAGAAGAAATCTTCACCCAAAACCCAATCCCTGACCACGTTAACTTACTTGACAATGCCACCTGACTGCTGCTCATGTTGAGATCATTAGTGTATATGATTTTCCATTTGTTGTGAATCTTGCCAATCTCTTAAAAAAAAAAAAAAAAAAACAAATAAAAAGATGATGAGTGTCATCCTATATAAACATACAAAACAAAGACTATAAATGGGATGAAACCCGCAACCTCCATCCAAAGCCCATCCAACTCCCTTTTCCATGCATTATTAGGTACATTTGATTGGGGGAAAGGCACGGAATGAAAAGGAAATGAAAGATGTCAAATTCTGATGTTGGGTAGGTAAAAACATGAAGAGCCATTCCTTTGAAATGGTTTTTCTCTCGTTTTGATGAGAATCGCCACCTGACCGCCCCAGTCATCTATTCAACTGAGTCCCAGATCCTCCACCGCTCTCCTCCCCACATCCCACACTCTCCCCTCCTCCGCCTCCTCCCACCCAAACCAAATATTTTTCCTCACTGTCTCCCCTCCTCCGCTACCTAGACTACGCCTGCCTCCTCCCACCCAAACGATATCTCCCTCGAATTATCACCCTCCTCGGCCACCTAGATCAGATCTATCTCTTCCCATCCAGCCAAGGATGAAATATTAGCACCGGTAGAAACACATTAATACTCCAATTTTATGAAAATTTCGGAGGAAAAAAAAAAAAAAAAAAAAGACATCATTGGAACTATCAAAGAAAATTACGGAAATTTCAAAATTTTCTTTGAAACACACACATATATATAATATTTTTAGGATAGAATAAACTTTAAAAAGATACCTAAATAAACAAGTTTTAACATGAAGCATAGTACATATCCAATATCTCTAGACTAAAAGTAAGAATCTCAAATGTGATCTGAAATCCATCTTGATGTAGGCTATTATACTAGTATCATGATATGTTATTTGATAGTGTTACATATAATTGAGAACATGCTGCATATAGATTTGTTAATCTCTTTCCACTGTATTTTCATGAATTGAAATTATATAAATTCTCTCAATTTTTTTGCCTGAGATAGTGGTGGTGCTCGAATAAGGATAATTGAAAGATCTATATCTGTTAAAGTTATCAAAATCACGAGTATATTAGATAGTTGATGTGAAAAGCCTCATTGAAGGAGTTGATAAATTGAAAATATCGAGGGGAAATTGTAGTAAATAGCATTTATATGAAAATAATTAAAATAAATAGCAAAGTTTTAAATATTTGAATGTAAATATAGCAAATTTATTAGGTAGATACAAAATTTACAATAGAAGTAAACAAATCATTTCCCTAGTAAATTTGTCATTTGCTGCTATTTACTCCAACTATTTTTCAAATATGCTATTTACTTCAACTATTTATGTTTAAAAAAATGTTATTTACTTCTTTTTCTCATATCGAAGAAAATCAATTATGCAACTTTAAAACGTTGATAAAATTTAAAAAAAAAATAACAAAATTACATCAAATTGTCAAAATTTTGAAAAGTTTTCGATATTTCTCCGAAATTTCTCTCACATTTCCCAAAATTTTGTGCAAATTACACTGACTCGTAGAAATCAATATTAACTGATATTTACCTCTATTTTTATATTCTTATAGAAAAAAATTTCACAACCACAAGATATTTTGGTATCTCTCAAAAACCTAAATTTCAGAAATTTTGGTGTAATTTCTACTATACGCCAGGCCAGAGTCTGATCACCCAGAACTTTATCGCCCTCCGCCCAATTCGTTGCCCTTATGTCTCCGACCAAATCGTCTCTGACTAAATCATCTCCCTCAGTGAGCCGTCACCCTCCTTCAACTCATGCCCTCGTTTGCACTGCCAGATCTCAGCTTCTCAACGCATTTTGTTTTACAATTTTTTTCTTTGAAATTTATTTCTTTTCACAAAAAAAAAATATAATTTATGATTTTATTCTACAAATAAATATTTATTAAAATAAGGGTAATTTTGTCTAACAAAAATATAATTATATATATATTTCATTAGGTTGCATTAGTAAAATTCTAACCAAGTACATGCATGCATACATCTTTTTTCTTTTTCTTTTTCTTTTTTTCCCTTTTTTCCCAATTCTATTTGATCATTATCATTCAACCACTACAACCAAACGTACCCTAAAGGTCTTTTGGTGAATTTTGCAAAGCTCTTCTTCGCTTGATGTTGCTCTCTTCTTCCAGCTTCATCCGTTCGTCTCCATTGTTCCTTCGGTCTGTTTTTGGAAATATTTACTATAAAATCTCCCCAACAAATGGATTCATCAGAAATGTCTTACGTACCGAATTAAAATATAAAAAAAAACCTAAAAGTCTTTGAATAAGAACAAGTTTGGTTCTTCTCTAGATCAGATTTAAAGTTGGGAATTGGGAATACAAAGAGTTTCAAGAACCTGTTGCTTCTATTCGTATCAAATTAGCATATAATAATTAACATATTACATATTAATAAAAATTTGCATAAATTCAATAATCCAAGTTATTATTATCACCTTTTGTTTGGTTTCATGTACATTGATTTCGAGGTGAATTTCAAGGTATTGAGATTGTCCCATTATTTATAGCCTCTACCGTTTCGACTGATTTAACCGATTAATAATATATGATCATTTTCCCCTCAAACATCATCACCACACCCTCAAAGTACATACCACAATAAAAATAAATAAATAAACATTGTAACCTCAAACCAATAAAAATATCTGCCATTTATTTGTAGTCATATTTCTCATTACAAAATAAAAATATGCATGTCTTAATTTTAAATATTTTTTTTTCCACATAATCCTCTAAAATATCCAAATAATTAATTTTATACGCTAATTGCCTGTATAATTTTTCTCAAATGTGTTAAAAAAATTTAAAAAACCTTATGTTTTAATATTAATGTATTTCCATAAAACACAACACCGTCAACATTTAGAGGCTGATTAAACGCTTGCTTGTTTGCGTTTTTTTTTTTTTTTTTTTTTTTTTTTAGAAATCTTGCATGTACATTGTTTCTCATTAATTTTTTTTTAATTCACCATTTGAAATAATTTTTTTCATGTCCCTACTTAACTATTTTTCACGAAGTCGTCCAAAATATATTTTCTCGAACATGACCTAATTAATAGTTTTTTCCTAAGTGCCCCACTGAAATAATTTTTTTCAAGTAAATTTTAAATAAATAAAAAAAACCATATATTTACTATTTAAAAATTACATCAAAAACGCATATTTTGGTTTTTGGTGGTGTGTCTAGAATTTTTTAAGCATTGGTAGACAAATTAAGGGAAGTGCTTTGAGCCGATTCTCTTTCGAATAGAAAGTGTATATCGTGGTGGTTGAATTACAGTTTATGCCTTTTATTTTGTTTTCATAAACATTTCATCTTATAAATTTCTACACTCACTACATTATGAAGAATAGGCAAATGCTTTTTTTTTTTTCAATCTTTTTGTTCGACCATTATTATGCTACGTAATATTAATTAATTGATTTTTGTCTATATTATATAGTCATATTTAATCATGTTTACAACTCTATATGTACTTGGAGATGCATGCAAGAGTATAAAGATGAATAGATGAGATTTTGATTTTGATTGAGAGGCCTACATACTGACCTCCACAAGTTAATTTCTCCTTTTTAATATTTATATCAATCGAGCAAATTTTATCTGTTTCGAAAGATATTAACTCTATGTCAAAAAGAAAAAAGAAAGAAAGAAAAAAAAAACTTTTTTGTTCCATCTTTTTTTTTTTAGGGTCCAAGTATAAAGGTTAGCTTAAGAGAAGTAGTTAATTTCCCCAAAAAGTACTCATAGAAGAAAAATACAAGAGATTTAAACTTTGACCAAAATATGAAAAAAATTTAAATTTTGTACTTGTCTTTTAGGAGGAGCGGATATTGATATTTTTAATGATATTATTTTTTGAGGGTATTTTTTAGATGATGTTATTACTTAAATTTGTTTGTGATATTTTTCCTTTTTTAAACTCATCATCATGTGGATAATTGCTATTATTGAGTGAATTTTGACCAATTTTATAATTATATGATTTGCTAGAGATTTAGAAATGAATAATAACAATTTAGTCGTATTGTTTTTTGGAAAATTATAGTAAACAACACTTTTACAGAAATAATTAAAGTAAGTGGTTATTTTTTTTTAAAACTTAAGTAAAGTCCAAATTATAGTAAACAACACTTTTACGGAAATGATTAAAGTAAATGGTAAGTTGTTTTTTTTTTTTTTTTTTAACTTGAGTAAATAGTAAGTTTTAAATATTTTAAAACTTACTAAGAAAATAGAAAATTTACTTCGTAAACAAAAAATTTACAAGATATAAATAAATAATTTATTTAGCAAATAATAAAATTTACTGATATTCACTTTAAATAATTTAAAAACCTACTACTTACTTTAATTATTTTTTTAAAAATGTTATTTATTTCTTTCTTCTTTATTATTTTTTTTTTCATTTATGGATTTGAGGGTTTAGAATTTTGACCAATTTAGAGGTATCAATTTATTTTTATATGCCAATTTACTCGTAGATTCAATTTTTTAATAGTAATTATTATTGGAATATTGTGATAAATGTTAAAATTCCTATTCCTAGATGACTATTTAACATTTATTTCATAATTAAGCTCTTATGACTATTTGTTGAATGAATGACAAACCACACAATGGCGTTGGCATGCCGATGATCTACTCTCTCTCGTAGAGAGTGGTCCTCATTCTAAACCGGGCTAATTAAAGGAATACACAACGTGGCGTTACCTTTAAGTTTAACATTGGTGTATGAATGTCAAAGAAGCGATTCAAATATTTCAACACCAAAAAAGAAGAAGAAGAAAAAAAAACCGATCGAGTAGTTAAGATTTAAAATGAAAATACTTTTCTTAATTTACTTGTTTATATTATAATTTACAAGTGAGCTCTCAAAAGATTCACTCCTTTTTTCTTTTCTCAAAAAAAAAAAAAAAAAGGCTCATTGTAGGTAGGCAACCATTAACAAACTTCACATGGATCATATACTTTTTTCTAACTTGGTATCTTTTTCTTGTGAACTCTTAGTCTCCGTTTAATAAGTTAGTTGGAGATGAAATTTTTAAATTAGAGTTGGTTGACTTTTTAAAAATTAGTTATAAATTTTGTTGACTTTTCGAAAAAAAATAAAAATTAATATTAAAAACTTGAATACCAAACGGAGGCTTATATTAAAAATTATATGAAATTGTCTCTCGTACAGTGGTACAACCAACGCAGAAGACTGACACAACCCAAAAAAGATAACGGTACAACCCGCTAGAGAGAAAAAGTGATAACTTTCTTGTCTGGCGATCCGGCAGTGCCGCACGGAAAAATTCGCATATATATATTTATCATGGTCCGTTTAAAACAACCCAAAACCCAGCCCACTCGACATCGCTAGACGACGGCGACAACATCGAGACCAGCGACTTTTAAGAAGACACCGACGACCGAGCCGGCGTCTCCAGCTCTGCCACATAATCACTCTCCGCCGCCGTCTCCCTCTTGCTACTTTCCTTCCGCCTCAGCAGCAAATACGGAGAAGAAAAGCACCCACTCTTCATAAACTCCAACCAGCTGAACTGCCATACGTCCGACCGGATCCTAAAAGCCGACTAGAAGGATCGGGACCTTGCCTTCGGCGAAGGAGGCACGTAGACCAATCTCGCCGGCGGCATCCGGAGCTTTCGTAGCGAAGAAATATTGGTTGTTCTTGTGACTTTGAAGCTGGTTTTTTTGTCGACGGTTGTTCTGATTGGACTTTGGGGACGCCGGGTTTGATCTCCCACTTAAACGGAACAGAGTCTGGTTTCTTGAAAGATTAATCATCTATTACAATTTCCATTTTCTGAGTTCTTGTTTATATATGTATGTGTGTGTATATATATATATATATATTAAATACATTATCTTGTGAGAGTTATCTGCTATTAGGAGATTTTCAATTTCTCATAACTTTTTTGTAATAGTATTCTCTTGTTTGACTTACCTGCTATATATACTACATTGACTTAAAATGGAAGCTAAAATATGAGCAACAACATGCATTTTTGGGTACTATGACAACACATAGAATATATTAAGCTAAAAAAGTAATAAGTTGTTTGTAAATGTGCTTTCTTTGATAACCATTCTTCACTCCCCCTCTTTCTTATATATATATATATATATATATATATTTTAATCCCCGCTTTCTTATATGATCGATGTTGGACTTCGGCTTCGTTTGACTCTCAGGTCCAAACCTAAGTTTTTCATATCAGTTTTTCTCGTTTTATAAAAAGTCAACAAAAATTATAATTAATTTTTGAAAAGCCAACAAACCTCAACCTAAAAATTCCATTTCAAATACGTACACCAAACGCAAACTTATTTTCTCTAGAGTTTTTGTTTCCTTTACCACAAGCATGCTATTGTATATAGTACTAGAAGAGACACCGATTCTAATCTTAATTTTGAATACCAACTCACGTGGCGATGAGTTGTTATTTTTTATTATTAATTACAATTAATTGAATGATAATTTTTTAAACATATATCAATAAAAAAAATACAACTCATATATCATATATGTTAATATTTAAAAATTAAGAATAAAATTAGTATTCCTAGTATTTTTAATTTTCACCATGGAATTGTGACATGGATGCAGGGAAGAGCTTCGCATTACGTTTGGTAGGAATTGAAGTTTAACTTTTCTCTCTTTTTTATTTATTTATTTTTTTTCAGATCCATCACCGAATATTAAGAAAAACTGCTCATGTTGTCTAGATCATGGTTAGTAAAAATTTAAAATTTTTAAATCAATACTAGTATTAGCACACGTCCAAAGGAAGCGCACTTGATTATTAATTTTTTTTTTTTAAGCAAAAACTTTGATTAATTTTTGCACTTGACCATCTTCAAAGGGTATTTTTATTTAATGGATATTTGAAAGGTATTTCAATAGTAATGTCATCTATTTCCCTTTTAAAAAAAATAGTAATATCATTTATCTTATCTTTTTCCTTTTGAAAAGATTTTTCAAAACAAACTAAATTTGTGAAGATAAAATTTGTGCGTAATTAAGAATATATCTTTCACCGACACTTCCTTTTAATGTTGCATTTACGGATTAAATTTTTTAATTTTTAGGAAATATCACACTCATACCCCTGAGATATACGAATATTATTATAGCTAAACTTTGTTGATCAAATTGAATTACAGTGACACCCTTCTAACTGAGTCTATTAAATTTTAAAGTGAAATATATGAAAATACTCAAACACTGTTAATTTAGATAGAGAAATATTGACAGTTAAATTCCAATTAAAGAGGTACAAATTATATCATGTATATAATTAAAAGCCTTCCCATAAAAAACTTAAACAAAAATATATCCTCAAATTTGGAAAAGCCCCAAGTTAAATTAAAAAGATAAAAAAACACCAAAAAAGTATTAAGTTAAATGGAATAAGAGTAAAAATATAGCTCGTAGTTTGAGATTTTTAAAAAATTCATTGTACTAACGTATTACTGTATTTGCTCAAGTTATTTCCGTTTTCTTGTTATCATATCGGCAAAAATGGGTCCGTTTGATTTAATCTTATAACCAATTATTTATCTTTCTTTATTTCTTAAATAATAATTGTTTCTACTCATTTGTATTGTTTACTTTTTTTTTCCTGCCATTGTTTATCCTTTCTTGGTAGGAAAGAATTATTTTTGTTTATTATTTATGGGTAGGACTGTGGTTTGAGGGTCTCTACCGGTAAAGCCATTTTTTAAGCCGTTGAAATTTAATCGAGCGCTTGAAATATTATTGGTGTATCATACTTATCATACACCTTATCTTATATTATCCTTCTCACCCCCAAGTCTTCTCCATCGCCGGCGACCTTCCCACCGCCGGCGACCGCCCCGATTCCGGCGACCCACCCCCGGCCCCCCACCACCGGTCCCAGACCCGGCCGCCCCCCACCCAGCTCCGGCCCCCCACTCCCCGACCCTCGGCACCCCCCTAGCCTTCCCCAACAAGCCCCCCGGCCCAGCCCCCCCGGCGCCCCCACACCCCAGGTCTCTCCTCCCCCGGCACTCCCCCCACCCACCCCCCCCCTGGCGCCCCTCGGCGCCCCCCGACGGGGACCCCCCACCCCCTCTCTCTCTTCCTTTTTCTCTCTCTTCTCCTCTCTCTCTCTTCCCGGCCTGCACCCCCCCTACACCCCCAACGCGATAAGAGAGGGAGAGGGGGATGGGGGGTCCCCGTCGGGGATGGGGCGGGGGGGTCGGGGCCTAGAGAGAGGGAAGACAGAGAGAAAAGAGGGGGTGGGGGGGTCTCGTCCGGGGGGGAGGCTTGGGGTGGGGGGGTGCCGGGGGCCGGGGTTGGGTGGGGGGCGGCCGAGGCTGGGTCGTCGGCGTCAGGGCGGTCGCCAGGGTCCGGCGCCGGCGGCGGGAAGGTCGTCGGCGATAAAGAATATTGGGGTGAGAAGGATAATATGAGGTAATGCCTACAAATCATCATACACACCCTCAAATCTACACCATCCGATTTAATCTTTGTGGCTTAAAAAATGGCTTTACCGGTAGAGACCCTCAAAGGATCTCTACCACAGTCCTACCCATTATTTATATGGAACTGCCATTATATTTTCTATATTTCATTTTATTATATATATATATATATGTATATGTATAATATAGTTTTTGTTTTAATTAACCATTATCATTTAAAATAGCCTCTCTCTTGTGCATTAGGGTTTGTGTCATTCATATTTCTCTTTTAGGACCGGAGCCGATTGGCACCTCTTCTTGGTTAGTCACTGGATTATTGACCCTAGAAAAGATGCTTTGAACTTCAAGATAAGGGATGGTTTCGTGGTTGGAGAGGATGTGTTTTGGTCTCTTTGATCGAATTAGTTGACTTTTCACCAAAGGTATTATCCATGATGTCTAAGGTTTTTCTCCTTTTTGTTATAGTTATTCATTTAAAATAAAGGCGATATTTCCGCCTTGCTTTTGTTGCTATATTTTTATTTTTAATTTGTAATAACAGAGGTAGTCTCTTCACGCTCTCATATTGATTGTGTGTTCAACCCGCTAGAGTTAGTTCTATTCGATGTTAAGGGTGACCTTCTTGCTATGAGTCTCTTGGTCTCAATCGATTCAAGTTTTCCATCGATTATAACGGTGTTGTTAAAAGAGTTATATGTGTACTTAATGATTGGTTTGTGTCTTTTCAATTTTCTGTTGTTTGAAATTTGACGCACGTTTTATTCCCTTATACGTTTCGTTAGAATTTATTAATGGAACCGATCTATAATTATGATTAAATTACATCATATTATAAGGTCATTGAAAGAATTGACGTTTAATTTTATTGATTTGAAATACAATTATCCTTTTATATATACATATATATATCATGATGATGGATATAAACCAAATTGACATTGTATTATTGCTTACCTATGTTGAATATTTTAATTTACAAAATTGCCTATTTGTCTAACGAATATTAAACATGTAACACTTTTAAAAGACGAGATTAAATATGAAGCAATATTAGTAAATTATTAACTTCAATAGTGTTAAAGCCTCTTAAATTGTGTGGTTCCGTACATAATCTAATAATAATATCATATATTTAATTCTATCAGAAGGCGTAGAATTCGAACTCTCCCAACCTTAAATTAAAAACCAAAAACAAAAAAACAAAAAACTTTCAACTTTTTTTTTTTTTTTTGAGTAAGCACTCAACCCACCCCCTTTTAAACACTTTTTTTTTTTTTTTTAACACTTGCCAAATATCGAACCTTATGCTCCGTTTGGTAAAACATCTTAAACTCAAATTTTTCATCTCAGTTTTGTCTTTTTCTGAAAAGTTAACAAAATTATAACTAATTTTTAAAAAGTCAATCAATTCAAACTTAAAAATTTCAACTCCAACCGATTCACCAAACGGAGCCTTAGACCTACTGGACCTAACCCTTAACCTCCTTTCCTCACTTGCTGAGGGTGTGCGGGTGGGTCTCCCCCTTAAAGTTTATTTTCTCCGTGAAGAAAATTGTATGAAATGAGAATTTCATACGCACAAAATCGGGCATATAACAATTAGTGGCCCTTTTCAAATATTAATTGGGATTTACACATGTTAAATTGCCAAGTTTACTATTAAAATCATTTTTGTATATTTTGAGAAAATTCCTCACAATAAAAGTTTACCTAAAAAATAAATGAATAAATGAAAAGAAAAAAGAAACCAAAGCTCAAAACTTTTGACCCTCCGGTCAAATTAAGATTGTTATCTAAGAAGACCCACCTCTCTTGTCAGAAAAGGCCCTTTCTGACATTCTCGCACCGCCACTGGACTGGATAGGCTTGCTATTGCCACCACCGCCGCCAACTTTTCTTTCGACGGTCCTCTGCATGATCCTGATGGGAATTCCACCCAAATCGAAGTCTTCTTTCAAAGACTTTGTCAAGAACCTAATGTCTGTATTCGAAAGCTGTGTTTTTTCCGCTCACAAAGGCGACAAATGTAGGTGGTCGGGATTTCACCTGTGTAAAGTACTTGACCTTGGGTTGTGCAGCCTGATCTTTCCATGAATGCCTGCTCATAACCTGGCCAAACAGTCGGGATATGAGAGAGAGGGTGGAGACTTTACTATGCAATGAACCAGCTCAGTTTTGGATAGAAGAAATGAAAAGAGTATCATTGACTGACCTTACGCAACCAACGGTTAAGACGAGCTGTGGGCAATCTTAAACACCATTTCTCATATGTGTCAATGACCTGGCGCATTACGGCTATCCTGCCCTTTCCCTCCACTGCTGCTATAAATACAACTGGTATTCCCGTCAACTGTTTGCAAAACCGTGTTGACATTAGATTACAAACTTTGCCCTCGTTTCTAGCTAATTACTTAAGACTGTAACTGAAAAAAACGGACAGGAAGCAGGATCTTATATGATTTTGCTCTCTCTCTCTCTCACTCTCACATCTACATTTTCGTTCAAACACGTCTTCTAAAAACTTAAAGCAGAGTCCAGCATGCCAATTAAAATGTTGCAAGATTTGAGTTATAAGTTCCAAGTGGCATGTCTTGTGCTTATTATCCACCATTGCATGATTAAACTGCAAGTTTAAAAAGATAAAGACGGTGATGGTTGCAGCAGCATCGATGGTGTTACTTTATAGGTGAGAACAAACTAATGGTAGCGATGCTAGCACTCGCGCATTAGCTGTGGAGGTGAAGATCATGGTGAGGGTATTATGTATGGAGAGCAAGGTTATATGGTAGTGTCGGTATACGTAGTGATGCCAGTACTGGTGGCGGCCACGGTAGAAGTAGTTGCAATGTTGAAAATGGCCATGATGCCAACCAAATATGAGGTTAAGTAATGGTGGAAATAGTACCAGAAACGGTGGTCTTGGCTTTGTTAATAACACTAGTGTCCATTTTGGACACTATAACCCCACCATCCCACAATTGAAAGGGAAAAAATGTAAAGTCATGGAGCCTAATAAATGCCCTACGAAGAAACGCCTTCAGAGAGTTAGCATGCGGATCGACCTTAAGGTTATTTTGGGGATTTCACACTTGTAATTTCGGTTGTCCTAGTTTTTCTTTATAAAAGGGGACGCCGTTATTGGGGTTTATCATTAGAGAGGGATGAAAAACACAGAATCATGAGAACTGTGTGTGAGTGAATCTCTTGTAAAAAAGCTTCATCATCATAGTGAAATCTTCGACGGTAGAAACAGGAAGTAGTCATCAATTGGGCGAACCTGTAAAAAAAAATTTGGTGTGTCTTGTGCATTTTATTTTCTTCTGTCTATTTTCTCTCAGTTTTATTTTGAATTAGGTCAAGAACTAATTCTCAACAAAAAAAGGATCCACGTCAGATATGCGAGAAAAATGGCTAAGATTAGCTAAAAAAAATCACAATAAAGCAATATAGACGTAGTCCGCTCAAAGTATAGTACAGAGGCATACCTGGGGTATAACAGTCTGAATTTCTTTAGGAACAGCTTCGATGACTTTCTTAAATTCTTGTTTTCCTCTCAAGAGATCCATTTTGTTCACAATTACAACTAAACCACGTCCTTCTTCTACCACTCGTCTTGCTATAACGACTTCAGTATGTGTCATGCTTCTCTTAGATTTTGCAACCTGCTCATTGTAGATGCCCGAAGAAACAAATGCATTAGGGAAAAAAAATTTCCATGCATGAGATCGTCGGAATGCAAACTAACAAAATACTTCTAAATATGCGTGCAAGGGATAAACCCATGTGTATTAGTGCCTTGAGAGCCATGTCATCTATACTTATTGTCGTTCACCATCATTGTCTTAAAAATAACGTGATTATAAACCAATTAAATCATAACCAAATAACATCAGCAAAAACATAAACATGAAAATTTAGCAGTTTATTACCTAAAGGCAGATCATTTCAGTTATAAAACAGAAGCAAAAACTAGCAGACTTCATGAATCTAATCATAATGCATTATAACTAAACATCCATACATGAGTAAACACAAATTAAGAAACGAAAAGGCAAAATTTAGTACACAATAGCTTGATCCTCGTGTCACCCTCTCTTTTCCTCTCTCTAGTGTATTGGACCAGAGAAGGCAATTTTTTTGGAATTAGCTTCAACTTATTCCTTTCAGAAAAAATTAGCATTTTGACAACGGGAATGTAAACATCATAAGTTTATGAAAATTTCCACGAAAGAAAACATGACTCGGAACAAACCTCTTCTGCATCAAGCACCAGAGCAACTACTTGAGCCCGCATTATACTCTTTCTTGATTGCACAATGCTCAAGGATGATGGTCCTTTCTCATCTTTAGTTCTCTGCAGCCAACCTGCAGTATCAACCTGGAATAGGAAGTTGATGAAGATAGAAAATCACCAAAAAGCGAAAATTATATGGAAAAGAATAATCTTGTACGGTCTAGAAAATGCTTGGGAGCATCACATATCTGCTTCTTGGCATGAAAAACTTCCAAAGTATATATTCCAATGCATTAAACAGATCTTTCGTCTCTAAAGTAGAAAAAAATAAAAGAAGTTCTGAATATTATTCAATGTCTTTTCTCTGATTACTTGGCTAAAAAGCAGACGAGACAATATTAAAATAGGACCATTACGGCACAATAATTGAATATAAGAGGTGTTCTGAATCTGAATTTTGCGATTTTGTTATTCTAGGTATTTCATTGATAGATTGAGCGAAAAAATAGACGGTGGACGGTGAAATTGTATTTGCAACTCAAAAGTAGGACAAACGTTAAAAGACAAAGATGTTAATCACCAGATATACAGTTCTGCCTTGAAATTCAAACTCAGCTCTGATCGAATCTCTTGTCAATCCAGCTTCTGGACCCACCAAAACACGATCTTCTTGTAATAACGAATTAAGCAAAGTTGACTTCCCAACATTGGGCCGTCCTACAATTGCTAACTGTAGTGGCAGCTTACTCTCCTCAACCTCAGAGGAATCGCTGCCCCGACTGAAATTACTCCCCTCAACACCTTCATCTAGCATCAGTAAAATGTGAAAGTAACACATCAGAAATTCTGAAAATATGATGTACTTCATCTACTCAAGTTATAGAAAAAGCCACCTTACCATTTAAGAGTTTGAGCATATAATCCTCAAGCATCGGCCTAAGAGACTGATCAAGATCTTGCAAACCCAATCCAGTTTCAGCTGATATTGCAATAGGTTCCCCAAACCCTAATCTGTAAGCTTCGGCAGATGCCGCCTCAAGAGACTCTCTGCCATCGAAAAGAGATTCAGCCTTGTTCAACGCCACAACAAGCTTGATTCCTGGTGCATGTTTGCGCAACCACTTTCCAACCTCTAGATCAAGCAGGTGCAGTCCGACTCTAGTAATAGAAGATATCACCAAGAGACGAATTAATATCATACTTGAAAGAAGAAAAAAAAAAAAGGGTATTTTCTGAGTATTCTTCACAAATTCTTCACGTTACAAAAATGAAGTCCACAATCTTAAAGGAGAAAAGGCATTTTTGGGTTTCACTGAAGGATATAATTTGGCCAGAAAACTGTCTATTTATTTTTCAAGTCTTCCTAACTTGTACATGTTTGAACGAGTGAATTAGTAAAACATACTAGCATTCATTAAGTAACCTTGCATCTAGTAGGAATATCGCAAACTGAGATCTTCCGAGCACATTTGCCGTCATTCCTGCAGTTCTGTTTAGAATAGAGCCTGAAGTTGCCTCCGTTTCTAAGCCTGCTGAGTCCAGTACCCTAAATCGTAAATCACCCAACTTTGCAATGCCTTCTCTGACGTCCTAGTACATGATCATCTGGGGTGTTGTACACAAGTGCCTCCCTCCTCCGAATTAAACTAAAAAAATGGATATGTTTCCAAAAAGTTATGAACAAACTAATATCTACAAGGGATACAAAGAACAACAAGGGACAAGAAATGGAACCAACCGATTAAACAAAGCCGATTTGCCCACATTTGGGCGTCCAATAATAACTACAGTTGGAAGTAGACTCTTTTTCACTTTGGTAAAGTCAATAGGTTTTTGATACCTATCCTCAACTTTCCCAGTTGCACTATCATTATCACTGGCAGGGATTGCAGGAGAGATATCAAAACCGCCATCTGACGCATTGGAGGAGTCAGAACCAGACAACTTATTATCGGGTACCTCAGAAAATTCCCCAGTATCCTCGACAATAAAATGACGGAGGCTTGAAAAGGACCTACAGCAGTTCCAGCCCCGTGATGGGGTTCTAATACCATTTAAAGAGGCAGCATTAAGAAACGATCCTGAAACACACATTTCATCAAATAGTTTCCCACCACAACCACGCTAGCAGAATCATTTAGAGTTTGCAGGCAACAAAATCCTACATCACGAACATCCCGAAAAAACATGCATTTCATCCAACAGTTTCTATGCACAACCACTCGATCTAATCTATGCCCCCTGGACTTTAGGGTCATTCCCACCTTACCCCCTGAACTTTAAAAACTATCATTTTGCCCCCCGAACTTTGGATATGTCTCACTTAACCGCTTAGAATTTTGGTTAAAAACATATGGAAAATAGGGCTACTAGTCTTACTTAACTCATTCTGTTACAATTTCTGTTAAAAAAAACAAACGAAAAAAGACCAAATGACTGCACTTTAACTCTTTTTTTTAAAGTATGTTTTTTAATTAAATTCTAATAGAAGGGGTTAAGTGGGGGTTAATTCAAAGTTTAAGGAACAAAGTGAGAGTTTTTAAAGCTTAGGGAACAAAGTAGGAATGACCCTAAACTTCGGGCGCATAGATGAGAATAATCCTAAAAATTTTCAGCCAACAAAATCCTACATTTGAACGATCCCCAAACACGCATTTCATCAAACAGTTCATGTGCACAACCACACTAGCAAATTCATACAGTTTTCCAGTCAACAAAATCATAAATCATGTAAAATACTTGACAAAAGGAAACAAAATGTATAATAATATTGGTAGGGAATAATTCCGTACCAAATATAGCTTTAAAATCATCAGAGTTGTGCACTGTTGAAGTCGAACAGAGGGAGTTTCTCGGTGGCTCTGAGGTTCTGAAAGTGCGAAGAAACAAACCACAAACAAAATTCTTCTTCCAAGCAGAAATGGCTCGGACCCACGAATGAGACATGCCCACCAGGAAAAAAAAAAAAAAAAAAAAAAGAAAAAGAAAAAAAGTTGGGTCTTCTTCTTCTTCTACACTAGCTCTGATGGAGTAACCAGAGTTTAGTAACCAGAGTTTCTCGGCTAATTCAATTCACATACCAAGTATAAACATCGTGAAAAACGGAAGAAACCCAAATCCCATGAATGTGAGTTTCACCACTCAGAATCAAAAACTAGAGAGAGAGAGAGAGAGAGAGAGAACGCGGGTAGAGTGGTTTTCAGTTTTTCACTATTCCTCGGTTAGAATGGTTTGCGAAAGCTTGAGTTTGGCATAGTTAAAAAAATAAAATAAAATAAATAAATATATAAATAAAATTTGGCCATAGTTAAAAAACAAAAAAAAACAAAAACAAAAACAAAAACAAACAAAGCAACTAAACTTTTGAAGAGTTAACTCAATTTTATAATTCCAATTATAACACCCTAAAAAAAAATCCAACTATAGTTTAAAAATTCAAACTTTAATAGAATGTTTGGTTCCCCATTTTAAATTTTAATTTTTTTTATCTTTTTCTGAAAAATCAACAAGTTTTTTTATTAATTTTCGTAAAAGTCAAACTATTTCAATTCAAATATTTCAACTAAACCTATCAATTAAAAGCATGCTAAACCTATCAATTACATAGAATTTAGAAAATAAACAAAAAACAAAAAACAAAACAAAACAAGATCTATAGTGTTTTTTATTTTTTATAAAAATTTCAAGTTTTACATTTTTTAACTATAATTATTCAACGCACAACTCAACTCTAACTCAATTTTTTCAACTCAAACAAACACCCCAAAACTCATGCTAATAAAGTGCATAAGAGAATAAAAAACTTCCACTTTCAATAATGGAAAACCAAAAGGCACATAACTTAAAATTTTGTCAAAATAACAACCTTACAAATTGAAATTGGTAAAATAACCTTATTTCATTTCAACACTGAAACGACTTGTTGCTCTCAGTCATTTTCAGATGTTTTGAAGTTGTTTTGCTAATAAAATTTTTTGGAAAATTATTTATAAATAAATGAAAATGATTGAATCATTTATTAATTGCTAGTGCATATATGACTTTTTTAACACTGCCACTAATAAAAGACTTGCAACACAAAGGTCGGGAATAGAGTCAATTGTAACAAATCGGACACACAACCAATACTAGAGAGTAAGGAGGACACCTCACTTATTACTAAACAAAAAAGTAAATAATAAAGATAAAACACAATAACTACATGGTGAAAATAACTTTTCATTCGTTTTAAACAACTTTAATAAATAGGAAAGAAGCCCCGACTACGCTAATAATACCTCTGACCACATCTTGTCTCCAAGTGCTAGAGATTTATGACAATTGATATAAGTTTTCAAAAGATCATCTGATCATTGACCTTATTCTTTAGATACTACAATAATATGTATGAAATTGTCAT
The DNA here is from genome assembly GCA_009761775.1 of Ficus carica. NCBI lineage: Eukaryota > Viridiplantae > Streptophyta > Magnoliopsida > Rosales > Moraceae > Ficus > Ficus carica. Next base: position 11,711,825 of record CM019743.1, on the reverse strand, counting down.
CAATTGACTCATCGTTAGTTTTTAGAAGTCATAATAACATGTGAGAAATATATGTTCATTGAGTAACTTAGAAAAAGGGTGTCAATAGATGATTAAAGATCATTTAGTGATTTCATATCCGACGCAAGCCAATTGTCAATTATAATCGAATTCAACAGATGATCCGGGCTTATTCAATGAGGGACTCCGATGATCAGTGCTAATGACGCCTATGATCACCCATTGACTTTGGTGACCGATAGTAATGATTTCGATGACAGGTATCGACGACAATTAATAGTCTCTAATAATTTTGAGGAACAACTCTAATGGTAATCTAACAGGCGTGCGTTTGGTGCACGGGTTCAAGTTGAATTTTTGGGTTGGAATTGAGTTTAATTGTTATGCATTTGGTGTACATGTTTGAATGGTTTGAGTTAAAATGTAAAAAACTTGAAATGTGTTTAGAAAAAAATATATCAATCTAAGCTTGTTTTATTCATCTCGAAATTCTATGTAATTTAAAAAAAAATTCATCTTATTTGAACTTGTATATAAAAAGTTATGAACTTTTAAAATTTGAGTTGTAAAGTTATAATAGTAATGAATAGTTATTACTGTAAAAAAAAGAATTGCATTTGAATGCAACTGATGCACCAAACGTAACCTAAGTGATTCTAATAGGCAGTGATAATTATTAACAACAATTTCACACCTAATTATATTTTATGATGTAGAGTTTGAATTCCATACTCTCATATTCAAAATCAAATTAGTCTCTTTTTTTTTTTTTTTTTTTTGGTAAATTAGTCCTTATTATTGGGACTATGGAGATTGTAACATATAGGCTAAATTTCAAAAAATATAATGGGAAAAAGTACTTAAATGACACAAATTTAAATATCATTGTACCAATATGACATAAAAAAATAACATTAGATTAACATGACACAAAATTAAACTAAAATTAACTAAAATCTGTGTCATGTTGATTAAGAATGAGAAATTTATCTCATATTGGTCTATAGATAAAAAAAAGTGGTTATGTATGTAATTTTTTCACAAATTTTTTTGATTTAATTATTCGTATTATAATTTAAATTTGGAGAAAGTACCTGAATAATACAAATTTGAAGATCATTCACTAATATGATAGAAAAAAGTAATATTAGACTAATATGATATAAAATTAAATTAAAGTAGACTACCGTTTGTGCCATGTTGGTCAAAATAAAAAAATTTATATCATATTAAGCTATAGATAAAAAAAAGTAATTATTTAGATAATTTTCTCTTTAAAATTTTGAAGGAAAAAAAAAAAGTTATTTACATCTTTGCACAAAAAAAAATTTTGGGCCCATATTTTTAAAGCCCACACCTCAACATCAGCCGTCTTCTACATCTTCATTCTATTCTAACTATTGAAAAAAAAAAAAAAATTAAAAAAAGGTAATGAAAAGATAAAAGGGGGGAAAAAAACAGAGAGATAATCTGAGAGAGACCTATATTTTATCTTCTTATTTTTTTTTTTAATTTTTCTGTGAGAGACTTTAAGAGAGAGAAAGACATATGTGTGTGTGCGTGTAGTTATAGAGAGAGAAACAAAGGGGTTTGGTATATTTGCTCATAGCTTAGCTTCTCTCCTTTGTTTGTTAAATATATATTAATTTTATTTTAATTTTTAATTTTTAATTTTTGGCCGTTCCACCTCAACCCCACCTCCAAACCTCAAATCTCTGCAAATTCCACAGTAGCCAAACAAACCCTAACAAGTTATCTCCTTCAACACGAAGAGAAAACAAACCCCTCCTTAAAAAAAATAAAAACCCTAATTTTCGATTTTGGGGCTTTTCTTTTTGGGGATTGAGTTGGGAAGAATTCTTCTCCTCAGTTCGCGAATTCGGCGTTAAATGTCTGTTTTGTTGGTTTAATTGAGCTTTTTCTTGTTTGGAAAGTTTTTTTTTTTGGTTGATTTTTTTTTTTTTTTTTTTTTGGGATTGGGTGAATTGGGTTGACATTGAAATTCGGTTGTTGAGGTTTTAGCCATGGAGGGCATACCGCAGCCAATACCTCGTACTGTTGAGGAAGTCTTCAGCGATTTCAAAGGCAGACGCTCCGGTTTGATTAAGGCTCTTACTACTGGTTCTCTCTCTTTCTCTTTCTACTTTTGAATTTTCGGATTTTTTTTTGTTTTAATTTTGTTCAATTTCTATGATTTGGTTTCACTTTTTTAATTAATTTTGTGTTTTTTCTGTAGACGTCGAGAAGTTTACCAGCAGTGTGATCCCGGTGAGTTTACTTTTGTTATTTTTTTTCAGTTATTTTATTATTGGGCTTGTTTAGAATTTTCACTTGATTTTTTTTCTTCATTTTTTTTTTTTTTTTTTTTGGTGAGGGTGATTGTTTTTTCCCAGGAAAAAAAAAGAAGAAGAAGAAGAAAGAAGAAAATAATAATAACCCAAGTACTAAAAATTAGTTCTCTTTGTTATTGTGGACTTAAATTATTATTATTATTATTTTTTTTTTTTTTTGGCGTTATTATTGACTCGTTTGTCATGTTTTTTTTGGTCCTTGTTATAATTGTTTTATTTTTCATAATGCTTTTTTGACATTTCTATGCAGTCATGTCAGTGAACTTCTTCTTCGTTTTATGTGTGTGTGTGCGCGTGCGTATTTAAATATATGTATATGAGTTACTATGTAAGTGATCTTGTATAATAACTTGGAACACTTGGTAATTTTTGCAGTTAAACCAAACCACTTAACTTCCTTATTTGGTCTACTTGTAATAACTAGAAGCTATAAATTGTCATACATGGTATTTCACTTTCTTTTTTTACCAGCGAGAGAGTGAGATTTGTTATGTCTATTGTTAATTATTTTTAGGTGGGGATTTTGATGGACTGAAATACTAATTTTTTGTCTCTTTTACTCTTTATTATTACTGTTCTGGTGGGCGTGAAATATATGCTTGGGAGATATGAAGTCATCTAGCAGCAATACCATTGGAGAATTTTTGAATCCTATTTGCATCTTGCATCCCTTGCTTTGTATTGCTAGTTTGACCATTGATGTTTGGCGTTAGATTTTGCAATGTTTGAGGTTTGCACCAAGAGGCAGTTCTGATGAAGAATTTAGTGCTTTATTCATATAGAAGCTCAGCACAAAGTTACTGATAGTTGGAGGTCTCGTCAGACCTTAATGGACATAGAAGTTTATTGACTTGCAGTTTCGTTGTGATTAAACTAAAAATTTTATACTTTCTGGCATTTCTTTATCTGCTATGCGTCAAATTTATCAGATGTTGATTGTTATACATTCTCATGCAACATGTTATGTCATTTTTGTACTGGAAAATAGTCTGTGACGTTACTAAGTTTGACCGTTTAGTTTGTGTATAATGAGTGTGCTGTTTGTTTCCCAGTTTCATTTTATTATATGTATACCTACATCCAAAGTAGCGGTTTATAAAATCCATTCAATAAAGTGCTTTCCTAATGTAATTTCAACGGTTTTTGTAGTATGAATGAAATTGTCCGTTTCTTCTTAAGATTGTTTATTTTATTTCGCAGAGAAGGAGAATTTGTGTCTGTATGGACTTCCTAACGAGACATGGGAAGTTAACCTGCCTGTTGAAGAGGTTCCCCCAGAGCTTCCTGAGCCAGCCTTGGGCATCAATTTTGCTAGGGATGGTATGCAAGAGAAGGACTGGTTGTCATTGGTTGCAGTTCACAGCGATTCCTGGTTGCTTGCTGTTGCGTTCTATTTTGGTGCACGCTTTGGTTTTGGTAAGAATGAAAGGTATGAAATGATCTCCCCTAGAAATGCATGAATATAGCATTTGAATGTTGTGATTTGCCACTCGAATGCTTATTTTTGCATCAACTTACTCCTCTGGTGGTGTTGTGCTCTTAATCTTAAATTGGAACCGTATACTTTGGAATATCTTACTCTTTTTGTTTTGTTTTTTTTTTTTTTCCTAATTGAAGCTTCATCCTGTGTGTTGGCTTATGATTTGCTGCTACACCGAATGCCTTGTGTCTTTTTGATGTCCGGGTGTTTTTGTTATGTTTTTTGGCATGTGAAGTTTCCTCCTCCCATTTTCTGCGGTATTGGCGTTGAAATGTCCGTTTGTTCTGGTAATTTATCATTGACAGTTTTAGATTAGAGTTTCATTGACGAATTATATGCAAACATAATTTGTTGCTCTAATCAATTTTATGTAATGTGGTTTATGGACGCCTTTTGTTTATGCTGCACAGTAGGATAGTTCAGGTATTTAGTCCTTGAGAGGATAATGACTTATTGTTAACTTGTCATATATGCTTGTTTTATTTCTGCTATTTCTCCACAATCCTCGTCCCTTTTTCCTTCCCGTTTCTTTTCGCCATTCTCTCTATTGCTGATAGCTAGCAGAGAACGTGATTGAGTAGTTCATAACCTTGTCTCTTCAATATCATTCAAATGTGTAACCTTTTTTGGTGCAAATGAATGTACTAGATAAACTGATGGAATTTCAGGCTATGTGAATAACTTTAGGCCATCCAATTCTGAATTATTTCAAGTGTTTTTTAACGTTTTAGACTCTGTTCTCCTTCTTCTCTATGTTTTAGCCTTTTAGTCCATTACATTTTTGTGGGATTATTTTCTAGGTGATGCGTGAGTTCCTTTTTGCTCACCTGTTCATACAGAATGCTTAAGCTACTAAACTAGATAAGTTGACTCATTATTAGAACCATAAAATTATTGTGTAGAACCTTTGGGATAGTGTGTTTCTAGCGTTGTTCTAAAGTCTACGGTTACTTGTGTTAACCAATTAAAGTTAAAGCATTCAGTTCCTAGTTGTGGCGATTTCTGCTTTGACAATGAATGGTCTTTCTTATTACTAGTAAGTTGTTTCTGTCCCGATTTTATAGTCTTATGAGTTGGAATACTAACTCTTTTAAGTGAAAGGAAGTACTAATGACTATTCACTCTTGCTTTAGAAATTCCACGATTTTTCGTATGTGTACTGTTTTTATGCATTATGATCTGAAAGAAACCTCTTTGCTAAAAGTTCAGGGGACAGGTTTATGGACGCATCCTATATAGGCGTTTTCTGCAATTAAAATGTTGATCACATAATTTCTGTCTAAAACAGAGTCCTGTACTTCGAATCGGAGACTGAGACCATCTTGCATGTGCTCCAGAAGTCAATTCATATATTGTTTTCATGATGAACACCGATTACTTCGTTCTGCTACACGAGGATACTTTTATTTTGAAAACCGGACTTGCAATATTCACTACAATGTTCATTTTTGTTTGGCCATGATAAGTGCATTGGGCATCACGGAAGCATTTGCCCTTGCTAAAAGATCCTAGTTTAGGTTCAAAATTTTCATCTTTGTGATAGCAACATTAGGTAAAGTCGGAGGCGGTCTTAATTCGGATTGATTAAAACTTGCAGAAAGAGGCTTTTCCAGATGATAAATGATCTTCCCACAATATTTGAGGTCGTGACGGGCAATGTCAAGCAACCGAAGGACCAATCAGGTGCTCACAACAACAGTAGCAAAAGCAAATCAAGTGGCAAGGTGAGAAGGAATTGTAACAATTTTTCCCTTGTTCATTACCTTTTGAATGTCGTCTTTCATAGTTTACTTATCTCTTGCTACTTGATATCCTGTGTCTTGAAGCATTCTCGGCAAACCGAGTCTCAGACCAAGGGAGTGAAGATGTCTCCACCACCACCAAAGGATGACGATGAAAGCGGAGAAGAGGAAGAGGAAGATGATGAGCAGGGTGCTACTTGTGGGGCTTGTGGGGATAACTACGGCGCTGACGAGTTCTGGATTTGTTGCGATGTGTGCGAGAGATGGTTCCATGGAAAGTGCGTGAAGATTACACCTGCGAAGGCGGAACATATCAAGCAGTACAAATGTCCGGGTTGCAGTAGCAAGAGAGCTAGAGTTTGAATTTGGATGACGATACTGAACTAAAGAAAGCGGACAAGGTTTACTGCCATTGCAATTGGGGGACTAAAACAGAGTCAGTTGTCGGGTTTTTTAGTTTTAATGAATTTGAATCACTTCAGACGGGATTCCAAGTTTTGCTACTCTTATTTTCTGTTGTGTCTAATTTTCTAAGGAATCTGTTTCTAATATGGATAGTGAGTTGCAACTAGAAAATATTATATATATGTTTATGCAATTGTTCTGGTTTCATCTTGACGCCTACATTCGAGTTTTTATGATCATGAATCATATGACACTAGTAGGTATTGTTTTTCATATGGATCGGTTCGTATTATGCCTAATAGCTTTGTTTTCGTTCGAAGAATTTCTATGTTTTATTGAGGTGGGATTTCTACTTTCGTCTCTCGGATAGGATGCAATGCTCACATCGAGAGGCGCCGAGAGTCATTGAGGAAGGAAATGGCTACTTTCTTCGGCCGAGAGGATGCTTGGAGAGCAGCGAGCCTCACCGAATCAGGGAATCCGTCCCTGGTCGTTTAACTCATTTAGTTAGGTTTGGGAAAACATGTTTAAGAAATGATGTAAATCTTTTTATGCCCTGACTGATGAGGGGGCAATCCTTTAGATTTCCCTGTATTTTTCAGAGATTTAAGGCTTGTTTGGTACTGTAATCTGTTCGTAATCTCTTCATTATAATTTTTGCGGATATTGATAATTTCATATTTGTTTTCACCACAACGTACAGAGTTTGAATATTCTCATTTCAGTAAAAGAATTAAAAAAAGAATTTCAGTAAAAGAATTAAAAAAAGAAAATCGGATAACAAAAAGTTAAAAAAGTGGAGAACATTATGAGAATTTAGGGTTGGTTGGTTGGTTGTCAGCCTCAGCCAAAACATGGTAACTTAATTTTTGCAACTTGTGAAACCCTACTCTTTACCAATGTTATTACTCAGCTACCGAACCCCAATTTTGTGTTTTTAAATCCTAAATGTTTTCACATTTTCCGGTAGGATTTGTCTATTTTACTAAAATATTTGTCTATTTAGATCTCATTCTAAACTGATATTAAATTTAGTTTACTCGTATCATATCTTTTATACGATTGTGTTAACTTGTCTAGGTTTATCATATTTTGTGTTTTTGTATAGTTTCTTTTTAAATTATCAAAGGTTTATTTCTTCTCAAGCTCGATTTTATGTCTTTTGCAAAGTTCCGTGCATGCCAATTTGAGAGTGTGAACGAAAAAATATTCCCTTTTCTTGAATAAAAACAATAATTTGACTGTTCTGTTTATCATGTTGGAATTTTTGTCACATCAATTATATCTTTTTAAAAGATCTATAATTTCAAACAAATATAGACATTTAATTTTCTTAATTTTACATGTTTTCTGATGTATTTTTCCTTTTAAATGGAAGATCAATAAATATGAACTGAATGAGAGTTATCTCCAATCAAAATGTCCCCATAATTTCATGAAAAACAAAATATTAGTTAAATTTAAATTAACCTTAATAATAGTCCCAACGCTCACATTTAACAAAAATGTATAGTACAATTGTCCCCAAACTTATCATCTTTTGGCAACTTATTCCTCAAATTTTTAGTTTTGAAAATTTTATCCCCTGAACTTTCTAAATTGTTACAACATGCCTCATTTAGTTAGTTTTATATAAAAATTGAAGATTTGAATTTAAAAGAATTGTATTAGGGTTTGTTTTGTATCAAATTTGAAAATTTCTTAATCAAAGGTGGGGTTTTTGGTTTTTAGATGAGGCGTACGTCGGCTTTCCGTGATAAAAAAAATTTGACATAAAATTAAGTCATATGAGATGCATTGCCACAAATTTAGAAACTTCATGGAACAAACTGCCGTAACTAGGAATTTGAGAGAAAAAAGGTGACAAATTTAGAAGATAATTAGGAATTTGAGAGAAAAAGGTGACAAATTTAGAAGGTATTGGTGCTTAATAAAATGATAAGCTATAGTATATATAACTTCAAAAACAATATTTTTCTTTTCTTTTTTCTTTTCTCTCTCTCTCTCTCTCCTTTTTTTTTTTTTTAGACAAACCATACTCAAAAACTATACATGTGTCGAACATCCTCATGATTCTTCTAATTTTGGAAAAAGTTATCCCCGATAATAAACCACCCAGCTGCAGCAACTAGTTGCATTTGACTTTGCTGCATTTCGGAAAAATAAGTATGATTTTAATTATTTATTTATTTATTAAATTATTTTATTTATTTATTTATTATTATTTATTTATTTTTTTTTTTTTTTTTTTACGTTTTGTAACTCGAGATCAAATGGCTTTTTTTTCTCTTGCAAACGCAAACTACATTTTAGAAGAGACCCATCAAGTCTAGGAAGTAAGATATTGATGTTCATGCCATGTTTAACATATTTGTTTTTGTTTTAAAAAGTGTTGTTATTTCTAAAATTATATGTATATTTTTTAATCATCAGTAAACTCTATAATTCGTCAAAATAAGATCGAGTCATTAATATAAAAATAAGAAAAAAGTAATGATTAGATGAAGAAATCAAATGTCAAAATTTAGTATTGATTGTACTTTGTGGGAAATTTGTCATCAAGTTTAACAAATAATAAGTTTAACATAAAAAATATATATATTATTGGACAATACTTTTTATCCAAGTATTAGAACTTACCATCAACACATCAATTTACCACTTTATTAGAGATGCTTTAGGACGTTTCTCCTCTAGCTTATATTTAGGGGATGTTTGATGTGTAAGTTTGAGTTAAAATATTTTAGTTTCACTAGTAATTTTTATTGACTTTTCAGAAAAGACAAAAAAAATTTTAGAAAAGACAAAAAACTTTTTCAGAAAAAGATAAAAAAAAATACAGTTTCACTTGAGTGAAACGAAAGTGCCAAACAAGCCCTTACTTTCTTCTTTTTTCTTTTTTTTTTTTTTTTTTTTTTTTTTTTGGCCTTTTGGTTCATCATAGTGACCAATTTGATTGAGTTGAAGCCCTTCAGACCTTCTATGATTCCAAAATACCATAATATATTGTGAGATTTCAGTTCAGTTCTTTCACTTTCTATGCTTTCAGTGCTTTCTTCTGTCATTTCTTAAAACAATCTCTTTGTCTTGTTCAGGCTCCCATATTTCTAAAGTACATGAAACTCTACAAATATAATTATACATATGACATTTGATTTAAAGCACATTTAAAGTGCTTCTCAACGAGAATTTTCGAAGCCCAATTATTAAATTCCAATTCTCTTGAGACAACATTTCTGTTTGTATGTTAAAATTTTGAAAAAGATAATTAGTGTGACTATTAAGATTAGATATCAATGGTAATCTAATAGATTACTTGTCAACGGCCGACAAAAACAATTTCCACACGAATTTGACTGGTACTTTAGCATGGCAGAAATCAAAACTCTATACCAAAATCTTAACATGTCTTGTTGTTACGACATTCATTAACATTACTCTATGCTTTATCTAATTATAAGATAGATTTTTTTTTAATGTGATTATTTTTGAATTCATGTTGATAGATGTATCTTTTAGTGGGGATCAAATACACCCAACAACTAGGAATAGATAACGATAGTAATTAAATGCTGACTTTTTTTTTTTTTTTTGGTACGAAATTAGATCTATATTGAAACATTATTGCTTCGGATAATTAAGGATGAAAAAAAAAAGATACACAGTTTTTGATAGTATTGTATATACATAAACATGAACATGAACATGGAACAAGATCTAGAAAAGGGAGTATTAAGAGCACATATTGGAAATCCCCTAATTAAATAATGAAATGCATGTTACTTTAAAGTTACAATCTTTGGTCTCTTTGACTAGAAAGTCTAGCTACTAGTGGATCACATGCTTTTATTATAAGTGATGAGAGATATGGATAGATGTTGACAATGTACAAGGCCAATGGAAGAAAGAATAATTGAGGGACGTGATTGAAAGAGGTGGGGAGGAGGGGTGAAATTAGTTGGCCCCCATCACATGATTGATTCCTTTGTTTCAATAAAAATGGACACTTCATATAATGATCTTTTTTGTTAAAAAAAGGTATAGATCTTTATCTCTCAATTGTAATGTCTAATATTGAAAGTTATGGGAGTGGAGTGGGATAACCATTTATTATTGTTATTATTGTTATCATTATTAAATGACTACTTCGAGGGAAAAAGATTAGCCAAAATTGGACAAACATAAGAGTACAATACAAGCGTGAGTAAAAGGAATGAGTGTTTCTTTTTTCTTTTTCTTTTTCTTTTTCTTTTTCTCCCATATTGGTTTTAATTTTAATTTCTGCATTGAATTGTGGATATATATAGGGTTTATCTTATATCCGATATCGGATGATATGCGATAATATGAATTTCAATTACTGTTAATGTGAACTTTAATTAATAGAAATGTGAATTCATGCAGAAGTAAATGTAAAACAAAAGGAATTCATATTCACTTTTAGCAACATACTCTTATGCATGAATTCACATTTTTAGTAATTGAAGTTCACCTTCACAGTAATTGAAATTTATATTATCGGATATCATATGCTACCAGATGTGTGTGTACGTATATAATTCATCTTCATATGAGAATATATCTTTTGAGTAATAATATTAATAAGATGAACAGCACATAGTTTTTTTTTTTTTTTTGTCTTCTTCCTTTTAGCAAGATTGCATAATATGTAATAATACACATGAAAGTGTGCTTTCTTATAATAATAATAATAATACACATAAAAAAAATTATACCATTAAAATATTTACTTCTTTTTAGTGTTATAAAAAAAAAATGAAAATGTTTCCTTCTTTATCCTAAGCCTAAAGTGTTAGGTACCTACTTATCCAAAAAATTTATTAAAAAAAAATCGGTACCCGATATGAAAACGACACAAAGAAGTTAATGGACTTTTGGAAACAATACGGCATTGAAGTGAGTGCCAATAGAAAAATTCCAAAAATGAAAGCAAAAACCAAAAATCACAGACAGCTTTTGGGGTTTTAATTTGGAGAGGAATAAATAAAAATAAAATAAAATAAAGAATACGAGATTTACTCAAAAGAAATGTAAATTTGCAACAGATAGCTTTTCACATCTACTTATATTAAGATAAAGGAAGACAAAAAAGAACCAAGCCCTTTTCCTCTTTCACTTTTACAATGGTTTAAAAAAAAAAAGAAGAAGAAGAAGAAGAAGTGGCAGGGCCTAGATGAATCAATTTTTTTTTTTTTGGAATATGCGGGAATTTGAACTGTATCTTCTGGTGCAATAAGGTATGAATACTGTTTATCACAATTTTTGAAAAAAAAAACGAAAGAAAAATGATAAATTAATGATAAGGTATAAAAAATTACTTCATTAATGAATCATAACAATTATTTTAATGTTAATGCGATTTTAATTTAATATACATCTACTTATGAAGATAAAACATAAGAAGATAAAAAACAACCATGCCCTTTTCCTTTTTCACTTTTAGATGGGTAAAAAAAAAAGGTGGCAGAGCCTAGATGAATCAATTCTTTGTTTTGAAACAAAAGAAAAATGAGAACTTTACAATAAAGAATTAAAAATTACTTTATTAATTTATTTCTTTTTTTTTAATAGATTTGGTGGTAACCCCATTATTTTCTGTTTTTGAAATTCTATATAGACAGGAACAATTCCCATGGATTGGTATATGATTCGAACCTCCGACCTCCCACTTAATAAGATACTTGATGTTGAATCCCACGCCAATCCATCCACGCCTATGTATGCAATTTATTTATGTTCCTGTTAGAAAATAGGGTTTATTTCAAATCTTAATAATTAAGAACTTTCATTTTCATTTACTTATTTTCACTTCAATGTAATTTTAATCCGATTTATCAATAAAAAAATATGCAGTGTAAATAAAAAATACCCCACTTCAAAAAGTTCCAAAGAAAAAACACAACAAAAATACCCATCACTTTTTACAAGGATAAAGTTAAAAATGCTATAAACAATGATTAATTCCTTCAAAAAGCGATTACAAGAAACAGGAGAGAGTTTAGAAAGAGGTACCCGCATAATTATGATCAAATAGAAAATCCAATATAGAAACTTTTTTTTTTTTTTTTACAAGAACCCAACAAGGACAAATTAGGATTTGAGTTTAACATTCCCAAATTTAAGAATACGTGCTCCGCATATATATGTTAAATTTGTTAAACTTTTTTAGACATAATGAAAAAGAATATTTAAATAAAAATGTATTTGAGAAAAACTAATTAACAAAGAATAAATCAGAAAAAAAAATGTATCTTAATGAGGCATAGTTAAAAATATTAGATTTGGTTGAAATAAAGAAACTAAAGAGAAAAAAAATAGAAATGAAAAAAATAAGGATATGTTCAAAAAAATTAGTTTGAAGAGAGACAAATCAACAGAAAGAAGAGTAAGGTTTTAAGAAAATAAACCCTCAAAAAATTCCACAAAATGACCAACAAAAATGGAAAAAAAATATTTAAATAATAATAAAATGAAACTATCATATAGAAAATTAACTAACATGCATATGAAAAAGAAAAATATATTTAAATAGGGATATATTTGTGAAAAAAGTTTAAATCGAGAAAATAAAAAAAGGTAGTTATAAAGTCACATTCTATAAAATAATATTTCAAAAGACAGAAATAAAAATCTAAGGATATATTTAAAAACAAATAATTACATACAAATATGGAAGGTTAAAAAAAAAAACTAAACAAATAATTACATACAAATATGGAAGGTTAAAAAAAGAACTAAGTGAACAAAGCAAGAAAAGACAACAAAAACAAAAACAAAAAAAACAAAACAAAAAAAAAGAAACAAAACTTCATGGTCGCGTGAAAGGGTGAGAGGCATGGGCACTTTAAGGCTTTTATGTAAGAGAGTAAAAAAAAGGAAACCACGTGGCAAGTATTTGAGCATGAACCAACGAGAACATTCATTCTTTTAAATAGAAGAATAGAAGATTAGAGGAAGGAGATTCTCTATATATATATATATATAGAGAGAGAGAGAGAGAGAGAGAGAGAGAGAGAGAGAGATGAATTTGTTTGGTCGACAATATGGATATTGTTCATTAATTTGGACCAACCTTCTTGACTCCACGACTAATGAGTGATGACATCTCACCTGTTTTGGGCAAACCCCTTCAACTACCTCTCATTTCACATAGGCTTTTTTTTTTTCCCTTCAAAAACCCCTAAACTTTTCAAATTTAACAATTTAGTCCTTAACTTTTTTTCTTACCAATCAACTCCATGAACATATAGTTTTCCACACCGTCATCCCTTTTTACTCACATCTGTTAAAGTACGGTTGCTTGCACATAATAGTTCAAGAAAGGCATTGGTGGACATTGTCTTTCTTAGGCTATGATGTCGCATGCAAAAAATCATCTACATTTTGATGGACTTGAGCATAATGAACTGATAGTGCAAAAAAAAAAAAAGTTGTAAGTTTACAAGAGTTGATTGTCAAGAAAAAAAAATATTTAAAGATTAAATTGTAAAATTCAAAAATAAATTATATCCGTACAAATGGCCTAATATATATAGTTAGTCATTTGAATGATTTCTAGTTATAGATCTAGCTCAAACTAAACCAAACCATATTCATATCATTTATTATTCATTATTATAATATACATCATCATCAACATCATTATATTATTGTTATTATCTTATTATTATAGTAATTGCGACAATTGAACTTATGACGTAGATTAAGATTATCTTTAAATTTAACAAAATCATAACATATCTTTAGGAGTCTATTCAAGAAGCTTTTAAACATCATCAGATTTAATTGAACTAAGTTATGCATGAGATAAGTCAAGATTTGTCAAGAATGTCTGCCAAGGCACTAGCCCTAATGGTATTGGGCTTACTCCCGAGTAAGTTGATAGATATGATTTTAAGTTTGAATTTTATGAGAAGCGCTTGAGACTGTTTTCATGTTATCGTCTCAATATTCACAGTTATTGATTAAGATATTGTGCTTCGTATTTTCTACAAAAGTAATTATAATTTAATACATATTTTTTCCTTAAAATGATCACATTTAAGAAATGTAACCATAGCTGATCGCTTCTCCCATACTTATTTTATAATAAACAATGTGATAAGAATTAGAAAATGATAAAGTCCCGCTTTGTACCTCTTATCCAACTCTGTTACTTATATTATGTTAGTCAAGTTTTTTTAGGGTTAATTTTTTTTACCATTCAATTAACATATATAAAAGAATTAAAGAATGATTGGTTTATTAGACTTATATAGTTTTTTTTTCTTTGCTAAAAGTGACATAATACTCCATAATTAGAAAAATTACATAAAGTTAAAACAGGTAGGACTTGTTTTGAAGAGCCAAAAAAGTGCATTCCAAAATTTAACTAATCAGTGTCACTGCTTTCTCCACCCTCCTAAGAAGTCCTAATGTTTTATTAAAGTTTTTTTTTTTTAATAGCATTAGAATACCAATTCTAATCCCAAATTTTTTATAATAATTTACATGATGTCAACATAAGCTTTTTTGAGAGACTTATTGATATGTCTTTATTTTTAACTGATGTGGTAATTTTTTAGCACCTACTAATTATTAAAAAAAAAATCATTGTCACATTTCATATAAGCTGATATTAAAAAGTAAGGATTAATGTTGGTCCTAACCATTATTCTTTATTATTATTATTATTATCATAAAAAAAGTCCCCTGGTGGCAGGGGCATAGCCAAAAATATATTTTAGTGAAGGTTTGCACCAAAATTTTTTTCAAGATAAAATAAATTTTAGTTGGGACTTTGTGAGAATTTTTAATTTTAGTGAGTTTATGTAAGAATTTTTAATTTTAGTGAGGCAAAACAGTAAAATTATAAACATAAAATTAATTTTAATAGGGATTATATAAGAATTTAATATTTTAAGTGGGGGTAAAGTAATAATTTTTTTAATAAGGACAAAACACTAAAATTATAAACATAGAATTAATTTAATATTTTAATTGACATAATAAATTTTAAGCACGTATTAATAAAAAATATAAATTAATATTAAAAATTTAGGATTTAAATTGATCCTGAACATTATTCCTATTACTATCAGACAAAGCTTCTCTCCCAAATTAAATAAGGGTTCGATAAAATTAGAGATCGAGTTGGGAAAAAATAATTGATAATTAACAATAAATACATGTGTACTTTCCATAAGAAGAAAAAGGTGCTTATGGTCACAATTTTAATCTCTGATAGTTTTTTAGGAAAAAAAAAAAATCTCTGATAGTATTGGAAGGACGAAAGGAAATTAATTCTGCCAATTCAATTAATTTCCGGGAAATAACGTGGACAAAAATACCTACATTCCTAAAAGATGTGTAGCAATTTAAGAGAATCTTTCAATTATTTTTCTTTTAAAAGTGCATAGAATAATTGGAAGATACTATTAGCCATTTCCATTCACGCCCTACTCAATGGTCACAAAACGTACGCATCACAATCCCATAGATTCATGAGTAGTGTTTTTCTTTAATTTCCTTCCATTTTTATGTACATGGTTTCCCATCAAAAAAAAAAAAAATCTAAATTGAATTTGACAAATTCCCACAATGTAATTAGGATATTCAACAATATTTTTTGAACAACAAAAGCTCAAATCTTATTTTTTTTTAACAATAATTAACGTGATAGTTAGTATATAAAAATTATCACGTCGTAGTTGCAGGCATAATCAAACGATAATATCACATATGACTTCACCTAAAAGTGTAGAGTTTAAATCCTCCACTCTCAATTTAATAAAAAAAATTAAAAAATATATATATATAACGTCAATTAAAATTAAGAGATTATATATATCAATAAGTTGATAACAAATGTTAAATATTTAACTGAATAATTCACGTGTCTCCTGACGATTGTTAGGGGGATCTAGTTCTCATAGGACTAGCTTTTTTCCCCCTTCAAAGAACAAAGTTATAATAAGAAAAAGAAGGAGATTCTAGTTCTGTGATTGAAGATAATTTCAAACCCCTAAAGCATCATTTTATATCGGGTGATACGTGTTCAAACACATCATAATAATTTAGGGCCAACCGCTGAATAGAACAATTCAAATCTCTAAAGCAAAAAAATAAAAAAAAATAAAAATAAAATCTAATCTAGAGAAAAGGGGAAAAAAAGAAAAGAAAGAAATGAGCTGCTTGAAAAAAAATCAGAATGTCTTGTCATTCCATTTAGAAGATATGTGACATTGGGTCAAGGGGTCATAATGAAGTCGAAAATGCAAAGAATAAATTCTCATCCAATCAAGAAGAAAAAAAAGCAACCACATAAAAGCGGACAAAAAAAAAAAAAAAAAAAGGCAAAGAAAAATAAAACAAACACAAAAAGACACTAGAGGAAAGACGATTTCTATGCACAGTTCTTAATTGGTAAATTAAATTTAGAAATAGTTTTCAATTATTAGGTTAAATTAGAATGTTAAAAGGCGATCGACATTAAAAAAGCGACGTTAAAATCCTATTTTGTTGTAGTGAATAACAATAAAATAAAACATGATAGTTTAATAAAGTCTGATAAAAATCTGAAAATTAAAAATAATATCCTTATAACACTCATCAAGTAGGGAAAATAAAAATTTTACAATAAATATGAAAAAAATATCTTAGTGATGAAAGGTAGTTTTGAATCAATTTTCAAATAATATGTTCTAATTTTTCAATCCAATATTATAATAGTGTGATGTGATAGTTAAGAATTGTAACATATTAGAATATTTTTGCAGTATGATCTATCTTATTTTTCCACCTGGTGGAACTGCATTTTTTGTTTTAGAAATGAAATCATCGATGATAACATGAGAAATACAATCGGCCTTTTCTCTTTAGTTAAAATTGCTCAAAATTGTGAGCAAAAGCAAAACGTGCCAATTACACTATTTGCTTAACCCTCCAAGAAAATTCGAGGAGCTCTCAGAGAAGAAAATACGATTCTTCTGCGGTAGCACAACAAGTACTACCAAGTACATTTAAGAACTCTAACAATAAATATTTATAAATCGGACTTGAAAATTTACTTAACAATCAAAGCTATAATTATAATAGATACTGAGAAAGACATTATTTATCGTAAAAACTCCCGATCTGATAAAACCATTTAATACTGTGTCTTTTTAATCTTATCCTATTTTCTGTCTTTTTGAGTAATATTAAAACATATCAAATTTTTTTAATATCACTTTCATATCAATTAAAAGATCATAACAATTAAAATATTTAAGTTGATATAGCATAATATTATTAGACGAATATACATTTTGTTTTATTCTAAAAATATATTATGCGTTTTAAAGTTCTATATTTTTATATAATTACATTACATATAGTAAATAAATCTATTTATTTTACTGATCAACACTTAATTTTAATATTAAAAATACCTAAAATACCCTTAAAATTAAAATAGAAAAAATTCTTGAAATTAAAAGGTAAATAAAGGGTTTGGGGCAGAGCTCGTGGGGGGTGCGTGGTGGCGGGATGCAAAAAGGCTAGGTGGTTATGATGGTGGTGTTGAAAAGTTTTTTTTTTTTTTTTTTTTTCAGAAAATTAAAGATTTTATTGTTTCATAATTTTTATTTTTAAGTGTATTTTTTAAAAAATTTAAGTCAAAATAAAGTGTTGATCAAGAAAAAATATTAATTTATTTTTTAATAATTTAATGATATAAAATGCATGACTTTGATTGCAAGATATATTTTCTGAATTAAAAAAAATATACGATATAAAAATATAAATAACCTTTTCTTTAGGAGAAAAAAAAAAATACATATAAATACTAATGCAAATGACTCTTTGATACACGAGATAAAAATCTCAACTGAGACCAGATTTATAAGCGAAAATATGATAAAACTTAGAGAGATGGACATAAACTGAACCCAATGATGAAAAAAAATTTCAACAGATTAAGCATGCGTTTGGTGCTAAGGTTTTGATTGTAGAAATTAGATTTGAATTGATTGTGCGTTTATCGAAGCGTTTTAAATGTTGAAAATAAAAACAGTAAAAACTTGAACTATGTTCGGAAAAAAAAAATGAAGCGTGTTTCGTTCGTCACGAAAGTCTATGTAATTTTTTTAAAAAAATTATCTTATTTAGATTTATCTATACAAAATCATGAATTTTTAAAATTTGAGTTATAAAATTATGTGAATAATAAAATTGAGAGACAAAAAAATAAAAAATAAATTATAATTATAAGATTTAAACCCTACTACAACGAAACATCCCCTTATACTCGAAAATGCAAAAAGCCTATAAGCATGTTTTGACAAAAACTTTAATCCATGAAATGCTCTGATTGATTGAGAGCCAGCCAAATATCCCGGGTTAAATATAGCATGTATTTTCACACCATGTCCCATTAATCTCTTGAGGGAAAAATCCAAAAACAGAGAAAAGTACTTACCAAAAAAAAAAAAAACAAAAGAATCCCGTGTTTGGTGTGTTTTTTGGTACTCGGGAGATTGGACTTTGGAGGGAGATTTTCAATTCCCATTTCCTCTTTTTTCTCTTTTCTTTCTTTTTTCAATTCTCGTTTCCATTTTTTTTTTTTTTTTTTCAAGACCTCCATTTTTGTTCAAACTCAAACCCTACTCCATTTTTCATATATATAACTGTTAAAGCCTCTCTCTCTCTCTCTATATATATATATGTCTTTCACTGTCAGATCTCTCTCTCTCTCTACTTTCTCTCCCCTCGTTAATGCATGGTGGTGATTCTCGGATCACGAATCCACCTTCGTTCTCTGCTTCAATGGCGGATTTCACTTTCTAGAGTGAATCGTTTCAATGTGTAAAAGCTAGATTTTTTGAGTGATAATTTCGAAACTGGAAGAAGAAGGAGGAGGAGGAGGAGTAGAAGCAACAATGGCGGAAGTTAGAGTCTCTGATCTCCACTTGAAGAAGGAGCTCACTCAGATTCGGAAAGCCGCCAGAGCTCTTCGCGATCCCGGTACCACCTCCTCATGGCGGTCTCCTCTCGCTTCCTCTAGATCCGCCGCAATGCCGTCCGCTTCCGACAACGACGTCGTTCTCCGGTCCTTTCCTCCTCCTCCGACCGCCGCCGGCGCCGGGAATGGGAATGGGAAGGACAAGCGAGTGTTCTTGTACAACTGGAAGAACCCAAAGTCTTCCAGCGAGAAGAGCGCCGCCGCTAAAAACGACGACGTTTCTGTTGACGACGACGACGTCGAGGACGAGGATGAGGAGGAAACGTCGTCGTTTGGCGGCGGGAGTCTGGACGACAGCTTGAGCGACGCGCGGAACAGGACGAG
Source organism: Ficus carica (assembly GCA_009761775.1). NCBI lineage: Eukaryota > Viridiplantae > Streptophyta > Magnoliopsida > Rosales > Moraceae > Ficus > Ficus carica. The sequence continues at coordinate 11,692,520 of CM019743.1, read as the reverse complement.
GAGGGACGCGAGCCTGGTCTCGATGGGGACGCCGTCGATCAAATTCAAGAGGAATGGCGGGATAAAGAGAAGAGGTAAGAAAATCGACGTTTTGTCAAAGTATCAAAAGGAAATGATTCTCTCTAGGAAGTCTTTAAACTCTAGGAGATTGTTCGAGACTAGTCATCATCATAACTCTCTAGGATTATTAGGCCAGGATGATTCCGTAGAACAATCTGATGACACTGATCAGGACTACTCGAATTCCGAGGATACGCGGCGAATTTGTGGGGCTTCGCCGTTGCTTTTGAAACTTAAGCACAAGAATTGGTCTCATTCGTCTTCTAAGTTTTTGAGAACTAGTAGAAGAGATGACTCGTCTTATACTTATAGTACCCCGGCTTTGTCCACTAGTTCTTACAATAGGTATGGGAAGAATCGGAATCCGAGTACCGTTGGGTCTTGGGATGGGACCACGACGTCGGTGAATGATGGGGATGATGAGGTGGATGACGGTTTGGATTTGCCGGGTCGCCAGGGATGTGGCATTCCTTGTTACTGGTCGAAGAGGACGCCGAAGCACAGAAGTGTGTGTGGAGGCTGTTACTCGCCCTCGTTTTCGGATACTTTGAGGAGGACAGGGAGTAGCATATTGTGTGGAAGTCAGACTATGACTAGACGGCGTCGAGCGTCGTTGGGCTCTAACAAACGGAGGATTGCGTTGAGAAGTGCGCAGGGGGTGCTTCCGTTGCTTACTAATAGTGTGGATGGTAGGGGAGGGTCGTCTATAGGGACTGGAAGGAGTGACGATGAGCTCTCTACAAATTTTGGGGAGCTTGATTTGGAGGGTCTGAGTAGGTTGGATGGACGGAGGTGGTCGTCTAGCTGTAGGAGTCAAGAAGGGCTGGAGATTGTTGCTCTTAATGGGGAAGGAGAAGAGGAAGGGACACCGGAAAATAGTAAGAGTTTTAGCCAGAAGTATAAGCCCATGTTCTTTGGTGAGTTGATTGGGCAGAGTATTGTGGTGCAATCACTTATAAATGCTATTTCAAGAGGTCGGATTGCACCTGTTTATCTTTTCCAGGGTCCCCGTGGGACTGGAAAAACATCGGCAGCCAGGATTTTTGCTTCTGCCTTGAACTGCTTGGCTTCCGATGAATCTAAGCCCTGTGGATACTGCAGAGAATGTGCTGATTTCATCTCCGGCAAGAGCAAGGATCTCTTGGAAGTTGATGGTACGAATAAGAAAGGAATTGATAACATCAGGCACCTTTTGAAACATATATTGTCGGGAGGGTCTTCATCAGCCTCCTCACGATACAAGGTTCTTGTGATTGATGAGTGTCATTTGTTGTCCTCTAAAACGTGGCTGGCGTTCCTTAAATTTCTTGAAGAACCACCACAAAGAGTTGTGTTCATATTTATAACAACCGATCTTGACAATGTGCCCCGTACGATACAGTCTCGTTGTCAGAGGTATCTATTCAATAAAATCAAAGATGGTGACATTGTGGCAAGGTTGAGGAGGATTTCTGCTGAAGAAAACCTGGATGTTGAACCGGATGCACTGGATTTGATTTCTTTGAATGCTGATGGTTCACTTCGAGATGCTGAAACCATGTTAGAACAATTGAGTTTATTGGGGAAAAGAATTTCGAAATCGCTGGTGAATGAACTTGTAAGTTTTCTCCATATGTTTTCCTGACATTGGCTGCTTCAATGTAACTTTTCTGTAGTTAATAATAGTTTCCGTTATCTACTGTAGGTTGGGGTTGTTTCTGATGAGAAGTTATTGGAACTTCTGGAGTTAGCAATGTCATCAGACACTGCAGAAACAGTGAAAAGAGCCAGAGAGTTGATGGACTCTGGTGTTGATCCAATGGTGTTGATGTCTCAACTCGCCAGCCTAATTATGGATATCATTGCGGGAACTTACAATATCGTTGATATCAAAGGCAACACATTATTTGGTGGTCGAAATTGTGAGTTTTCTCTCCTGCCATTCTTTTTACGTCAATGTAGCCGTCCTTAGCAAAAGTTAGGTCTTATTATGTGCATACAACGCCATCATTACCCATAGGACGAGATAATGAGGTTTTTATCTTATTTTTTTCAGTTCTTTTATTTTATCTTTTTGCTGAGACAATCAGGCCTTTTGTTGGAGATTAGTTGTAGGTAATTATCAGAAAGAAGTAAAGATGTGTTTAAAAGTAAATGATCTTTTACGAAACATGATTATATATATAAAGAATAAACATATATGTTGGGTTTCAGTGCTTTTGCATCGTTGCTTCTTGGTTTACTAGTTTGTTTGGAAGTTGACACTGGGAAGTGGACATGAATTTACTTTGGGAATCGGAAGTAGATAATTTGGATTTATAATTTTGTTTGAAGTTATGGTGTTCTGTTCTTATGACTTGAACGTTTCATTATGTGCTCATTATCCGGTTGGTGTCCATGTTTTAGTGACTGAAGCAGAATTGGACAGATTAAAGCATGCTTTGAAGCTTCTTTCAGAGGCTGAGAAACAGCTCAGAATCTCAAGCGAACGCTCAACATGGTTCACAGCAACTCTTTTACAACTTGGTTCTGTATCTTCCCCAGACCCGAATCATTCAGGTAGCAGCAGGAGACAGAGCTATAAGACAGAGGATGATCCGTCAAGTGCTTCAAGAGAAGCTACTGTGTATAAGCAGATGTCAGACGTTCAATATCTTTGTCGTAAATCGACTTCTCCTGTGGGGCAAAAAGCAGTGAATGGTACTTCCAACTCCAGAGGAGATTTATCGTCCCAAAAGGATGGTCGCGGTATGAAGTCGAAGCTTTCGCATATGGATGTCGGTGCTTCAGCTGCCTCATATGATGATATCATGGTTGGAAATATGATAATTCGATGTGTAAGCTCAGAAAAATTGGACAGTCTCTGGGCACGGTGCATTGAGCGATGCCACTCGAATACATTGAGACAGCTGCTTCATGCTCATGGAAGGCTTGTTTCTATTACAGAAGTTGAAGGTAAAGCTCAGTTAACTTTGTAGAGGCTTAACTTTCCGTTCCTGGCAATTTTAATTACAAATGAATTGAAATTCGATTGACCCTACATTAGTTAGAATTCTCTCAATGGTACACTTGTTTTAATTGCACTCGAGTTTAAGTTTAAAAGTTACTTACACTAATATGATTGTTTGTGCAGGTGTTCTGATTGCTTATGTTGCGTTTGCTGACGAAAATGTGAAATCAAGAGCTGAAAGGTTCTTGAGCAGTATAACAAATTCAATTGAAATGGTTCTTAGATGCAACATCGAGGTTAGGATCATCCACTTACCAGGTGGAGAGGTTGCGATAAACGGTCCAAGTCCAATGGGAAGCGAAAGGGAAAGAAAGGCCGCTCGCTTGAATCCGATTGGTGGTTATTCTAATTCATATTCACTGCCAAATGGGGCCTACCATTCTCCTTCTGCATCTTCGGAGTTACTGGCTGAAGGCGACGCACAAACAAGTGATAAAGGAGAGCAGAGACTGGAGATTCCGATGCAGAGAATTGAGTCCATTATCCGTGAGCAAAGGTTGGAAACTGCCTGGCTACAGGCTGCAGAGAAAGGCACTCCCAGATCATTGAGTCGTCTGAAACCTGAGAAGAATCAGGTCCTGCCTCAAGAGGGCAGTGAAGATCAAACGGAGTTAACAAATTCTATCGGATTGTCGTCGCGGCAATGGGAAGATGAACTAAACCATGACCTCAAAGCATTGAAGGCTATCAATGGAAGGGTCCTTCAAAAGGAGCAGACAGGTAGAAAGGCGGATCGTTATCCAATGTCCCCGAGTTTATTGCATGACACCAGCTTCATTGGAACTTCTGCAAAAGACAACCCGTGAGTCTTGATTTGATTCATATTCACTATTGTTTTCATTCCTTATTCTCTATGATCTCTTTACTTTGAAATTTACCGATGGACTTGCCTGCCTATATGATGACAAATTAGGTTCCATTAAATTCGGTAACCATATAATAAAAAAAGAAAAAAATTAAATCAATTTGTCCAACAATTTCCAATTCTGGTTTTTCTTCAGGGGCTACGAATCAGGAAATGGCGGGGGAGGCTGCAGCGGATTTTTCTGTTGGAATAACAGCAAAACCCATAGTAACGGAAAGGTAAGCTCTTCTTCTTGTATTTGCTAGTTTTATTTTGCTTGTTCACTCCTGTCTTGAGTACTTGTTTTTTAAACCACAAATAAAAGTCTCTATATGTTGCTAAATAGGTAAGAGGAAACCCCGTTAGGCAAGGCAAAAGCGGACGGTTTTTATTATTTGGTGAATGCGGGAAGCCAAAGAAAACCGAGAGAAGGTTTAAAAGATGAACAGGAGATTCAACTTTGGAGCATTGGAGCATTGGAGATTGGAGATACCATTTTTTTTTTTTTTTTACCTCTTTCTTATTTTTGGGATGCATATTCTTGTGTATTAATTTTCCGTTTGAGCCATTTTTTTGGAGGGGGGGATACAGTGAGATCGGAGAAAAATTGTAAAGGGTGCGGGGTTGGGCGGCAATCATGTCTTCAGATACTTCCATTTTTCATGGCATCAATAAAAAGTGGTGTTTGGTTAACTGATTCTAATTTGCCGATTATGAAATAATTAGTTTCTCTTTAAATGGGATTCTAAGAAGCAACGTTTACTCTTTAGCCCAAAAACAAAAACAAAAAAAAAACAAAAAAAAGGAAGGAAAAAAAAAAAAAAAAAAAGCAATGTTAACTCGTCTTAAGATCTTGCATCAAATGATTATGATGTAATCTAGAGCCGATAATAATTGACATGTCTAGAAAATGACACAAAAGAAATGCAATCGGGTGATCTTTTTATTTTTTAAATAGACATGTTTTAGGTTTATAAGTCGGTATAGGCTGTTACGACACTATTTAATCAAAACTTTGGACATAATCACGATTATGCAGTTAGAAATAATTAATATTTTGTAGTTACGAGTCATAATGCAATATGCAAAAACAAGGCAAGGACAGAGTCGTTTATCCTACTTCAAAATCTTCTTCATCACTGGCCGAATCCTCTGCCATTTTTCCATTTAATTTCTTTTGATTTTTTTTTCTTTTAAATTTTCATGGAAGGCAGTTCAAACAAAGCACAGCTCAAAAACAAAAGAAGAGAAACCAAACAAGAAAGAAGAAAACAAGGAACAAAGAGCAATGATCACTGCCTTTTAAATTTTTTTATTTTTTTTTAAATTTTTAATGAGGCTTGAGGGAAGCAACAAAAGCCTGTACTAGAAACCAAAAAATAAAGCTCATAGCCATGTGCCAACTTTCTAAAACGCTCGCTCTCCTCTTTAAATATTTGAATTCGAGTCACTTCACTTTATGAGGGACTTATATATCACGCGGGGAGACATCTACTCCCCAGTGTTATCTGGATTCGCCAATCTCTATTCCAGTGATCCTCTTTGCTAAAAAAAAAAAAAAAAAAAAACTCAGCCATGTAGACCAAAACTCTCTTTCTCTCTCTTCTTTTCTTTTGGGGGAAGCATGTATACTTAGCAAAGGCCTATCTCCTTGTCCACATAGACCAATGGGATGACTCTACATTACATTTGAATTTTCTTATTTCTGAGAGACCAAGAAATATCATCCAATTCCTTTCTTATCAAAAGAAAGAAAGAAAAAAAAAAAAAAAAAAAACCGATTCTTCCATTTTTATTTTATTTTTAAATTTCTTGTTTCCTGGTCAACAAAGAAGCAAACAATTTAATTCAATACAAACAAATGGGTAGGACCGAAGCCAAGTTTTGATTATTAGTTTATTAAGTTTTCTTTATTTTATATTTCCTAATTTATTTATTCCAAGTTTTCCATTTCTCTTAGTTGTCAATTTTCAATTTCTCTTAGTTCTCAATTTTCCTATGATTTCCTATCTACTAATTACCCAATTTCTCTTATTCCTTTTCCTATCCCTATCTATGGGGTTCAAACTTTACATTATTAGAATTCAGTTTGCCCATCAATCAATCAATAATATTCAGAATTTTATCAAGTTTTCTCTGTATTTTTCTTGTTTTGTCAAGAATCTAATTTGGCTGTTTTTGTAAATTGATATCCCCTAAACTTATCAAAATTACAGTTTGTCCTCTAAATTTTTTATTTTAATAGCTTACACTCTGAACTTATAAATGTATATCAAAACACCCTCAATTGACTGGGGTCTTAATTATTCGACGAAAATTAACAAACTTTTTTTTTTTTTTTGGAAATGAAATTAACATATAACTTAATGACATGAATGGTCATTTTACTATATTTTTAACTTAAATTTATTAAGGTCTTTAATTAAAAGTTCTACGAAAATCGCTAATAAATCAAAAATTTAAACAAAACGTGTTACCTCAGTATTTTTATTCCATCACTTCTTTCTTGCAAGCCCAAAAAGGGTTCTTAAGTTAAAATTATTCCATAAAAATCCTTTGTAGTTCAAAAGAATGTCCAAGGTTAAAAGGTTAACGGAATGGAGAAACAAGAAGATTACAACCAAAAAAATCAAGACAAAGAAAGAACAAAATGAAGGTTTATTTAGGCGACTTCATTGTTCAAACTCAATATTCTCTCTGCAAGTAACAAATCATCCGGGGTTGTTACCTGCAAAACGAAGAACATTAGTCAAGATTTTGCCTTTCGTTTTACACCGAACAAATATTGACTACATCAAGAAACTCGGGGAGTTGAAGGCGTGATTGCTTCTTATGAGAACAATTTTAAACAATTTAATCTTCACTTCAAAAATGAATAAATAAAATAAATGTAGTAGAATTTCAATACCTTGATGTTGGTGTAAGCTCCCTCGGTGATGAACACGGGATGTCCTAGGTGCTCGACAATAGACACGTCATCGGTCACTTCCAGACCTTCCCTGCAACGAAGTATAATAACGGCTAAGAAAGTTGGGAAGTGATTTTCATTGATCAACACACTAACAGAACATGAGTCTCACTTGCGGTACCACAACCTTTGTGGGACCACAAAATGACCATTCATTTCCGCAATAGTAAATATTGTTCCCAAAAACATGGATTTAAGCAGGAATGGTATGATAGAAATGGGAGAAGAGGGATTGGCCTCTCGCCAGTAACCGGACACAACTCTCTGTGTATGTCGGTGATCTGTGTAAAATTTCCAAGTACTTGAAAAAACCAATTGGACATGTACTTTGTAGCATATATTGTGTTATTACGTTTAGGATCCTGAAGACTTACCTATTTACAAACTCGAAGCCTCTTTTGAGCAACTCGGGTTTGATAACCTGTAAAAGAAAAGCAAGGGACGTTTATGAAAACATGTCGTATAGTTCTATTCGGGATGCTCTTTAAATAACTATCAAAGGAAAGAGAGTTATAAATGCTTTAACAAGAAAGACCTGGGGGGTCTGCATTTCCCATAGCGTTTTCCTATCGAGAGTTTTCACTACAAAAGACTCACTGTTTGCCTGCACATAAATAATGAAACAAATTCCGACACTGACGAAGTTAACAAACCAAGAAATTAACATTTAATATAATATCACTCTCACTATTTCTGTTGCAAAATTTAAATTTCATAGTTCTCCTCAAATTGCTCGCTGTCCAATTAAAATACTCATGATTGTAATCAAGATAAATCGACGGATTAAAACTACTAATCCTCTAGAGACGGTAATTCTGGCATTAACTTGCTATGATCAAGGATACCTCTTTGATTGTAGCTTTTACAGGAACACCAAGCACAGCCGCTCCATGCAAACAACCGTCCTTGAGTACCTAAAAGTAAAACATGTAAATCCAGTCAGCCTCTTACACGAATGTATTGATGGAATAAATATTCAACGTTCGAGTAAAACCAGGCTTGGAGAAAAAAGAAAGAGAGGAATGCAAGCAAAATTATGATATGTTAAAATGATAAATAATGCAGGAATGATAACGTTCGAGTAAATTGCAAGATATAATGTCTGTGGTTGCATCCACTTGTTAAATGGACCTTTTATGTCTTCCGGATAAACTTCGCAAATGCCAACATGCTTGGACATCCACAAGTGGAAACCAAGCATTAAAACGCTATTCAGAGAACAGAACATAAATAAATAAATAATACCGTCACATCAACAACCAAATTCACACGTTTATAATTGTGATTTTAACTTCCTAAGCATTCTTTATAATATTTAATTCAGCCTTTTTTTTCATTGGAGCCAATTGAAGTCTTGCTAAGAAATACACATTTTACCACCAATAGTCAAAACAACCGAGTTCCTAGTGGCTAATTCCATTAGGAAAACTCCATGTGTGAGTCTCAAACTCGAGCAGGTTTGAAAATTTTCTAGGATGATACTAGATAATATAAGATGATACAATCTTGTGCTTGTTGAAATTCAACTTCAAGTGAACCAAGGCCAATGAACTAGAGATTTGCATGATCGATTTTCCATCTCATACCTGTCCAACTTCACCTGCTGTTACCAGAGGTCTCGCGGAATCATGGATACAAACAAGCTCGGAGCTTAAGTCAACTGCCTGTAAATAACATGTGTGTTGGACGATAAATAAACAATGCAATAATTCAGTAAAAATCAAGGGACAATGCAATTATGGGCAAATTTCTAATTGGCACGACCGCAGATTAAAAACTACGGCTGCTAGCACCCACTTTTTACAATACAATTTGGCATACGTGTTAAACCACCAATAGAAAATACCCTTTTTTCTATTGAAAATAAATTAATATCTAATTGCTTCCTTATTAGCTTAAGGTGTGAAAATAAAAGGTACTCAATTCAGAAACAAACGACCAATGCAAATAAGTTTAGATTCCACTAGCCAGCTTATAAGTAAACATACGGTTGTCAAAACCAGCAAAACGCGCTCCCGCAATGGATTAAGAGGAAGAGATGTAAAAAAGACGGCTTGAAATGAAAATTTCTGTGTGTGTGTGTGTGTGTGTGTGTAAGCTTCCTTTGTAACCAACCCTTTGCAAAACATGTTAGCAGCTTAAGGTGGCACCGTGATTTTCATAGAGTACATTGGAGACCAAAACAAGGCACACTCTTTTATATCGAAATTATAATTATCATTGTTAGAAAACGTGAATCTCACAAATTGACCAGCTAAAAATATTTGGAGAATAACTAAAACTTATAAAAATAGGTTATCATGAAAAAAGAGTTTCATGCACCTGAAGTCCACTGTAAACAGAATCTTGTCTTTCCTTCCCAGGCAATGAGAACTTTAGTTCCACATTGATCTTCTCTTTCGTATCTAAGAACAATACGAGAAGCAAATTAGTTTAAGTTGCTCCAATAGCAAAGAAAATCAACATTAAAAACAATAAATTCATCAGGAGGCCAAGGGATGCTGTGAAAACAAAGCCGGTCATATATGCATAGAGAGAAGGGACAAGAGAAAGATCATACCTTCAAAGATATCCTGGTAGGACGGATCGCAAACTACAACAATTTCCTTCACTTCAACCAATTCAGAGAATGTGTAAAAGCTGCAAGGAATCAGCACATAATTGATGGGATCTAAATGAATAACAAAGAAAACCAGGTAAAACCGTTTATTAACAAAACAATCAGCTTTTTCATTTTTCATTTATAAGTGTTCGTGATCATTTCGACTACTCTTTTCGCTTTTTGCCTTTCATTAAGAGTCAATATTGCAACTATTTATTTTAGGGTTGCAAAGCGATATCGCCATAGGTGTAGCCAAATTTCTATTTTCAATGTTTCAATACCTCTGAACTCAAACTAAAGACATGAGACATGAGTATGGTGAAGTACCCACAAACAGATATTGCAAGACTGTTAATAGTGGAATCAAGTTGTCGCGATTTACCTATATAGTGCAATTGGTTGGCCTAAAAGCGGAAGATACTGCTTTGGCATGCTGGCCTAGTTGCAAGAACATAAGAAAACCATCATATGATAGGTGAAAAAAAATCAACAAACTTTTTGCATTGCAACAAAAAAACTGAAACATCATTTTACTTTTGCAAAGATGACAACTAAAAAACATGTGATCATGCTTAGCAAATAAAAATTCTTTGATGCTATGTCAGTGGCCTATTACTTATCAGTGAGCAGAAGAACTAAACATGACCAGGAAGAAAGTAAGGACCAATAACCAAGCACACAGTTTTCCGGAATTTTAGTAACACTTGTAGGGGTTTGTGGTCGATTTGATTGGTTTAAAAGTTAAAAACCATGACCAAACCAAATTATTATTTTGTTCAAGTTGGGTTTAATTGGTTGGTTTCACAGTTTGCAAGTTTCTTGAACACCCCATACTAGTTCAAAGAAGGAATATGAGCGAACATTGTCTTTTTTAATTTTTTTCTTTCAATAAATGTCTCAAGTTTTGTAAAATTAGGAAAACTACTTTTTTTTTTTTTTAAATGATCAATAATTGATTGACCATTTGGTATATGGACAATCTTTGATGAGAAATACCAATATGTGTTTTTATTCTGATTAATTAATAAGATGGATCAATCAACATTTTAACAGCCACATGTCATTTTACTATTAAAAAAAAAAAGATCGGTCATTTTTTGAAATTAGTGTTAGAAAACTATCCATGTACGTAATTTCTCCAAGAATGAAACAAATATTTCAGCTCAATAGGAAAATCCTTTTTTCCTTTGGTCATAAAATTACCATTACTGCATTGCTCTACACTTTTATGCAACAATGACAATGACATACACACATTTAAGCTCAACGTCAATCCAAACAGTCATAAAAGGGGGGGGGTTGAAAAAAAAGAAAAAAAACACACTTACACCCATACGCTTCCCTTCCCCCCAGCTAGAAGAATGACCGAAACGCTTTTCTTCTTCACAACAACATCAGGCTTCTTCTGCATTCATTATCATCAAAAAAAGAAATGAAAAAAGAAAAAAAAAAAAAGACAACCCAATTTTTGTTTTCTTTCAAAGAACAAAATTTTTCCCATATCAGAGAATTCAAAATATTTGAATCTTACTTCTCCAACATTTGCAGAGCACCAAACAATCCTTGACTTTGCAATTCTAGTTCTACCCTTGTCTCTGAATCCCGTTCCATGAACTAAACGGAAACAAATATAACCAAAAAAATGAAGATAAACCCAGTTCATTTTTTTTTTCCTGTAGAAATGATTTGAATTCAGGAAAAGGAAAGAAAATGAAGAAGAAAAGTGACTTGCCTGGGAATCGGAGGTTGAAGTGTGGAAGTGGGTTAGTAGTAGAAGTGGGAAAAAGTAAAGGAGAAACTTTGCAAGAAGAAGAAGAAGAGAGGTCCAGGCCAAGGAGACCCATTTCTTTGTCTGGTTTTTGGGTGTAGAGAGATTTGAGATTTGAGACTTGAAAACAAAAGAATGCAAATTTTGTTCTGGTTACGGCAATGTAGAAGACGACAACAATGTCTGTCAGCTTAGTAGTAGTTTTTTATTTTTATTTTTATTTTTTTTTTGGGACTCAACAGAACAAAGTGCAAATTTTTATCATGGAAAAAGCAGCCATCAAAATGGAAAGGGTTGTTGCCGTTGAGTCGTTGACTAACCTTGTAGTTGGTGAGTTTAGTAAGGAAAAACGTGGAAGGCAGAATTTTTTAGATATTTATTTTACAAAATTAAGATTTTTTTTTTTTTTAAGTAAAATGCTATAAGGTGAAATGATTCATCCATTCGGTCACGATCAACGATTGATTTGAAAAAATACATATAGATATAAATCAAATTATGGTTTGAAATGATTTGACTATTTTTCATATGATTAATTATTGATTGATGGAGTCATTTTTTTTAATTTAATAAAGAATAATTAATTTAAATAATCCATGAATTTTTTCGAAATTGACGGTTTGGTTCTCTTTTTTTTTTATTTATCGAGATGACACTAAATTCCTAGTTTTTTTGCTGTTTTAATCCTTTTCGTCCAATTCCGTTAAATTTTTAACAAAATCTTGCTCAAATAATTATTTTTATAATAATATGACTAAAATACCCTACAATCTCTCTCTCTCTCTAACCCCCCCCTACCCCTACCCCTCCCAACAACCCAGATCTGGGCCGCCAATGAGCTCGAATGCACCCCCTCGTCGACGAGCTCGAATGCCCCCCCCCCCCCCCCCCCGCCCCCTCCCCCCAAAAAAAAAAATCTAGGCTCGTCGGCGACCTCGAACGCACCCCACATCGAGCTTGCCTTGCCTCCAATTTTGATCTTGGCCCCTCAGATCTGGGCTTTGGTTTCGAGGAGAGAGAAACATATAATTCTTTTAATTAATTATTAGTAAACAACTAAAATACCATCTCATTCTGTTAAAAATTAACGGAATTGGATGAAAATGACTATGATGGCCAACATTTTAAGAGTTCATGGTCATCTTGGTAAAAAAAAAAAATTGGGACCAAACTATTACCTTTTAAAGAATTCAGGGACTATTTGAGCCAATTACTCTTTAATTAAATTAGACATTAATTAAAAACATGCTTAAAAAGGTCATACGTGGAAAGATGTCATTCTTTAAACAATTTTTTATAACGAATGTTTTGTTTAAATTCCTTTATTTATGGGTGAAAATAGATTCTATCATTCTGTTACATAATTTGTTTTCCTTATAAACTATTAATTGACATGATTATATCAATTTATCAGCAAAACAGAATTTGTAATACTATAACATAATGTTTTCCATGTAAAATATCAATTTATAATTGAAAAAAGATTCTGTCATACTATTACACAATAATTAAAGGGAATGTGAAAACTTGCTTATCACTCCTAATGGTATCAATAACTCTCTTGATAGAGGTGCCAACTACAAGGTGCAGAGAATACAAGTGACAAACAAATCCAACAAAGTCCAAATGCAAATTCTTGACAAGTATTTCCCCAAAATCTGTAAAAACAATTTCCTCCTATATTAAAATGGATTTGAAAGCGAAATCCCTTTATACAATGTCTGAAAATCTATCTGCTCTTGTACGCAACTATAAGGGAAACATGCTTACATTCCTACAAATAAGCATTTACAAAGTAAGTATATCATTTTGTCTAAATGATGCAAGAATCTAAAGAGGAAAATAATAATAATAATAATAAGAAAAAAGGTAGAACTGCGATAAAGCCTTTTTTTATATACCCTATCGACAAAACTCATTTTTAAACCATTCAGATGTAATCTAATAATTGAGATGTTGCTTGTGTACGGTTATTATCATACACTTAACCTTATAGTAGTATTTGACTAATAAATTAAAAAGTAATAACAAATAATTTTTAAAAAATCCAACCTCCTTCCCTGACACTGGCGACTTCCCCGCCAATGCCGATGGCGGACCCCACTAACCCCCCCTCCCCCTTCCTGCGTCAGCATCGACCTAGTCCCTCTTCCCCCCTCTCCCCCGACTAGCCCTGATGCCCCCCACCACCCCCGGCGACCAGCTTAGGCGCCCCCCGACCAGCCCAGGCGCCCCCCCCCCCCCCCCCCCCCCGACTCGCTTGCTTGAGCCTAAGGCACCCCCCTCCTTAACGCCGATGACCCCCCTGCGTGCTCGAGCCCAGGCACCCCTAACCCCCCCCCCCCCCCCGGGCGATGCTTCCCCCCGACAAGATCTGCCCCCTTCCCCCGACTCCGACCAGCCCACTCCCTCTCGTGTTCCCAACCCCAGCAATGGAAACCTCCTCTCCCCCCTCCCCCCAACCTTCCACCTCCAGTGGATTTTTTAAAAAAAATTATCTATATTTTTAATTTATTAGTCAAATACTACTATAAGATAAATTATAAGATAATTATCGTACATAAGTAATATCTCAGCCGTTCGATTACATTTGAACGGTTTAAAAATAAGCTCTATCGATAGGGTTTATAAAAGGAAGGGGTTTTATCGCAGTTTTATCACATAACAACAAAAATAAGAAAAATATATATTTAAAAAAAAAGACTAAAACCCCTCCTTAAAAATAAAAAATAAAAAAGAAAAGATCATTGTCACTTTTATCATTGAATGATGTTATATGTAAATTTGAGGTGGGGGAATTTTTTATCTTCAGGATCTTTGGAAAAGTGTTAAAAAATCATGCCACAAAAAAAATTTAATATAATATCTTGTAATATCACTTGATTAATTATAATTAATTTTAAAATATCAATAATACCCTTAAATTGTCAACTAACACCGATTAGCATCCATGTTGACACCAACTAGTTTTTTTATAATATATTGGTGCAATAATTTTTACATTTATCTCATAAAATTTTTCTTTATAAATAAATAATAAAATTTGGGCTGGCCCACACTTCGTAACCAACGAAACCAACCGGAGGTCCAAAAATATTCAAAGCCCAATAAACAGTCTCCCATTTCTCGTCTGCGTTTCCCTTCCATTGTTCCAGACATCTGATCGAAAAGGAGAGAGAAAGAGGAGAGAGAGAGAGAGAGAAAGAGAGAGAAATGGCGAAGCCACTGGGTCCGACGGGAGAGTTCTTCAGGAGGAGGGACGAGTGGAGGAAGCACCCGATGCTGAGGAACCAGTTCCGCCACGCCACTCCTGGCCTCGGCATCGCCCTCGCCGCCTTCGGAATCTACCTCGTCGGCGAACAAGTCTACTACAAGCTTTATGCCCCTTCCTCTTCCTCCCATTCCCATTCCCATACCTCCGCTTCTTCTCACTGATCCCACCTCCAAACACCTCAGGTTCGTCTCTCATCCATTTCCCCCTCTTTTCTTCGATTTATCAATTTGCATATATGGGTTTGTTCTTCTCTTTATGTTTATGTTTTGATCTTGTTTTATGTTCGGATTTTGCAATTTTGTGCTTGGAAATTTCTACTCTTTTACTGGGTTTGTGTTGAAATTTCGACTTTTCTTGTTGTTGATTTCTACCTGGGTATTGAGTACTGTTCTTTCTGTTTTGATCTTGTTTGTTTTCTATGTGCATTTTGTTTACCGTTGCATTTGGTCTTTTGGGTCTATTTTGAAATTATTCATTATGCTGATTCAGCGATTCTTGTACTGTAAATTACTACCTTTTTTTTTTTTTTTTTTTGCTGTTATTTTATCTTTTCCTTTTGGGAATATTTGTTAAACAATCTTGCAAAAATTTATTTAGTAAAATGACTTCGGAACGATTGAGAATGACCGAGTTTTTGGTAGGTCGTTCCAATGTTAAAATGAAAGAAGGTTATTTATTAATTTCAGTTTTTGAGGTTGTCACTTTGGCAAATTCCTTGTCTAATAGCTTTTGTACTTACCTTTGTGGAGTTGGGACCGGAAAATTGGGTGCTTTGATATCTTTCTTTGCCATTGGAAAATAAGGGATCTTGGTGGTTGAATTGTTGTTTGAGATGAAGACCTAGACTGTATGATTTTGACTCCACTTGATTGATTAATGTCCACCCATGTCATCTGTGGTTTTCGCATCTGATAGACAGAGTTTCTTTCATATTTGTCTAGCAAATAGTGGTAATGGCCTTAACGCTTGAATGAATATGTATTTTTCTTTTTAATCTGATGCCCGTTGGTGACCTGTTAATAGTTCGGAGTTTATAATTGGGAAATAAATGAGGGAAGAGTTTTTGTAAATCTGAGTGAAGTTCTTTGTATAAGGTAGAAATTGTTTAAGAGCATGTTTTAAATTACTTCTACCGGCTGTTCTGTTTCTTAGAATAGTAATAAGAATGATAACTGTAGTGGTAGTAGCTATAATAATTGGTATCACAACAACTAGCTAACGCGGGCGTGCTCAATGGAGAGGTTGGTTGGAATCTCTTGACTAAGGGAATTTCAAGAGAAAAAAAAGGAGACCTTTGATAAATAGGAAGCTATATCATGCAAGGAATGAGTACAAACGAGGAAGTACTCTTAGTTGGTTCCATGTCAGGACCCATACTCCAATATATAGACCAGGGAAATGAATATTCTAGATCATTACAAGTAGTAACAAGCCTAGAAACTTCGGGAACTATTACATTTATACAAGGTGTAAGAGATTACTTGTTTTCTGGAAGTGATGGCAACTTGAAGGAATGCTTTAGACAATAAACATTTTTTCCCTTTTATTTTCAACAAGTCGGATTTAGTGTTTCCTGTCTCCACTCCACAACAGCTGCCGCTTTGATTTTCAGTAACTACCTTATTCTTCTCTACTTGAATAAGCTTGGGCTTTTACATTTGGCCGGAAAAAAAAAAAAAAAAAAAAAAAAAAAAAAAGGTAAGTCAAGCTTAGTGGCACAAGTTGCTCACTTTTGCCCCATTGTTACATAGGAGGCTTAATTGAAGGCTTTGGGAATTTTTTAGAGTGTTAATAAAAGTTGTCTTCCAATGGAACATCCAACACCCTAGAAGGTCCTCGAGAGATTAGGGTATTCTGAATGAAGCTTGGATTTTCTGGAAGATATTAGAATGTTTTAGGATATTACACTCTAGAATGTTCTTGAAAATCCTCGAATCGATAACTTTTTAGAAGTTTGTAGATGACATTTGAAGAAGCTAAGACATACTTGTAGACGGGCACCAAGAGGATGCCATAGAAGCTTTTAGAAAGGAGTAGAATCTACAACACTAATAGTTTCGTAGAAGTTTATAGGTTTTTTGTTGCTTGAAAAGTTCTAGATGATTTATTAGAAGCTCGTTGCCCAAAAATAGGAAGATGGGTTCTCATTTGGGACCAACCCTGTGGAGCCTATTTTACTTCCTTACCTGTACTCCTTGTGTAATATAGTTTTTATTTTACTAAACTCCCTTGCTTCGTTCTCTCGTTCCTTCCCTTGGCCATTTCCATAAGTGTTTGTGCCAAGTTAGGCTAACTTAGTATTGGGAGCGTGCCAAGTGCCGGATGGTTGTTAAAATGATTGTGCCGTGACATTAGCCTTAAAAATATGCCTTGCCTCAAGGCCTTCCTCATTTATGTGAGGTGTATGCCTCTTTCCAATAGCCTCAGGCTTAAGCCCCGAGGTTTTTTCTCACATTGCATAATTTTAAACCTCAAGTTTCTGTGGCTTTCATTTCTGATCTGCATTTTCTTGTGGTTGGAGTTTGTTTCCTAGTGAAAATCAATTGCTTGTTTTTGCCTGTGGAAAATTAAACGGGTGCCATGTAATGAATAGTTCAACCAATTGTGATCATTATATAACATAAACATGTATAAGAAAATATTGCATATGGAGTTCGTCTTGAATGAAATGTATGTTACTTGCATGTGATTTAAGCTGCAATAATTATCTTCATGACTTTTTATTTTTAAATTTCATCCAATTATTTTTAAAAAAAAAATGAAAGGCCGGGCCTATTGCAATAAAGACAGACAAGTGATCTTTTACACGCTGAAGTTTTTCTAGTTTTCCTGCTGAAATATTTAACTTTTGTTTGCACGGCGATACAAATATTTGTCTGTGGTCGTTGTGATTTTATTTTATTTTATTTTTTTGACAAATAGCTGATATTGCATTTGCAGCTGGATGCTTGACAGAAGGGATGAAGCTTGGAGTTTTCATATTTAGTGCCCTTTCTTCTGGTTTGTTCTTTTAGTAATAAGCTTCGTATTTACAATATACTCGAAGAGGTTGAAGCTTTGTGAATTTTATGACAATAGAGATTTGATATGTTGATGCTACTTCTATTCTGTATTTCCCTTCCTGTGTTTGCCTTTGGTGGTTCAACTTATCACATCTGTAAAGGGCCAAAAGGAGCTAATTTAGTTATTTTTCATACATCTTTGATTGGTTTTGGCTTTGCTACTCCCATTTCTTCGAAATTATAGTTGCTATTTCCACCGCCCATGTGAAAGAGCCTAAGCAAGAGCGGAAAATGACATGTCTGGTGGGATTTTTGAGGTTGTGTTCTAGGTTGGGACAATTTATGAAAGTTGAATTTCATAGCAGAGTTGTGTTTTGTTTTCAACGTGAAACTCATGTTTTTCGTTTCTTCTCTTGCCTCACTTCCTATTTGAGATGCGATGGCTTTTTACACGAGAATGATCAGGGATTTCTAGTCTTCTAGTTGATATTTTTCTGTCTCCCTTTCTTCAATCGGTCGAATTTCTTCTTTACGCGGGAGTATTTACCTGAGGATTTCTGCGCCTTTTCTCCCAATTTCTGTGTTCTTTATGTCAGTTCTCTTTCTCAATCGACGTAAGAAACCCACAACCAGGCTCCTAATTTCTTTGCTAGGCGAATATAGATTATATTCATTACAAGAAAATTATAACCTAGTGGTTTTTTATAATTACAACGAACAAAAACGAAAAAAGTTTTTAATATGTTGGTAGGTATCCCCGTCAATAATTATTTAGTCGACGATACAATTTCTCTTAGTTCGAAAGCAAACCAATAGGATTTTGGCGGGGCAAATTTGGATGTACGAGTGTTACTTCAGAATCTCCATTACTCTTTGAATCAGTTTTCTCCATAGCTTATGCCTTGTGCATTGCAAGGTTGATTCAACATCATATTCAATAATGTACTGTTTTTATGCTTTTTGAGAAATTTAGCCATCCTCTAAATCTTGGAATATTTTGAAAATTGGGCATGGAGAGAACGATAAATTGGCAAACCATGTGCTCCCGAATAGACAAGGTACGACGATGTCAACCGTGGTTTAAAATGGTGCAATGTGAGGCGCTTTTGAAAGGAGACTAGGGCGGTTGGAAAGAGGCGTACTCCTTGCATGGAGCGGGCATTTATCCTCGAGGCTCTTGAGGCTAAACCCTAAATCCGACTTGTTGAAAATCGAAGAGAGCGAATTATTAATTTTAATGATTCTAATTTAAGGCATACTGATGCTTATGCCATGCTTCACAAAGGGAAAAAACCTCGGTGTCCAATTGTGTTTTGCAATTTAAAATCTCAGACTTCAACTTTGACAATGTTGATAGGGGGTCACGGCCCGCGAAGGGAAAGGCATGGTATTGTTCAAGGCTCAAACCACTTGTTGCGACTTGCTTTCACTTTATATTGACACAACCCCCAGAGGTTTTGAATGCAAAATTTCCTTAAATTGCTTACTTGTTCCTTGAATACGAAGCTTCCATGAAGGGGTTTCTTTACACCAAGGGGAAAAAAAAAAAAAAAAAAAGGTTAAATATTTGTTGTTATTTTATTTTTCTTTCTTTTGTCTCAAAAGGAAGGAAAAAAATAATAATAATAATAATAAAAGTCGTCTACTCCTCAGCATCTTCCTGGAACATTCCTCCGTTTTCATTCCAACTTTCTTGTTTGGTTTAGTTTTATATACTAGTCCAATGCCCTGAACCAAAAAATAAAATGAAATAATAATAAGATGAAAAACAATAACAATAAAAGATGTATTCTATACTGGTGGTGGTTGCTCTAACCTTGATGGAGGATGAGAGAGGTTTTATGATTATTAGATTAACGATTAGATTTTGTCCAAAAAAAAAAAAAAAAAGTATGCAAAGCCGACATAATTTAATATAAATTTAACTATTCAAAATATGTTTTTTTTAGTAGAACAATCATACTGTATTAAAAAGAATCTCATGTTAAATTATTGACTAATAGTATGATACCAAATTATAATATTCTTCTTCACATGGATTAGTTTGGATATCAATGATAGTGTCGTAACAATTTGGAGGGTTGATTCATGAACGAACTTTATTCCTTGCTTAGGCATTTGGAATTGCGGGAAAACAAGTTTGTTTACTTATAACAATCAATCTTATCTTTACTACATTTAATTGCATTTGATCTTTACCCCAAAAGCCTTGTAATTTTTTAAGAGAGAGGGGGCAAAACAAAAAAAAAAAAAAAAAAAAAAAAAAAAAACACATGCACACACACCAATTCCTTTTACTCCAATAACATTACTGACGCGTGTATAACTAACATGTTTTTTAAAATTGATGTGATATGATACGTGTCATGATGTTAATGAAGGGATATAAAGAAAACACGAATAAAAGGACACACGAGTTGAATCCATTCTTGTTTTGTGTACAACAAACAAAAACAAATTAAAATTTTCTATTTAAGGAGAATAAATATTATGATTATCAAATTCGTAGAAATGCTGAGATCAATATCATGGATTACGTATTATAATAACTAAAACAAGTGGATCACTTACTCCATTAAAGAACATGGAGGACTTTTTCATTTATTCTTTTATGTTGACGTGCACATAATTCCGTTAAAAAGACAAAATCGAGTTCCATTAGAACGGCTATTTCAAACGCTAATCACCTCGTGTTTAGTTTCTTGTTCTCGATGCGTATTTCTGGAAACTATCTTTGTTCACTTGAAATCTTAATTAGCCGATTCTTAGAAGGAAGGAAAAAAGAAAAAAGAAAAAAAAAAAGCTATAGATCTCACAACAAATTACAATAAAATAAAATAAAAACCCTAAATAAGTTATTAAGCAAAAACGAATTGAGATCTAAGTGGTCCAAATTTATTAGTCGTATATAAAGTGATCTAAATAAACGTATATTTTTATTCATTTCGATCAACAAAATAAAAGAAAGGATAAATTGTTAAATTGGTATTTGAATTTTTAATTTTGTGTAATTTTGGTCCCTAAACTTTTTTTCGTAACTGAATACCTTTAAATTATTAAAATATTGTTATAACATTCTTTTATATTAATTTTTAGATAAAATTCGTTAGTTACATCACTTTTTGACTAAAATTACTAATGGATTCTGTCTAAAAATAAACAAAAATAACTATTATAGCAACATTTAATATTTTAGGGGCATTTTCTATTCTTTTTTTTGTAACTGGAATAATCATAAACTATTAAAAACGTTGCTGCAATGGTATTTTCCGTTAATTTTTTTATAGAATTATAATTAACACCACTTTTTGATCAAATTACTAACATATTCCATCAAAAAATAATCGGAAAGGACTATTGTAGTAATATTTTAGTAGTTTAGGGGTATTCTAGCTAAGAAAAAAATTTATAACATAAGATTAAAAGTTTAGAGACTAAATGAGTAATTTATCAAAAATAAAAAAAGAAAGAAAAGGAACAAATAGCACCTACCCTCATTTTGTGCTTCAAATGTTTGGAATAAAGAAGAAGGAAAAATAAAGATAACAAAAGAATACACCTTTTTATTTTTTATTTTATTTTAGCTGAAAACCTAAAAATAATAGGATCATTTCAGATTTTTTTAGTTAAAAAAAAAAAAAAAGAGAAATTATATATAAATATCTAATTATTTGTCTAGTTGATTGGTATATAATAATTTGGAATGAAAATCGAGAAAAAATTAAAACGTGTGATTATTCTTTTTCATACAAACAAACAAGACCTCTACGACAAATTGTGCTTTTTTTTTTTTTTAATCAAATAATCAATTATTAGCGACCTTTGTAATACGAATGGAAACTTCTACAAATTTTTTTTTTTTTTGGAGGAGAGGGGGATAAAATACTTCTCAAAGCTTAGACTTAAACTCCATCCGATTAAAAAAAATGAATACATAATGGTCCAAGAAAATAAATTTAATAATGGTTACATGTATGATCGAGCAGTAATTCCACCTGCTCAGAAAAAAAAAAAAAGCAGTAATTTTACCTTAAAACATAGAATTCAAATGTCTACCTTTGAATGAAAAAAAAAATTTAATGAAAAATGTTAATAAACTTTTAGGATAGGGGAGTTATTATATACCCTAATAAATAACTAGTTACCTGTATATTACTAAAAAAAGAAAATGTCACATGTATTTAATATTCCTTGCTTTTAAGAGTAGGTAACCTCCTTTGTTTTGCCAAGCAAATAATTATTATTGTCATGCGGACGTATGCTCACCATTTCAAAATAAAAAAGGGTTGTTTTAAATAATCGATTTCCTTCTCCAACTATATGATTAATTTGTTTATGGGCATGACTATTCTATTTTTATATTTTTTATGCCACTTATTTATAGAGATATTCAAACATCAACTTATGTGTTGTATTTAAATAAAATTGTAAATATAGGGAAAGTAAAAGTTTATTCCAACCATACTTCTGAAAATAAGTAGAGTGAAGCATAAATAAACTATTTTGCTAGCCATTTTTTTTTAATCAAAATTTATAAAGAAAACTTATATTTTTATCTCTTAGTTTTGAACTCAAAAAACTAGGGAAAAAAATTAGGTGGGTATTAGTTTGTTGGCCACTTTTGATGATAGGAAAAATTAGCCGAACGTTTGGTTTTTAGGTAAATGGCCATTTTCTTTTTTAATTTTACAGGATTAATAGACCGATAGAATATTATTAATGGACTAATATATTATTGTTTCAGTCACTATTGATAGACATTTTTCTTAAAAAAACCCTTTCGTAAAATTTAAAAAAATTTAGGACATTTATAACCCCCTTAAACAATAACAATTGATTTTAGTTTGCTACCACTTTCTTTAAATTAAATAATGAATGAAAGAAAAGAAGATCCAAAAACTAAACTAGCCGTAACCAAGAAGTAAATAGTGGTGGGACACCAAAAAAAAAAAAAAGGGTCTTTATTATACATACATATATATATATATATATATATATATATATTCCCCACTTGCACGGCAATAACATTGGAGTGAAATGATAGTGTCGAGATCATTAAAAGTTGTGGCTAAGCTTTTTCATGAAAAGGCAAAGATCAGCATCACATAAGTCGGCACCAATCGTTGTCATATGGTAACTAAAACAAATATCTTCTTTTCATTTCCAAAAATAGTTACTCCTAATATTCCTGTATTAAAAAATCGTCCTAAGATAGATTCATACATTTTTATTTTTGTATATTTTGAAAAAATTAATATTCATTTGGATCACTTTTACAATTTGATATTTGATTCAAATTATAATTTTTTTAATATTTAAATATACGTTTGGTTACATAATTATTGAACTGCAAGCATTTTAATATTTTATTATTTCACAACAATTCAATTAAAATGTAATTTCTAAATCCGTATCACTCATTTATATTTCTTTATCCTATTTTAATATCACTTTTAATAAAAACTATTTAAACACACATTTTATTTAAATACATAATTTAAATTCGACATTTGAATGCAAATATTAAGCATTCTAATACGATAAATAATCCAAACAAATGCTAATCTTCATTCTCATCTACTGAGTTTCGTCTAAACAGGTATGTGTATATGTGTTTTGCGCATGCAACTTACATGTCTATAAATATCATTTTGTATATATACGCATACAATATACATATGTTGTATACTTACAAGTGTATACAATACAATAAACACTGCAAAAAGGGTATATTAAAATTTACAACACGTGGATATATTATTTGATGAATGTGGTGAGCTCCTAATCTATTGCTGATTGTTGGCTTCAGTTAGACTTTTTCCTTTTCAAGCAAAGATAAAAAGGGTTTGAAAATTTCTAATTTTGATTTACGACTTTCTGCAACCTTTATTAAGGAGCAATGCCAATAATCAAAACTTCACAAAAGAAAAAGTTACTACTAGTTTTTTTATAACACTAATTAAAAAGTATGTTTAAACAAAGTCAATTTGGAATTTTATTTTATTTTATTTTTTATAATATGGCCACATCAATGTTATGATTATTTGAAAAAATAACGACAATGACATAAAAGAATGACCAAAATTAATATTAATTGAAGAAAAATACTTTACTAGTGTTATAAACAAAATTAGCCCAAAATCAAACTGCAAATGTAAGGAGGCAATGAGATGCGGCGGGACGGGTAATGCTTCCCCCACCCCCATACACACATTTCTTTTTACCTCTAATATCCGTCTAATTTAATGCAAATGCATGATAGATAATCCTGTTAGGAGTGCTATATCTATATCTTACATCTTTACTCATTAAGAATTAAAAAAAAAAAAAAAACAAATTCCATTAAATTTTTATAAAATTTAACAACACAAATGTAACTAAAAATGAAATTGAAATCTTAAAAATAAATTCAACTCCAGAAATCTATAATTAAATTCATAAAGCAAACTAAATTATTAAAATAATAAAATTCAAACATATGTATATATAAATACATAAAAATAAATATTTTAATAAGGGTGAATAAAAAAAAGATGGATGCACGTATAGGAGCTTCCACCACACTCTCGTCACGTATCTATGTGAGGCTTAATCTTAACCTCTTACATTAGAGACGTGTAGTCGTGAATGAGTACTTGTACCTATAGATAAACTGTCATTCTTGTAATTGTGTCTTTGATTATGAAATTAATAATAAGACAAAAATCCCCTAAAAAAAATTAATAAGACCAAAAAAAAAAAAAAAAAAAAAACAAGGAAAAAAATCAAACCATGACTACTGTGCAAGCTTTGCCAAAGTCAAACAACTATTTATGGTCGATACTGGATTAGTGCCCAATTATGCGCAATCTATGCAATTCAGTCACCAACAACCATCTTATCAAAATTTATACTTTTTCTATTTATGACGAATTTACGGTGTTTTATTTTTATTTTTCTTTTCCAACGTAAGAGGAAGGGGTTCAAATTTTTTAGTGAAATCATGTCTTTTTATAGTTAAAATTATACATAAAACCACTATAATTTTGCGGTTTTTTTTTTTTCAATGACCTTTTTGCAAAGGGCCCTCCTTGCAAGTAGCCATGGAGACATATATATATATATATATATATATATTTTAAGGAAACATTAAAGAAAAAGACAATGAGAGAGAACTTTTATAAAGTTGAAATATAATTATAAACTTTAATTATTAATAAATGAGAATAAAAAATGATTTTTTTTTAAATTCATAATTTTATTATTTTTAAATTTTTTAAAATGAGTTTGAAATATATTTTAAATTTTTAAATTTTTTTTACTTCAAACAATTTATATCCATTAAACACATTTTTAAAACTCAACTCAATTAATTCAAAATATAATTTTCAAACTGGCCGTATTACTTATTATGGGGGTGTTTGGTGTGTAAGTTTGAGTTGAAATTGATAAGTTTAAATAATAAATTTTGTTGACTTTTCAGAAAAGATAAAATTTTTTTGAGAAAAAGACAAAAACTTTTAAAGAAAAAGACAAAAAAAAATTTAAACAGGACCGGTTACCAAACAGGGCCATATATATTTAGGGGGTGTTTGGTGTTTGAGTTTGAGTTAAGATTTATAAGTTTAAATAGTGATTTTGGTTGACTTTTTCAGAAAAGACAAAAAACTTTTAAGAAAAAAGATAAAAATTAAGTTGATAGTGATAAGTTAAAACTCACCATCCAAACCGGGCCTTAGTTTTACTTTCCTATTCCGCATCTCTCCACCAAGTTTTGAGAAACGTGCATAATAGATAAGATATCTTAAACGAAAAAAAGCTCTAAAATCTAGAAAAAAAAAAGAAAAAAAATACAGTAGGTGAAGACTAAACTTTGTAATAGTAATTAAATAAAAAAAAAAAAAAAAAAACCGGGAACCAAAAAGAAAGAAAAAGAAACACACCTTCGACTTTGAGAAACTATAAAAAACATACCTTCCTCACTTTCATTCATTATCATTCTCTCTATCTCTCTCCTACCTCTTTCTCTCTCTAGCTTTCTCGGAGTGCGTGCAAAGTGAGAGAGAGAGAGAGACAGTGGTGGGTGAAGATCACGGCCATGGAGTCGCCGCCGTCGGTGGAGGAGTTCTTGAAGCAGTGCGAGGTCTCCGGCGACGCCGCTTACGCGGCCCTCCGCTCTCTCCTCGAGCGCCTCGACGATCCGACCACTAGAGTCGCAGCTCGGATCTTCCTCTCCGACCTCCAGAAACGCTTTCCTTCCAAAGAAGCTTCTGAGAAATGCTTCCAGTCCTACCATTTTCGGATCGAGGACATCTTCCTTGACCAGTACGAAGGTCTGTCATTCTTCATTTTCCTGTTTTTCTCTCTCTAGAAATCATCACAAGATTTTCGTTTTTTTATTTTTATTTCGTTTTTGTTTGTTTTGGTGGAGATTCTGTTGATCAACATGCTATATCTTTGAGAAGATCTTTGCTCTTTATTTCGTTTCACTTTTAGTTTATTGTGTGTGTGTGTGTGTATGTATGTATGTATGTATGTATCAAAATGTGGAAAAATGAGCTTTTAGGCTCACTTAGATTTTTACTTATAGAAAATTTGGAAGCAGAAATTTATTTTAAAAGCTACAAAATTTAGAGTCGGCTTGGTTCGTGTATTCTAATGCTAACATTGTTGTTGGAAACCGTTGAATTGTCATCCGAAATATTCACAATCTGAACAGAATCATTGGAATAGAAACATCTGAATACATGTTTGGATAGATGTTGAAAACAGTTCTAACAAATAACAGGTCTTTATATATCCTCAATGCCCATGACCGATTTTGATGGGGTATGTGGATGAGGTTTTGTTCTTATTTTTACTCTACACGCGTGGAATTGTGAAACGGAAAAGTTATCTGTTCCCAAATGTTAATTGTTAAAAATTGATTCAAATGGATCAATGGCCATTTTCTTCATTGGAATGTCCATTCTCAAATGTGGACACAAAACACAATTTCAAATGGTTTATTCTAGTGGAATGGATCAAATGGAGAGAAATGTTTCTCCCAAACGGCACTTTAGCTTTTTTTTAATCTTTTAAACATAATTTAGTGTGCAAAGTGCTTTTAGGAGTTCTAAATAATTCTTCTACACCAACAGTTTGAGATTGTTATGCTTAAGAGAAGCACTACTTAGAAAAAAATAAAATAAAAATAGGAGAATCTAGAGCTTATAAATTTAACTTGCAAGTGTCTGTGCAACGTGCTTTTGTGTATTTAATCAAATATTTTGATTGCATCGTTTTTCGTGGGAAGTTTTTTCTGTTTTTGGTACTTATATCGAACACTGTACTTGCATTTTTCTTGTGTAAAGTGCTTAGTGTTTGGAAGTTCCAAAAGCAATCCTAAATTAGTCCTTTAGTTTGCATGCTGTGCTTTTGAGTTGACAGTTATACGTGGATTCCAATTTTTCTTTCAAAAAGTTGAAAAAAATGCTTGTAGCCTATAAAATTTTGATACGGAACCCTCTCGGGAAAAACAGAAGTGCCATGTGCTTTTTTGGTTTTGATTGTGCATGCGATGTGTCTGTGAAAAAGCTTAGGTTACCAAGGGAAGAAGAAGCTGACGATGATGGTGATACCGAGCATTTTTATCCCAGAAGATTGGTCCTATACCTTCTATGAAGGTTTGAATAGACACCCGGATTCTATCTTCAGGGACAAAACTGTTGCCGAGCTAGGTTGTGGCAATGGTTGGATTTCAATTGCCATTGCTGAGAAGTGGTTGCCTTCCAAGGTTTTCTAGCTCAGAGATGATGAATTTCCTTTTGTGTTTTTGCTTTTGTTTCTGGTGTTCGTTATAGATGATGAATGTTCGTCATTTGTAGGTGTATGGGCTCGATATCAATCCCAGGGCAGTCAAGATTTCTTGGATAAACTTGTACTTGAATGCTTTGGATGAAAAGGGTCAACCCATTTATGATGGGGAGAAGAAAACTCTGCTGGACAGAGTCGAGTTTCATGAATCTGATCTGTTGGGCTATTGTAGAGATCATGACATTCAACTTGAGCGAATTGTCGGATGCATCCCTCAGGTAAGTTTGCGACAGGATTTTTGGCAAGTTTATTGTTATTTTGACTCTTTATGAATAGGTCCTTGTTTGTGTTGCAGATTCTTAACCCAAATCCGGATGCAATGTCTAAGATGATTACAGAAAATGCGAGCGAAGAATTTCTGTATTCATTAAGCAATTATTGTGCACTTCAGGTTAGGGCAGATCCTTGGTCACTTATGCTTTCAGTTTCTTGTAACTATTATGTGCTGCAAAGTTAGAAAACTTATTTACTAGGTTGTAAATCCTACCACACTTAATGAAAAAGTTGAACAGGACCATGAACCAAGTACCAGAACCAAATTTGAAATTAGCTTCTTTTTAATATATATGAAAACTCCTTGTTATGCTTGTATTTCCGTTTTAACTCGTTATTAGATGAGGGAAATGGTTCATTAACACAATATCTATATGACTTTTCCTTGTGTATTTTTCTTTAATTTTGTGCAGGGTTTTGTTGAGGATCAGTTTGGCTTAGGTCTAATCGCTAGAGCAGTAGAGGAAGGAATTGCTGTTATCAAACCTATGGGGATAATGATCTTCAATATGGGAGGTCGTCCAGGACAAGGTGTTTGTAAGCGCTTGTTTGAACGCCGTGGTTTCAATGTTACCAAACTTTGGCAAACTAAAATTCTCCAGGCAAGTAAACTTTCCTTTCATTGGTTATCATTTCTGTGGTCCAGCTATGTCTCAATTGAGATGTGTCATTACAGGCTTCCGACACAGATATTTCAGCTCTAGTTGAGATCGAGAAGAATAGTCCACACCGCTTTGAATTCTTCATGGGACTTTCTGGTGATCAGCCTATTTGTGCTCGAACAGCGTGGGCCTACGGAAAGGCTGGTGGCCGAATCTCTCATGCTTTATCCGTTTATAGCTGTCAACTCCGCCAGCCAAACCAGGCACGCACTTACTTTTAAATTTCAATTTTCTAATGTCAATGTATACTACGCTCGAAATAGAAGGATAATTATGTGAATGAACTTGCAGGTTAAGAGAATTTTTGACTTTCTTAAAAATGGCTTTCAAGAGGTCAGCAGTTCGTTAGATTTATCCTTTGAAGACGATGCTGTTGCTGATGAGAAAATTCCCTTCTTAGCTTATCTAGCTAGCATTCTCAATGAGAGTTCTTTTTGCACGTATGAGCCACCAGCTGGAAGCAAACATTTCCGTAACCTTATAGCTGGTTTTATGAAAACGTATCACCGTATTCCACTTTCTGCCGATGTAAGAAAAGAATATCTACTTTATGAGCTCCCGATGCTATTTCCTTTTATATATATATATATCCAGAGAGGAATCTGACTTTCGTTTCCTGATGTTGTGGCCAGAATGTTGTTGTCTTTCCTTCAAGAACGGTGGCGATTGAGAATGCTCTACGATTGTTTTCACCTCGTCTTGCAATTGTTGATGAAAATCTAACTCGCCACCTTCCTAAGCAATGGTTAACTTCTTTAGCTCTTGGGGTATGGCTCCTTCCGGCTATTGTTGTAGGCTTGTACTATTGTTAGTTTATTTATTAAAAAAAAAAAAAAAATTTACTTACCATGAATATCTATTTATTCACTTCATTCTTCAAATGTCATGGCTCAACCAACAGTGGATATATTTAGTTTAGGAGTCTATTGCCCTGATTAAATTCTACATGGTTTTACATCAATCTGAAGGGTATTTTGACATGAAGTTTTTGTTTCTTTATTTATATTCCATAGTCATGTTCTCCTAAGCTTTCATTGTGTAATCGAAGGCTCAAAAACACTCAAGTTGTGCTATATAAATCCAAAAGATTAAAGTTGTGGAGGTAAGATATTTCGTTATTCTTGTGTTCCATATCATCAACTTTTAGCTTCAATCTTCATCATTCACCCACTGTAGGATCCGATTTCATGAATTTATATGTGCAGACAAGATACTCCTTCAATACCAAATAAGTTTTGTAGTTTTCTTATGGACATTGAAGCTTCTGCAAGGTATAACTGTTTTTGTTTTTTCTTTGTTTTTTTTTTAAAGGGAAGCGATAACCCTGTGGAGGATGTGCTTACAGTCATTGAAGCCCCTCGCCAGTCAGAATTGCTGATAGAGCTGATAAGAAAGCTAAAACCGCAAGTTGTGGTTACTGGGATTGCTCAATTTGAGGCTGTTACTAGTGCATCCTTTGTACACCTTTTAGATATTACAAGAGGAATTGGATCTCGTCTTTTCTTAGACATATCCGATCAATTTGAGCTATCCAGCCTTCCAAGTTCCAATGGAGTTCTAAAATATATTGCAGAAACTCCCCTACCCTCACATGCAGCAATTATTTGTGGATTAGTGAAAAATCAGGTATTTGTTTTTCTTTTATGTGACAAATCTCTTAACTTAACACCGTTACCTTGGTAGGAGGCTTTCTACTTTTTCTTAATCAATCAGGATCGGTAAAATATCAGATATATGGTCATAGAGATATTGCCTCTTTACCTGGCTGTTTTGGTACATTTCTCGTTAATGGTGTTGAAACACACTTTCCAGGTTTATTCAGATTTAGAAGTGGCCTTCGTAATTTCAGAAGATGATGCAATATTTAAGGCCTTGTCCAAGACAGTGGAACTATTAGAAGGAAATACTGCACTGATTAGTCAAAGCTATTACGGTTGTCTTTTCCATGAACTTCTAGCTTTTCAGCTTGCTGACCGGCATCCACCTGCAGAGGTTTGTTGTCAATTTGGTTTGGTTTTGGTTTTGGGGGTTTTTTTTTATTTTCTTATTTTGAATATTATCATTTTAACTTCCGAGGGAATCGAGATAATATCACATCTCAACTACTGCATGGAAATACTAGATTGGAAAACGTTTTCATATGGTCTAGACCCTAGCAATTTAGTCAATCTCAATGCTCTGAGCTTAGGCTAGGCTCCTAAAGAAGCAGCAAGACCACCTTTGAGAACTTGTTGAAAAGATAATTTCTGTTAAAGAAGGCCGAAAAAAAGATTATCTCCTTTTAAGCTCCTAGAGGATGCTGGGTATGTTTCCGGTTCAATGTTGATGGAGTCTTGGAGATTATAATAAGTCCTAAAAATTACTTTGCAGCTTAGAGTCTAAGACCATGTTGGTTTCCTTGATAACCGGAAATCTTAGATAAGTTGCTTTTCTTGCCTGTGGAGGAAAATTGCTTTTAAACTGATTTTTACACCTGTTCTTCAGAGGGAATGTGTGAAGGCTAAATCAGCTGAGATGATTGGATTTTCTAGTTCAGCGATCTCAGTCCTTAACAATGCGGAGTTGTCAATCACCAAGGTGGAGAACTCTTCCTTGATTCACATGGATGCTGATCAAAGCTTCTTGCCCGTGCCATCTCCCGTCAAGGCTGCTATTTTTGAAAGTTTTGCGAGACAGAATATGGCTGAATCTGAAATAGATGTTAACCCCAGCATCAAGCAATTTGTTAAAAGCAATTACGGGTTCCCAGTCGATAACAGCTCAGAACTCATTTATGCTGACAGCACACTGGCTCTGTTTAATAAGTTGGTCCTTTGCTGCATCCAAGAAGGCGGGACATTGTGCTTTCCAGCTGGTTCAAACGGAAACTATGTTTCTGCTGCCGTGTTTTTAAAGGCGAACATTGTAAATATACCTACTAATTCTGAAGAAGGATTTAAGCTAACAGAGAAAACACTTTCTGGAGTGCTTGACACCGTGCATAAGCCGTGGGTGTACATTTCTGGACCTACGATTAACCCAACTGGTTTGCTATACACCAACAAAGAGATTGAGACTTTGCTATCTGTATGTGCCAAGGTTGGTGCTAAAGTTATAATCGACACTTCATTTTCTGGCTTGGAATTCGACTTTGAGGGTTGGGGCTGCTGGAATTTGGTGGAAAGTTTATCAAAGCTAAACTCTGTTCACGCGTCCTTTTCTGTCTCTTTGCTTGGAGGACTGTCTCTAAAGATGCTTACCGGGGCACTCAAATTTGGGTTTCTGGTTTTAAATCAGCCGCTTCTCATTGATGCATTTTACAGTTTTCCGGGGTTAAGCAAACCTCACAGTACCGTCAGATATGCTGTGAAGAAGCTGCTGATCCTTAGAGAGCAGAAATCAGGAGATCTGTGGAATTCGATTGCAAAACAGATACGAAACTTGGAAAACAGGTCAAAGCGGTTGAAAGAGGTATAACATCTTCTCTCTTCCGCCTTTTTCAAAGATTAAAAACGTTGCGTTTATTTCTACATTTTGAAAGATTAGAGTTTATAGCTCAACTTATCAGTTATCCCCGAGCCCGTCATGTTAAAATTTAAACTAAATGAAAAGCAAGTCTAGAGCCATCCTTTACCAGCTTCTAAGAAGAAGAGTTTATACTACAATGTACTAGGAAAAGCTATAATAAAATTTGGCAAGTCAAACACCGCAAAATTCAGCTGTCTCGCTGAGCTAGGTGCTTGTCTTTGTTTCATCTTTCAGAGACTTGCCTAGGTGCTAATTCTTGCGAGGGCTGTTTATCCTTTGCAATTTTCTTGCCTTGATTCTCATAATAATCTTGCTTTTGCAACAGACATTGGAGAACTGTGGATGGGACGTGATCCAGCCCCGTGCTGGAATTTCCATGGTGGCCAAGCCCTCGGCCTATCTGAACAAGAGTGTTACACTCAAGGAATCACCGGAAGGTACAGCCTATGAAGTGAAGCTGGATGACTCAAATATCAGGGATGTCATTCACAAGGTGACTGGTTTATGCATCAACAGCGGCTCGTGGACTGCTGTCCCTGGCTACTGCAGGTTCACCTTTGCGTTGGAAGAAGTGGAATTTGAACAGGCACTGGATTGCATTACAAAGATTAAGAGCATTGTTAACAACTGAATTACTCTTCGTATTGTCTGCTATGATCTGATTCATTGTTTTCGCGTGTACACAACCCGAAGTCGATTGCTTTCCTCAAGTCAGCATCAGTTAAGGTTTTCGTAACCTTTTCGATACATAACTATACGAATTGTTCCTGTTACTTAAATCATGGGTCCATATTCTTTAAGGACTCTTGCTTTATATCAGATCACGCTAATATATGTGGGAACTCTCTTAATGCATATCCGTGAGAATAAATTTCATTTTAAGTATTCCATTTGTTTTGTGTTATCTTCATACATCAAATTTATACTATAATATCCTATCACAATTCACGGGCCACTTGGTTAACTCTGAGACAGTTAATTTGTCGTTGAAAGTACTACAGCCTATACTTTGGCAGGATTTCTACTAAAAACAAACGAAAAAGACCATATAACTGTAGTGGACTCATTTTTTTTTCCATTTGTTTTCAAGTGAAATTTTGATAAAAAGGAGAAAGTGGGTTAAATTCAAAGTTTAGGGGCAGAGTGGGAATTTTAAAATTAAGGGAGAAAAATAAGAGTGATCATAAACTTCAAAGAACATAAATGAGAATAATCTTTATTTTATATTTTATATTTTATTTTATTTTGGTATTTTCCTGCTCCCCTTCCCTTAAATAATTCCCAAGATTCTCCAAAGGTTAGACCAAAAAAAAAAAAAATTGGAGTTTTAAGTGCTAGTTTGTGAAAATTAGGGAAGTAAGTTGGTGGAAGGAAAATTTTAAAGACAAAAATACCCGGGCAGCACAAGTCCTAAAAAGCAAACAAAAAAGTTAGAAAACTATCAATAGAGGTAATTACCATATCTTGTTTAATGTAGCATAGACATACAGGGATGTTCATCAAAACCAATCAATCGATCAAATCGACTAATCGAATTTAATTCAGTTCATTTTAAGTGCATAATCAACTTTAACTATATTAGATTGGTTTTCAATTATTTAAAACTGATTTAGATTGTTTTTACTTTTCAAACACTAAATCTAAACTGATCCAACCTTTACACTTTTTATATTTTCAACAAAAATGGAAAATAAATAAAATTTATGAATCATTAACTATATAGTTCATACAACTCTAGTGCTTAAAATCTCTCCTGCCAGCACCCACATGTCCAAACCCTAGTTTCTGTCTTCTACTCTTGACATCCGATCCTTCCCCAACAAAGAGAAATTTGTTGAAAAAGTTAGAGCAAAGTGATATCTAATAGATTGGATTGGATTGGATGACGAACTAGTAATTAGATTGGATGTAATATGACTAAAATAATGTGGATTGAGTTGAAGGAAGTACGTGCCACATATAACTTAGATCAGTGCCTAAGATGGTCTTTTTCTGCGCCAAAATTGTTAGCCTTGTTCTGTCCTGACATTGATAATATTGATAAAATCTTAGTAATAGAATTAAGCAAATAGGAATTCTTAGATGGGGGATAAACTGCATACTAACAGCGGATTATTATTCCCCTTCAGATACTCGAATGGGGAATGAAAATGCAAAAGAACTCTTGAATGGAAATGAAATCTACCACAAAGCGTTCTCTTTTTTGCTCGGATTCGGTTTTTCTATTTCAGTTCCTTTTTTTTTCCCCCTCTAGTTTGTAGCGAAGGAAAGGAAAGTTGAAGATTGAGCTACTTCGTCTAAGCCAGTCAATCTCAACAAGGTACAAAATTTTTCATCATAATTTAAGATAGCAAATTAATTAGCTGAAAATACCAAAGTTACTCTAATTATTACAATCAGGGTCAAGTATACGTATATATTTTGAGATGTAAGCTAAATTAAATGAAAGAAATAATTGTGTAAGAGGTGGGAGAAGAGACACAAAATAGTTAATTTCCAACAACTGTTTCTTTACCACTAAACTAATCATCAAAAGCCGAAAATAGTTTCTCAAAAATATTAAAGTGAAACACTCACAATACAACAACAGGAAAGCCACAACTTTCTAATCTCAAAATACACAACTAGAAATCATACAAGAATCACTCTTAAATAGGCAAAGTCTCATTTTTAGTTAAGTTACAACCGTCTGATCTATATGTCATACGGCTAAAACAACAATACCTAGCAATAAGCAAAGCATCAATCAACCTACCTCAACACAGGTTACCACAGTGCATTGACATTCACAATGTTCAGGGATAAACTTGTTAAGGACGTTGGTTTCTTTGCCGAAAATCCATCGATATATGAAGATGACGAGGGCAAGCATAAATAAAACTGCGTGGAAATACCGACCCTTTTAGCGCGGTGTTGGGCTTATTCTTGTTGAAATTGGCATAGGTTTCAGTCCCATCCTCTGAACTCATTTGCTGACATTGTTGAGCTAGAATGATGATCAAAAAGTACTCAATATTATAATCATATATATTCAAAAATACAATCACGTATTTGCTTTATAAGATATATGCACAGGCAGAGCTACGTTCTCACCACATTTTAAAAATTTTTAAGATTTTCGTTTTTTCTTTTTAAATTCAATTATACCCTTACTTAACCCCCCAAAAAAAAAATTCTTTACTTAATAAGTAAATTATTCAACTTCATCGTCATCTTTATTTAAATTATTAATATAATCATTTTTTAGTGCACTATTAAAAAGAATATGACTCTGTCCTAAATATATAGTAATTATGTGTGTAATATATGCAATCTAGATCATAGTTATATAATCTCTACGAAGGTTAATCGTATTTATGAACATGAAGTGAAATATTTGGAATGGAAAACCCCGAAAGTACAAGTTTATCAATCACAACCATTTTGTTGTATTGTTTTACCTTTTCTTTGTCTTCCAATTCTTTTATTTTTATTTTTATTTTTACCATTTCATTATGTACGCAATATATACATAAATTCTAATGACATATAACACAAGGCAAATCTTACATTTATTTTATTGATCAATATTATTATTTTAACCACTTAATTAATTTTTTAACAGTCTAATATTTACAGTGCGATATATAAATTACTTTTAGTTATATATCAGATCATTAAAAAATTGATTTAACAATCAAAACAACAAGATTTTGTGTTAAATTAAAATACAGTTCACATCATAAGTTTTTTCAAATATTATAACCATGATTTGCATATGTAATCTCATGTGACGTACAACAGCTTGAGATTTAATACCTGGAGGAGGGACAAAAAGAGACAATATAGTCCTTTGAAGCACAGGTAAAGGTCAATGAGCCAAGAGGACACGACCCTCCAAAGAATTCGGAATAAGAATTCGCTTTACAATCTCCGCTCGCAGCACCGTCGCTGTACTTCCAAGCCGTACAGTAATAATACGGCTCCCCAAAAACCTCACAGGGGCTCCGGCACCCCACCGTCCTTTCGCTGTACACCACTCTCAGCTCCCTAGGGCAATTCTCATTCAGGTCAATAAAACTACCGCTTTCCGTGCAGTTTCCGGCGGTTCCTCCCCACGTAACCACAGCCATGGGCAAGTTGAAACCGTGAACAAGAGACACCAGGTAGGCGTTGAGCCGGCCCGCTCCGGCGCCGCCGTTTAGGGTGAACTCGGCTAGGGTTGTGGCGGTCCCGCCTATAGGGCATTCGGCGGGGCTGCAGTGGCCGGTGGCGCAGGAGAATCTTCCGGCGGTAGTGCTACTGCCGGATACTTGGTTGCATAGGGTTTGGCCCCACAACCGGCCGGTCCAGTCTGGGGGTACGGAGAGGGTTTGGGACTCTCCAGGCAGGAGCTGGAGAAAGCCGGTTGCCGGAAGCCATGGCGGCGCTCCGGCGGTGGAGAGCAAAGCTGGCTAGATGATGTCGTTGCACTTGTTTATTATTGTCAAATTCGTCGACTGCTTGGCTGGTAAGAAAAGAAAGTTGAAATATATATATATATATATATATATATAAATTCATCACCAACAACAATAACGGAATTAGATCTTGATGATCAACTTGTAATAAAACAAACAAGAGAACATCAGGAAATTATATTTTATGACAGTATGTAATATCTATATATATATATATATGTATGTATGAATATTAACAACACAAAACATAGGTATGGACATGATCAACTTGTAATAAATCTAAGATGAGAATATGACGAAATTACACTGTATGATAATATATATATGTGTGTGTGTGTGTGTATGTGAGATATAAACATGACAAGAACAATTGATCAAGTACTCCTAATAAATATAATATATATATATATATATATATATAGTCTGAGAGAATTACATACGAAATGATAATATTGGAGAAATTAAGCAATAATTATTAATACCTGAACATAAATGCGGGCTTAGAAAGACCAAGGCGTAAGTTGAGGTTATCCAGATTCCTTCAAACATTTTTTTTTTGTGGGTTGTTTTTTTTTTTTTTTTTGGTCTGGAAAAAAGAGACAACGCAGCTGATGATCAAGAGCAAGAGACAAGCCGACAGAGAAAACACTTTTCCCAAGAGGAGAGACTGAAATATAAGAAGGAAATGCAAATCATGAGGAGTCTTAATTTATATAGCCAAGAGAAAAAATAGGAACTGAAATTAGTATTCAATTAGATGAAAGATTTGATACACCATTTTTTTTAATAAAATAATTGCGAAATATATTGATATTTCAATCTACTAGAAGGCAATAATAGCGGCAGATTAGACTACTTATCAAATTACACTGACACATATTTTGGGAAAAATTGCTTATTTGATCCTTGAACAATATATGAATTTGTGTTTTGGTCTTAAATATTTTTTTCTTGAATAAAAACTTGATTAACTCTTAAAATGATACAATTTGATCTTTTTTTTGGTTAAATTTTTAACGGAATAAGTTACTGATATGTATATATCACGTGCACATTTTTGTTTAATTTTAAACGTATAGTTAACATAAATGACTAAATTACACTTTTTTTAAAAGACTTCAAAGAGCTTTTAATCAAGAAAAAAAAAAGATTAGGGGACTAAAAGAAACAACGTTGTTTATAATTTGAGACTAAATTAGTAATTTATCCTATATTTTATGAGAAGAAAGAAAGAAATATCAATAGCAACACTTTTTTCCCTAAAAAGAAAAAAAAACATTCTTTTATGCTCCTTAATACGTCCTAAACAAGTAATTTGCACGCGTTTGACGAAAGTTTAAATTTGATGTAGATAATGTTGGAAGCAAATTTGTTATTGCTTTGGATTTGAGATTTTAGCCATTGAAATATCTTTGGCTTATTATAGTTCAACGCATTTTTTTCCCCGTAAATAATAAAGTTCATTGCAGTTGTTGGATTCGGAATCTTGATGAATATATTCGATTTAATTAGTTTAAGATTAGAGTTAGGTCAATACTCAATAAAATAAATCTTTTTGTTTCTTTGTTTATTCATGGAAATCATGAAAGAAACTCGGTGCATACATTCGTAGGAGCTGAGTTGATTGTTATATGTGAGGTGACTTCGTCGAATGTTATTAAGACAAAATAGCAAAGAACACCGATATACATATATACATATATCTAGAGGGAGATATAGATATGTCTATATGTATCATGTATGTACGTATTATTTAGGATTAATTATATAATTATACATTTTACTTTTATTATTTTATTTTCAGAAGCTACAAAAAGTTCTTTTCAATTTCATCCAAAATGGGACAAAACAATAAAGATATACCCTTAATGGCAAATATTTTAAACGTTAGAAAAAAAAAAAAAAAAAAAAAAAAAAAACCCATAGAACGAAACACAGAGGTTTTTTTTTTTTTTTTTTTAATAAAAGATATCGAATTTAACGTTTATTTAATGTTAAAAATATTTTTCATATTTTTTTATTTTCCTTGTTCTTTTTAACTACAAAAACGTATCAGAGATGGAATTGAAACAAGTTTTTTAATTTAAAAAATATATCTGTATTTTCTAAAAAGAAAAAAATAAATTAAATAATTAAACTTAGATGTATAATTTAATTTACAATTAACCTATATTATTATATATTTATGCACATCAGATTCAACATACGCGGGCAGGAGTATGCGTGTGTGTGATCTTTTGATGGGATGATGATATATTTGTGTCTATACTTTGTACGTACATATTGTGTATATATATATATAGCTCCTTTTTTATGTAAGGAAAAATACCTAAATGCATCTAAATGTAATTTTCTCAAATAACAAGATATTTCAGTGATATCTTTTAAGCATGAAGATATCAAATTCAATTGAGAAATTAAAAAGGAAAAAAAAAAATAGAATCATGTTATAATATAGTTACTAGCTAGAAAAATTGAATAATGTAATTTCAACTTTTAATAGAGTCACAACGGAAAAATAAGTTACTGAATTTTCGTTTGTAAAACACATGTTTCAATGAATGGATATAAATTAAAAAGTCGGATGAGGTTCTAATGGTATAATATTTATCTATCAATAAATAATATTGTTTTAATCGTTTGATTCTTTGAATCAAACGGTTATAATAAATTAAATAACTGATAAAAAATGTTTATGACAATTAATAAGATATATTATTTATTTTTATAATTTAGACAAAAATACGAATGGTTAAAAAAAATCCGTAATCACTGAAAACTAGGCATATACGAATATTATATAAATTATATGTAATATATATATATATATATATGCATTTATCGTCTAAAAATAACATTAAGGTAAGCCGTGTATGGGGCACGTACAGGCAAATTACCTGACTACCATTTTGATTACTTATCCTCAAGTCAACGGCGTTAAAAAGAAAAAAAAGAAAAAAAAAAAGGAAAAGATAAAGAATGAAAATAAAATAGAAAAGATGGAGGGTTCGTTTTTTTCGTAAGTTTGATTTAGTTCATTTTTAGATGAAAAGGCATTTTTGTTATGAAATGAGTAGTTATTTTTGTTTGATTATAAAATTGCGTTTGAATGTGTAATAAATGATCATTCTAAAAAGAAAATAGTTTCTCAAATGGTGTTTGGACAGGAGTTGAAAACAATCATTTAAAAAAAATGATTTCCTACTAAATCTAATAAAATATTAACATTTTTTAATAGATGTATAGATGGATTTGTTCCACTCGTCATTATGAACACATAGAGAAAAAAAAAATCATCTCAATCAGAGATGAAACAACCACTCGTCATTATGAACACATAGAAAAAAAGAATCATCTTAATTGGAGACGAAACAAAAAAGTTTTGGTATTTTAAAACTTAAGTAGAAGATAGAAACTTTTAAATATGAAAATATTGCTGTGTAAAATAGGTTTGAAATGAAAATATTAAAATTGAAGGGGTGGAAGCCTGGGAGGTTAGGGATGCATTTGACTTGTATATCCCATTTTTCTGTCTTTTTTGTGTCTATCTAATAATATCATGAAACATTAATAAATTAAAAAGACTTTTAACTGATATGATATAAGTTTTTAATTAATATATCATTCTAATTGACATATCATGAGATTAATGAATGGATAAAATCACACAAGAATCAAATTCACCTAGGCCTTAAAAATAAATAAAAAAAAGATTGTGAGGTCGTTTTCACTTGTAATTTTTATTTCTTATTTTACAGAATAGCACATACTATAATTTGAAGCGGTTTCATCCAATATTGTTTGACCAAATGGTCATTGACCACAAAGAAC
Organism: Ficus carica; assembly: GCA_009761775.1. Classification (NCBI taxonomy): domain Eukaryota; kingdom Viridiplantae; phylum Streptophyta; class Magnoliopsida; order Rosales; family Moraceae; genus Ficus; species Ficus carica. The sequence goes on along the minus strand of CM019743.1, from coordinate 11,652,467 downwards.
GAGGTCGTTTTCACTTGTAATTTTTATTTCTTTTTTCACAGAATAGCACATACTATAATTTGCAGCGGTTTCATCCAATATTGTTTGACGAAATGATTATTGATCACAAAGAACAACTTTTTTCGTCGATATCATATTGTAACATTATATTATTGTTATTTATTAATTACATCTCTATTTAGATTAATAAATCATACAGAAGACAAGAGACATCAGTTTTCCCATCTTCCGCTTTGGGAATTTTTAATTCATTTGAATATGGTGAATCATGACAGTTTCTTGCACTTTCAGCTCCCCTTTTATGATGCAATACTTATTTATTATTTATTTATTTTTATTTTAGGCAAATTTTTTTTTATTTTTATAAGGAATGATTTTTAATGGTTACTCTAATATTTACTCATTTATGATTATCATTGTTTAGTTGTACGATGTCAATCAGATGACTATAATAAATTGAGTAGTTGATTAAAAAAATTTAAAGACCATTAATGAACATAAAACTTAGAGGGCTCATTAAATGAGTTTTGGATGGACAACTTGTTTTTAACTTACTTATATAGTTTTTTAAGTATTATTTAACTAAATTATTAATTAAAGATTCATTTCTGATTTTGGCTTGCACTATCTATTTTGCCTTTTCTAAGAACTTTTTTTTTTTTTTTTTTTAAATCCTCGTCCAACAAACTTGCGCTCCATATTTTATATATTCCAACCTTTTTTTAAGGTTTATAAATTCAAATGATAAGTGTTTATTTTTATTATTAGTAATATTCTTACAAATATAATTTTTTTCTCTTTTAAAATTTATAAACAAAAGAAAATTTTAGTAGAATAAAATAGAACGAATGATGACGAAGCAAATAATTTTTTTGGTGGTTTTAAAATATTTTTACTGTAATTTTATTCTTTAAGGACAATATTGATTTTAAGTAGACAAAATTTTTAGAAGATATATATATATATATATATATGTATGTATGTATCAATTACTTTACTCTTAGTGCATTACTTTATTCAATCATTTTATTAAAAGCTCATCGTCAAGGGTAATACTCGATTACTCCTTAAAAAGGCCCCTGAGATACTTCTAAACCTCTTCAAGCAAAGGCAAGGAAAAAAGAAGCAGAGATAATTACCTAACAGAGTAAAAGTTAAGCGAAATTTGTTGAAGCAGAAAAATAAAGAGAGAATAAATTGACGACGATGCTAGTTGAATGTGAGAAATCGCAAAACAAAAATTAGGTTAACAAGTTGCTTAACCTATAATAGCAAGTTACATAAAATGTCACATCATCAAATGTAATTAAAGATTGCACTTGTTTTTATAATTTATCTATAATCATTTATGGTTACTAAAAGATAGTAACCATTAAAATCACACATTTTTCTATATTTCAACTTTCCAAGTTAGGAATCTTCTTCGCACTTTGAAATTAGCAGATTTAGATACATATACTAGGTAGATTTTCAGGACTTCAACACTTAAGAAAGTACGCAAAAACTGTCCGTGTTTAGCTTAAATATCACTTTTCACTATTTTATATGTAATACAAATATCCAAAACTCCCACTGTGAAAATGTCAAGATTATCCTTGACACAATTAAAGTTAGTCGCAAAATGTCTTCTCAAAGAATTTTGTATGATGCCTATGTATCCGTTTCTGAAATCAATTCAAACATAGTTCATGAGATTTGAATTATATGTTTGGATTATTCCCCGGTGTAGTACCTTATGAGAAATCGTAAGGACATTTTTGAAATTTAATTTAGAATTTGGAACTTGAAATTTGTGACTAGTAAGTACTTCATCTAGTTTTTGTGACTAGGTTACTTACTTATCCGTTTACGTAATCAAGTCTCTGTTGTTCTTAGCCCGTTTGGAACCTCCACTCAAATTGGAGTTTGCCAAAAGTTTTTTGTCTTTTTCTCCAAAAATAAAACAAATCGATTTCACTATTCTTATTCCAAATCTCTTTTTAAAACTCAAAATATAAAAAGTCTACAACTTTCTTATTTCAAATCAAAAAAAGATTTTTTTTGAATAAAAAAATAGCATAGAATGACGAGAGGAACTAAATAAGATCTATATTGTTAAGTATTTTTTTTGAACACTTTTCAAGTTTTTATAATTTTTAACTCTAAACAGTTCATTTTCAACCAAAAGTATAACTCAAACATTCACTCATTTCCATTCAAAATATTTTTAAATCTCCAATTGGAGTGTATGCTCCAAACACTCCCTTAATTTTGAATTGATTGGCATCAATATTTGCTTCTTTGAAACAAGAGCTAGCCTTGTCGCTTATGTAGCTCTTTGTTTCTTATACTTCTTTAAAAGTAACCTGATAGTTTTCTGGTTTGCTTTATCAAGGCCTCCTAGGTAATCTAGGAGTTCTTGGAGCGGATTGGGCCTGTTGGATGTTGTTAGGCTTAGTTGAAATTTCATGGGCCTACTGGACGTTGTTGGGCCATGTTGGGCTTGGACAATATCCTAATCTTCCTTGCTTGCGTAGTGCCCTTTCAACATTCAAGTTGGTGATTTGATCAATTGACCAATCTGTATGCTACTAGTATCTTGTTGATTGACTTAGTCAATTTGGTGTCTTCGGTTTGTCCAGAATTCTTCTTGACGTCACTATGTCTTCTTGGATGTGACACACATTATATATACATGACTCTTTAAATCCATAGTTCAATAATTATTTTCGATTTTATGTGTTTTAAAAAATAAAATAAAAAAACCTAAATCTCAATGACAACCATAGGATTTTATTTAGCTTTCCTTTGATCGAGTGAAAAATGGAGAGGAAGGAAATTAAAAGAGGGACTTTGAAGAGGGGTGAGCTCTGAGTGATTAGTCAGTCTGGATTCAACTAGTCATACACTTTCATGCCTTCTATCATATCAAACAAGATAAAAGAAAAACTAATTTCTTTTCTCCCAATCTTATTTTCTCTCCCTCATATGTTTTCTTCTTCCTCCTTTAAAAAAAAAAAAAAAAAAATCAAACGGCGTTAATGTAATTCACAAATCCCACACCGATAGTGTTTATGAGATTTGCTAATTCTTTTTTAGAGAAATGTAGTCTTACATCACTAAGTTACTTACGAGCTTTGCCTCCCTAGCAGTTGTAGTCCTAAAGTGTTTATGAGACTTGCCTCGTAATTAACATAAGCCCTTGGATATCTCTCTCTATATTTTATTTCCCCTTCTTTTGAGGGGTATTTTTTTGCCCCTAAATTATCCTTTGTTTTGTCCTGTAAAATCCGTAATTTATGATAAAACAACTAATGGGAATCACATTAGATGGGCGAGTAAAAATGGTTGCTAGAAATTTTTTTTTTTTTTGAGGGTATAGAATTAAACAAATTGGTATTGCTATATAGCAGCAAATAATTGACATAATTATGTGAGCTTTGTGTTTTCGGGAGTCTTGTACCATTATATATATAAATATTGTTTTGGCTCAAATCAAATTTAAAATACACAATTCTACTTTTGATTACGTAAACTAAATAGGGGGAAAGTCGACCCATGATGTTAGTGGTGGCGGAGGCGTTAAGGGCTGAGTAGGGACTTTTTTTTTTTTTTTTAAATAAATAGATAAATAAATAAGTTTTGATGGTTTTCCAACTTTTTCCCTTGTTCCCACTAAAACTTTACTCCTTACCCTAAAAACAAAAAAAAAAAAACAAAAAACAAAAAAGGTAAAAGACAAAGGAGAAAAGAATAGGGTTGTTGAAAGTGGGTTTCATACTTCAGAAATCGTTTTTTATCAGATTTTTTTTTTTTTTTTTTGAGGGACATTTTCTTTTGTTTTAATATTGCCAAGTGTGTCTCTATCTTTTAGTAACATTAACACAAAATCAGTTTTACTTTTTGGGGCCAATGAATACAGACGTTATTAATGTAATCGATCGAAAAAAAAAAACAAAAAACAAAAAACAAAAACTTGCGGGGTGGGGGAACTTTTGTTTCTTTTAAAACTTTTCTGTTGACACTTGGATTTAAAAAAAAAAAAAAAAAGAACAGGTTACGGAATCGAATGGAAGATGACTGGAGGAATGATTGTTTGGTTGTCTATATCGAGAAGGAAATATTGGATCATACTAAAAAAATGAAGATATTATACAGTGCTTTCAAAAAATAAAAACTCATAGTCATTTATTGTAATATGTTTTACAATTCTAAAATATACACACACATATATAGGTATCTGGTAGTTCTTTCAAATTACTGTGTTACTACTTTTTTATTTTTTATATTATTTATTTTGTAAAAAAGAAAAATTAGTAGACATCCCTGAATTAGATGTTTGGCTTCACCATCATATACAATCCAATTTAAATCAGGCCCGTCATTCAAACTCACATTTGAACAAAAATTTGATTGTGTTCGGATTGAAAAATTAAACTTAGACTCCCAAATCTAGGATTTGGTCACTCATCAATTTGGTAACTTGAACTAGAGATGGAAGTTCATGTTAATGGATCGTGTTCATGTCAACTCATCTATAACTACATCAAAAAAATATGGATCAACCCATTTACGATATATATATTAAATGTGTCAGAAATGTTAACCCAAACACATCCATTTTTTAGTTGTGATAATGGTGCCAACATGTATGATATTTAAATTAATAACTAACCTAAAATGATTTATTTAACACAACTGTGTTACTTTTAACTTGTTTATTGATCAAGTACTTATCTTTTCTTTTAAGAAAATAAGTGAAGTTTACTTACAAATTTTAAAATTCATATAATTTATACTTAATTAATTAATATATAATAACACAAATGATTATATATAATTAAGTTAGACATATCAACCTAAACATGACCGCTTATTTATCATTTTAATCATGTCAACCCCTTATTGACCCTAATCCAACCTCTTATTGACTCGCTTTTGAACTCTTCTACTAAAGTAAAAATTCAGAATTTTTAGTTTAAACCAAAAGGTCCAAATGGCATGAACTTCAACGTGCAAACCAAACAAATTTTAGTTGTCATTAACAAAAGTTTGAATTTAATTATATTTATTTTCAATGCAGTAAATCTTTTTGTTTTAAAAGATTTGATAACCTTACTGATTGTAATCTATATTTATATAGATCACATTAACAGTGCTATTTACAAGTGAATATTCTTTTCCTCCTTTAATTCATGGATATAGGCATATTGCCAAATATCAATTGTCAAACCACATTAAATCTTTATATACTATTCTTGTGATCTTATTTTCACTTTTAATTTTTAAATATATGCAACCCTCAAGAGTACTGATGTAGTGGAAGCTTATGTTAGAATAATAAAAATGATAAAATATAAAAAGATAGATTAGTAGACATATTGATTCACAAAAAATACCAAGAAAATAGTTTTAAAATTCGTTGATTAACACAGAACACCAGTAATTGGCATTAAAATTTGTTGTGAAAAATTGGAAAGAGAAGAGTAAAAACTCGTAATTTCATTCAACATTAACCATATTTTTTACATATGAGTGGACGAACATATTTACAGGCTAAAATGTCCCAAACATATGTAAACAGGAAACTACAAATTAAAATTCAGAAAATAAATAATTCCAAAAATAGAAAAAATATAAAACTAATTTATTTTTAAGGTTTTTTGTATTGGTGCACCCTAAACTTATCATAGAGTTGTAATTTACACCATGAATTTTTAATTGTGACAATTTACACCATAAACTTATAAATCTATAGCAATTGGCACCCAATTTTTAAACAATGTTGATTTTTTAATTAAAATTGGTATTTTATTTCATATAGATTGTTAATTAAGAGCATGAAATTTATTTTAATCAATGTTAACCCAAATTTATATTTGGAACAAAGTTAATTCAAACTTTTATATTTTGATAAAACTTAATTAAAGATCCTAATTTCAATAAATTGGGGTTAACATAAATAAAAATGATTATTTATGTCATGAATTAACAACCTATGTACAAAACACATATCAATTTCCTTCAAAAAATAAAATATAATTGTCAATGAGGTGCAAATTGTTACTCTACCATAAATTTGGGGTATACAAATACAAATACAAATATAAATACAAAAAAAAAAAAAAAAAAAAAAAACCTATTTTTAACCCAAAAAATTAGCACAAAATTAAACTTAACTTTCCTAGTTAAAATAATATTAAAGGAAACTTTTCTAATTGTAAAATTGTTACGATTTTTTTCGCAATATAACTTCATCAAGTACTCTCTAATGGTGGTGGAAGATTAGATTTAATATAATAAGCATACATAACCAAAATAATAATAATTATAATAATGGGATTATCGTTTACTTGATAAAATACTAAAATACAACACAATAGGTATATATTTCATAGTAAGTTGACTTGATTTAATCACATAGTACTGGATTTAGTGTTTGATGTGAATGTAGTGCTCAAGTGTGTTATATTTTTTTTATTATTATCATTATACGTACACTTTTAAACTGTCAGCAACAGCAAGACCAAATTCTTTCGATAAGCAACAAAGTACAAAGCTTTGCAACATTATATGATATAATATAACAATTTAGATTAGATATCACCAACTTTTCTTTACTGATTACACTATTAATCAGTTCTCGAATATATATATATATATATATATAAACATATATTTAAGAGTAAAATGGGATCCAATATTCTTGGTATCGCACACTGATGGGTCCATACACTACAAAATTAATAGCTTTTTGCGGCATTTGCTCGCGGCATTTTGTTCAAATGCCGCAAAAATTAAGGCATTTGTTCCAAAATGCCGCAAATTTGAGGCCATTTTTCTATAGTTGCCGTAAATTTTACGTCATAAAACCCTAATCATGAGCACGTCCTACCGATTGACTCCCTATTTAACCTAGTATCAAGTTGACCCCCTATTTTGCATGGTACTGGGATTTAACTGCATCAGATGGTTGACTCTCATTGTTCTATTTTGAACATCTAGAGTAAATTATATGAAAACAAATAACATAATTAAATCAAGCAGGAGGGAGAAAGAGAGATAAAATAGTTTATGGAAAAACAAAACTAAAAACACTCAGTTTTGTTATGGAAAAAAAAAAAAAAAAAAAGAAGAAGAAGAAAAGCTAAACTAAAAAGATTGAAAACCAAATCACTCTTAAAGGCACAATCTCAAGCCTCGTGATCTAAATCGAACATCCCATGATCTCATCACATTATGTACAATAGAAAAATGAGATCCAACTCGCGACTGGATTAAATTCTTATATCTCATATCATATGAGCTCTATAAAAGCCCCATTAAACGAGTCTCACTACTTATGAGATTCCCGGAATTCAACTCGATGGGATTGAATCCCATCACTTAATTATGTATATATACACACACATGTGTGTGCTTGAGAATTATTGCTAGGATTAAGATCCATACACATGCACAAAAGATTTCAGTTCGTACGGACTGACTAGCTATATATATATCGACATATATATACATATACATATGTAATATCAGCCAATCCTAACACAAGTTATGACATTGAGTTCAATGTCAGTCCGTTGAGGGTTTAAAACATCAAGGAGATTGGTTTCTCTGCCGGAAAGCCATCGAACTGTGAAGAGAATGAGGGCAAGCATTGACAAAGCTGCAAGCAAGATACCCACCCCTTGAAGTGCTGTGAAGCTTTTCATCCCATTCTTGGATTTGAACTCATTTGATGGCGTAGTTGCGCTGGAATGATGCGATCAAAAGTAGTCAAGATCATATTCTACTCATCATGTCAATATTTATCAATTTCTGTCCAAAAATACAATCCACTGATCGAGTAGGGAGCCATATGTTACTCAATAAGAACATTTTAAATTATCTTTATTTTTTTTGGGGGGATTATTTTTATACTCGCCCCTTGAATTATGGTTGATTATTATTATTATTTCTTTTGCGTGCTTCAAAAATCTTTAAAAACACCCTTTTATATATGCAAAACCGATTATTCCTTTAAAAAAAAAAAAACCCGATTAAAGTGTTATTTTTCTTTATTTCTCTCTACATATCCTTAAGTACAGATTTGTAAAATTTTGTAAATCAGAACCTTATGTATTTCATTTTTTTCCTTTTCTTTGTTTTGAAATTACAATTCATTGTTTGCAAAATATTCTTGTAATATATAACACAAATATTGATATATATATATATATGCATGGTTTGGATATAGAAAAATAGAAGAATCTGTTTTTATAAATTTACTGAATTCAATTAAATTACCCAATTAATTAAATTATCGAAAGCGTGAATAAATAAAAGACATGTGTAATTTTTATAAGATTTAGTCACACATATTCTTCGTGGTCACACCCCAAAAATGAGTTGATAAATGCTAACTAAAAAACCTAACAAAAATTATGATAAAAGGCACCCTTTTGAGAAAACAAAACAAAAAACAAAACTAAACAAAACAAAAAAGAAAAAAACCAAAAAAAAAAAAAAAAAGGAAGATTTGATGTTTAATTACCTGAGCTCAGGCAAGGTAGGACAAAAAGTGACAACATAGTCCTTAGAAGCACAGGTGTGGGATCACTGAGCCAAGAGGGCAAAACTCTTCAAAGAATTCGGAATTCTCTTTACAATCTCTGCTCACCGCACCGTCGCCGTTGCTGTCGCCGTAAACCTTGCAGGGCCTCCGGCACCCCACCGTCCTTTTGCCGTGAAACACTCTCATCTTCTTAGGGCAATTCTCGTTCAAATCAATAAAACACCCAGTTTCCGCACAGTTTCCGGCGGTTCCACCCCGCGGGACCACCGCCATCGGCAGGTTGAAGCCGTGAGCAGGAGACACGGAGTAGGTGTCGAGCCGGTCAGCTCCGGTACCGCCGTTTAGGGCAAACTCGGCTAGGGTTGTGGTGGTGGTATCGCCTATAGGGCATTCGGCGGGGCTGCAGACGTCGCCGGTGGCGCAGGAGAATCTTCCGAACGTAGTACTGCCGCCGGATTCTTGGTCGCATAGGATTTGGCCCCACAACTGGCCGGTCCAGTTTGCAGGTACGGAGCGGCTTTCGGACTTTCCAGGCGGGAGCGGGAGAAAGCCCCTCTCCGGAAACCACGGCTGCGCTCCGGCGTTCGAGAGTAAGGCCGGCCAGATGGTGTCGTTGCACTTGTTTTTTATTGTCAAAGTCGTCCACTGCTGGGCTGATGAGAAAATATCGATTTATAACAAATTTAATAAGAGAAGAGAACATGGGAGATGATATTCATATATGATCATAATATATATATATATATATGATATTCTAAAAAATAAATAATTACCTGAATATAAACGTGAATATATACTTACCTGAAACTAAACGTGAGCGTAGAAAGAGCACTGCATAGGTTAAAGTTATCCAGATTCCCTGGGACATTTTTATTTTTTATTTTTTATGTTGTCTGGAAAAAAGAGACAAGCAGACAGGGAAAATACTTCACCCCATAGAAGAGAATGAATTATAAAGATGAAGTGCAAGTGAGGAGTATCATATTTATAGCCGGTGAAAATATAGGAACTGATATCCAATTAGATGAAGCATTTGATATAATATTAAAAAAAACAAACAAACAAAAACAAAATAATATTCAACAAAATTATTAATTTCATTTTATGAGGAATATAAATAGCCGCGGTTACACAAATCAAATTATGAGGACCTATATTTTATGTAAAGAAGAAGCACAATAATTTGTTTGTTTCCTAGACGTACATGGACACACAAATATATAATATCATTCATCAAAAGATCACACACACGCATATACTTGAATCTGATGTGTTACTTTATCATATTCCTCTTTTTTGTCAGTGTACATACATACATACATGCATACATAAATGGAGATACATAGGATCTAGTGGGGAACGTGGCACCCCCACTAATTTATTGGTGGCCTTACAATTTAACAGAGTCTTACTTCCCCTTTTGGGCTTTCTCTATTTACCTTTTATTTGACTCTCACATTTGGATTTAAAAATTTCATTTTAATTTATCTGAAAAGTTAATAAAAATTTTAACTAGTTTTTAAAAAGTTAATTAACTGTAATTTAAAATTTTCATTTCAAACCAATGCACCAAACGCACACTAATTCTTTTCATTTTAATTTTTGTCTGTTTTTGAAAAGTTAACAAAAATTATAACTAATTTTTAAAAAGTCAATCAATTTCAATTTAAAAATTCCATCTCAAATCCGTGTTTCAAACAGAGGCTTAATATTTTTTGTAGGTTGATTGACGAAACAAGCAGTAAGTGATTCCTTTTGAAAGCATTGCAAGGAAAAAAAAAAAAAATCATCTTTTTGCCGGATCTATTTTGCAGTTTATACCTTAAAATTCATAATTTCTTTTCGTTCTCCATTCTTTAAGTTTTAACTTCTCTGCACACCTATATATCTCTCCTCACTTTTTTTTAATTATTATTTTGTTGCTTTCTGACGGCTTAACTCCAATTCTCCTTCAACTTTCAAGAAAATATTATATTTAACTATTATCTCTCTCATCATAATCTCTTGGTAAGTAGTAAATAATTTATTTATTATTATTATTATTAATATTAATATTAATATTATTATTATTATTATTATTATTTTGCTTTGATAATAACAACAGATTTTTAGATTTAAGCTTGTGTGATTGTTCTCAAATTAACTATTAAGGTATGTAAATTATTAAAGATCTATTAATTATATTTTGTATTTTTGAGATACTAGTTTTTATGTTTATACGTGTTTAAATATAGATTATGAAACTTTCATGGAATGTACACAATATTATAGTTTTATAGGTGGATTGGATTTTTATTTTTGATTTTTCGTGGATCTTTATTGGAAAAATGACAATAGTATAAAATTAGAGTCGCCGATACTATAAAAAAGAAAATTTAGTCGTACTCTCACTGAGTTTAACGTCTGACTTCATCCCTGCATACATACATACATACATACCTACCTACCTACCTACATACATACATACACACATATATTTCCAATGCTTTAATATATAATTTTGTCTTAATTCAGTTTTCATATCACAATCAAGTAAGTTGCAACGAAATTATGCACCAACCTTCTTCCATAATTTCCATGCTAAAAACAAGGAAACAAAATACTTATTATTATTTTTAATTATTGACCAATAGTATTAAACTATCGAATTGATCAAGATTCCAAACCAAACATCTGCAATGAAATGTATGTCCCACGAAATCTGTATAACCTAACAAACTAATTTAATTAATTATTTTTGTCCCAAACACTAGTTAAAAAAAAGGATTCCACGATTGTTAAAAGATATCATCGTGAAATCCACAATCATAAAAAGTAAAAAAATTCTGTGACGGTTTTTAAAACGGTCACGGTATCTTGTTTTAACAGCCGTGGAATATTCTCATGTAAATGGTCGTGAAATTCAATGATATTATGACTGTTTTTGATGAAAACAATCACAATAGCTTCACTTTCCACAACTGTTTTCACCAACTGTCGTGGAATGTATAGGGTTTTTTTTTTATTATTATTATTTACAGCTTTAAAATCCTAATCATCACACACAATTCAAAAGACGTTAGTACATGAAACGGTAGCAATATAACTTATGCCTTGCTCTTTGTAAGCCCACATTTTTATGTCCAGTTAACAATTCATTTCCTCAATTTCTCCAAAATATATTATGATCACATGAATATCATTTCCATGTTCTCTTCTCTTTATTTTTTTTTAAAGGACATATACAGACACATCAGTTTTTCACATCTTTCGCTTTGGGGATATTTTAATTCAATATTGTGAATCATGACTGGTCCTTGCACTAATTCCCCATTGATGATACAATATTTTTTTCTTATTTGTATCCAAGTTAGGAGTCTTCTTCCCACTTTCAGGCCCTTTATGATGCAATACTATAAGTCACTTGTTCTCGGATGACACCTTTTCCAGTAAAATTTTTAATTTATTTTGATCATCTCATTTTATCAGTAAACTATCACATCACGTAAGTTATATTGTAAAATTTTAAAAAAAATTTAAAGGGAGAAAATTGATATTAAAATTAGTAATTCTAATATTATTTTTAAAATTAATTTATTAGTGTGTTCTTTCTCTTTTCTTCTTTCCCCCCCCCCCCCCCCCCCCCCCCCCTCTATTTCGACGAAGTTGCCGAACATACATGTACTGGTGCGGGTGACTCAGCAATCTTGTGGGTGACTTTGCTCCGGTGAATGGCCACTCTAATCATCTAGTAAATAACTTAATTTATTAATGTATTATGGTTAGTAACTAGTAAATAAACATCAGATTCTCTTTGTCCGTACACCCTGAACTAATTGTATATATATAATTTACATTCTTAATTTTTAACATTTACAATTCGCACGCAAACGGTAACAATCTACCTTCTATTGATAACAATATATTATATATATATATATATATTTAATTAAAATTGATACTTGACATAAATATTGATTATTACTTAATTAATAGTACTAAAGGTCTTTTTTAATCAATATTAATTTATATTTATATTTAAAACAAAGTTAATTTTAAAGTTTTCTATTTTGATAATGCTTATAAAAATCTTAATCTCAATAAATTTGTATTAAATAATATAAAAATGGTCATTCATGTTGTTAATTAACAACTCATCATGTATAAATTACATGTCAAATTTTTTTTTTTTTTAAAAATCAACATGATTATCAAGAGGGATAAATTATTATAGATTTGTAAGGTGGCAGCTGCCCTCCCCTGGTCCAATGGGCTCATTTGCTTTTATACCTCCATTACAATAACTTCTTTAATTAAGCTCCTAATTTGCCCCATCTAAGATTTTGAAGTCATAGAATTTACTTAGATTTTTTAAAAATATTTTTCTGGTTCCGTCATTGTGTATCAGTGCAAAGAAAGAAAAAAAAAAAGACTTAGATATAAAGAGTGAGAGAGAAGAAAAAAGATGTAAATCTATGATGGATTTTTTAATATATTTTGGTTTAAAAAAAATCTAAAATGGATCAATTATCAAAGAAGATGCTTCCAAATTTCTCTCCTGTTATTATCATTTCAGCATATAAGGATTTATCTGGAAAGTATTTGATGCAGGGGCTTCTCAACACTAATTTGAGATTCTGTTTTATTCTCATCAGCTAGAGATGACAAGATACGATCATCAGCTAGAAACGAAACGACTTGTCGTTTCTGGCCCTCTCGATCTCAGTTATTTGTATCATTTTTCTTTAACACTAATTTGAGATTCCGTTTTATTCTCATCAACTAGAGGCGACAAGATACTCATCAGCTAGAACGACAAGTCGTTTCTAGCACTATCGATTTCAGTTATTTGTGTCGTTTTTCCTTAAGCTTGTAACGTTTTACTTACTTGTTGCTGCGTTTTGACCTGTGAGCCCTTTTATCTGGTTTGTAGTTTTTAAAAATTTCAGTTCTTTGGTTTTGTTGGCTGTTTGACTAATCTCTCTCCGTAATCGTTGAGGTTTTCTCGGATTAATGCTATCTTTGAGAGTTGATTCACACTAAATCTCTCTCTCTCTCTCTCCCTCTGCCGGATCTCATGATTTGGTTTCTAGTTGTTTATCTTAGAGCATCTCTAATATAATGTTAAAAGTTACACTAATAGTAAATTTTGGATGCAAAAAAAAATACTCTACAATGTAGTGTTATATTTATTGTCAAATTTATCATATGCTAATTTTTGTGGTAAATTTATTGCAAACACATCAGTTTTTCACATCTTTCTCGCTTTGGGGATATTTCAATTCACTATTGTGAATCATGACTGTTTCTTGCACTCTGATCAGCTCCCCATTCATGATGCACTCTTTTTTATTTTATTTTTTTACATTTACGAATTTTTTTTAATCCAAATTAAGAGTCTTCTTTCCCCTTTCGGGCCCTTGATGATGCAATATGATAGGCCAATTGTCCACAGATAGCACCTGCTTCATTATAAATTTCTCTTCGTTTTTTAGATTTCGATTTATTTTATTTTAGTCACATTACTTAAGTTAATATTAAAAAATTGATATTAAAATTAATGTTCGTAATATTATTTTTATAATAAATTTATTAGTGTGTTCTCTCTTTCTCTTTTTCTTTTTCTTTTTTTTTTGTTTTTTGTTTTTTTGTTTTTTTTGTCGAAGTTGCCGAGCATACATGTACGGTTGAGGGTGACTCAGCAATCTAGTGGGTGACTTTGCTCTGGTGGATGGTCACTAATCATTTAGTAAGTAACAAAGTCCAGCTGAATATTCCACTCATAACAAAAGGGCCAACTTAATTTATTGAAGTATTATCATTAGTAATTAGTAAATAAATATCTGATTTCTTTTTCGCGGGTCCACCTTGAACTAATTTTATATATGCAATTTACACTCTGACTCTACAAACTCTACAAACTGTAACAATCTATCTCTTATTATTAACGATATTGATTTTTTTTTTTTTAACGAAAATTGACACTTGACATACATATAGATTGTTACTTAAGATTATAGCAGAATGTTGCCGAGGGCTTTGATGCCCGATTTGGCTGGCCTGGCTGCGATAGGGCAATGTTGCCACTAAAATTATCACCAAGTAGACAAGGACTTTAGAATCCGCCCCACTTTGTAGCCAAGTTCTTGTCTTGACTCAGTGCCAGTGCCAGCTCCGGCTGGTAGACTCGGTTGAGCAGCCGTCTGGTCGACGTGATCGTGTTGGCGGACTTGTTGAGAAACTCCGCCAAGTCAGGGTTAAACGTCCCGTCAGAGCACCGGATCGAGATTGTAAGCGAGCTTGAAGTTGGAGATAAGGACCTATAAATGCCTTTCCTTCTGACGTCCATTTTAATCTGCACATGATTTTTGACTATTTTATATGTCTCCGCCCTACTCCTACAGCAGCAGCTGTCAACTTTTTCTTAGGTTGCCCTTAATTCCTATCATCTCATCTTTACCGTCCGTAGCCCAACCAATGGCTACAGTTCAACAATCACACGCATAACACTGGGGGTGCTTGGTGGAATAGTTTGAGTTGGTATTTTTAAGTTTCAATAGTAAATTTTTTTGAATTTTCAGAAAAGACGAAAAAATTTTTGGAAAAAAAACAAAAACTTTTTGAGTAAAAGACAAAAAAAAGTTTGAGTTGGATGGTTTGAACCATCCAACCAAACTCCCCCTTAAATGTACATAAATAAGACTATTTTATATATATATATATATATGCTAGCCATATTAAAAGAATGAATAGCACATCCACGGTGAGTTTTCATCCACGGTGACTAGCACATCCACGGCCATATTAAAAAAAAAAAAAACAGAAAATTTGAACTATTTTGTTATAAATATAAATTTGGATTAACATTTATTAAAAAGACTTTTTATGCTCTTTATTAATAATCTGTATGCAAGTCAAGTGTCAATTTTCATTGAAAAAATATAAATTATTATGAATGATTGGTAGATAGTTACAGATTTATGAATACATAATGTAAATTGTCAAAATTAAAATTTTCAATGCAAATTACAATTATATTATAAATTCAGAGTGCAATAATGTAAAAAAACATGTTACGAATTTCAAATTTTAATGATGAAAACAAAAAATAACTATATTATTAAAAACAATATTATACATACCTAAAAAAAAAACAAAACAAAACAACATAATATATTATAAATTAGAGTATAAATCTTAACTATATTATCTTTATATATATATTATATTTTTTAACAAATATAACATTTGTATTATATAAATTATTTTGCTAAAAATTGTATTGTATAAATTAGATGGTCTAAAGGAATTGCCAAAGTTGAAGTAACTGCTGTCACATCCTATTTAAATTCAAAAAGAAAAATGCTGTCAAATTCCTTATCTCAACATGAATCGAGCTCTTCTATTTTAAATTTTCTATCTTATTAATTATCTCTTCAATAATATTATAATATATCATTTAAATTTAAGAATTTAATAATATAAAATTACTTAATATTAAAATTTTTTAAACAAGTTGTCAAAAATTTTTAAGAGAGAAGATTTTGAAACAAGAAAATAAGACTCGTCTCAATACACGAGTTTGTCCCAAAAAAAAAAAAACACGTGTCTATGTTATAACTACTATAGTCTCTCGAACATTCCAACGAACATGATGATGATCAATGTCCATACCTTCTAAAAATCTCCAGACTGCACTAGATTTTCCCACCGTTTCCCAGGAACCAAGCGAACAATCCAGAGAAAGTGAGAAACCTCCAAACACCCCCATAAGCCCCACAACAAACATATATATATATATATATATATATATGCACATACACACTCCAGTTGATAACCACCATCAAGAGAATTAAAAGAAAACCTCATAGCATATACAACCTACACTTTCTTACACTTTCCATCACTTTCTCACGAAAAAAAAAAAAAGAAAAGAAAAAAAAAAATCATGGCCAAACCAAAACACCTTATTCTTCCCGTTCTGATCATCCTTTCAATCCTGACCGTCCAAACCACCGCCTTAGTCCCATACACCCGATCCTTGTGGGACATGATGAACAACATTCTTTCTTACGAAGACCCTTTCCGAATTCTCGAACAGACGCCGTTGACGGTCCCGAAAGGGTCGGATACATCGGCACTTGCGCTGGCACGTGCGGACTGGAAGGAGACCCCGACGGCGCACGTGATCGTGCTCGACGTCCCAGGGATGAAGAAGGAGGACGTGAAGATCGAGGTGGAGGAGAATCGGGTGTTGCGGATCAACGGCGAGAGGAAGGATGGCGAGGAATCGGAGGACGAAAAGTGGCATAGGGCGGAGAGGATCAATGGAAAGTTCTGGAGACAGTTCAGGTCAGTGACAAATCAGATATAAAATTACTATTAAATTACGTTTAATTACTGTCGCACAGAGTCACATATCACTAAATGAAAATGATATTTAGATTTTAGATTTTAGATTTTGTAACTATTATTTCTCGAATTAATTTTTGGTTGTGCCGTTATTTTGAAAGAAAAAAAAAAGGACGACATAGTGGGCAAGGACTTGTTTTCTATTAATTCACTTATTAGGAAAAAGTAATATCTAGATTTTCTAAATATTATGGTTTTTCATTAAAAATAATTTTCTGACTCCGTTACTGTCATTTAGGTTGCCTGCGAACGCTGATCTTGATCGGATCAACGCTCGTCTCGAGAACGGGGTTCTGAGGATCACTGTGCCCAAATTTGCGGAGAAGAGGAGGCAGGCCAAGGTTGTGGACATCAAAGAGGAGAGGGCTTCTGGTGAGGACATTAAGGCCACCAAGGCTGATCTGTGAGGATACTATAAAATTATGATGTTCCTCTTTGTATTTTCCGTGATTTTATGTATGTGTCAAGAAATAAAAGAGGCCTATAAGAGGGGGAAAATTGAGAATAAGAGGCTTTAATGCCTAATTGTCCCCTTTTTTTCTTTTTTTTTTTTTTGTGGAATTAGAAAAGTGGTCTAATTGTGTGGATGTTGTTACCCTACCCATCTTTAATTTGTAAGTTTTGATGGTTTGCTATGTACGTTCGAAAATTCGGTTTTTTAATTTTAAATTCTGGAAATTCCATATTTTGGTGTTTTTCTATTAATTAGAATTTTGTTTTAATATCTACTTTGATAATTTTTTTCAAGATAATTAATTGAACATAATTGTGGATGTAAAGCGTCCATTATTCTATTTTCCTTTTTTCTTGGTTAAAGAGGATTATAAATTATGAATCAGTGTCGTCTACTAAAATTTGGTTATAAAACTATTTCATGGTATTAAATTTTTTACCAACCTTTTCTCTAGAAAAAAAAAAAAAAAAAAAAAAAACCGATAGTCCCATTCATCTGGATCTTTTTACTATCTAGTGTTTTTTTTTCCCCTTTTCTTTTTTAATTTGGTTTTTCGCTTATTTAGTGAATCATCAAGTTTGTTTGGGGGGGGGGGGGGGGGGGGGGGGGGAGAAGAAAAGGAAAAGATTAGGAGTGGATTACAAATGTTTCAAAATTCGTATATTTTGTTCTCTCGTAAATAAGAGAGATTATGGAAGAATTTTATCCCAAATATCATAAAAAAAACGTCCGTTCATCTTTTTTCTTTCCTCGGTTAGGTAATTTACCGCATTCTTAATTTTATTTTCCCTCTTTTTTATCAAATGTATTTTAAGTAGGGCATCGAAATATAGCTTGATCATCCCCTTTGAAGCTTTTTGCTTGAACAATTAGTCCTTTACGTTCTCGTTGAATCAAAGTAGAGCAGTCATGTTAAACTATGGATATTTTGATCTCTCTATTTCAATTTTTGTAATAAAAAGAATTTCAGTATTTTTATCACGTCCTTATTTTAAATGAGTTTATTAGACAACATATGAGATGACAAGATCTTAATCCTGAATTTTCATTAGCTAACATGTCAAGGTTTATACAGTCTATCAAACATACAGAGGGTGTTTGGTATATGAGTTTGAGTTAAGATTTTGAAGTTGAATTGAAGATAAATTAAGTTGAGTTTGAGAGTTGAGTGTTTGGTTAAAAGTTTAACTTGAGTTGAGTGTTTGGTAAAAAAGTTTGAGTTGAAAAGTTTAGGTTGAGTTAGGGTCCTATTTGGATGTAAAAAATTTGAGTTAAAATTTTTAAATCAAATTTAACATTCCATTGTAGGTTTTTAATCAGAAAATTAGAAAAAAAAAAAACTAAAATAAAAACACATATCAACAACATACATCAAAATTTTTTACAATATTTCTTACATAATCATAAAATACAACAACAACAAACGACAAACAAACAAACATTAAAAGTAAATACATAGAGATCTGATTCATTCTATCCCATAAGGAGTTAATTAGGAGGCATGCCCAAATAAGCAGGGTAAATAAGAAGGGTGGATTGATTTTTGCTACCAATTTAAAAACAATAATAGAAAATACGATTTTGATGATATTATATTTAATTTAAATATTATTTTTAAAAATCTCTCTCTCTCTCCTCCCCCACATGAGTCCCTCCCCCTTCTCTCTCTTTCTTTCACACTGCAGCCCCAAGCCCTCACTCTTTCTCTCTCTCTCTTCCCTCTCTCTCTCCTTACACTTCGGCACCAATTCCGTCCTCATGCCGCCGGAGTTTCTCTTTCACGCCCGATCTAGAGCCGCCCTCGCGCCTTCATTTTCGCCGGCCTCCAAGCTTCGTCGTGACATCGTAGCTCCGAGCTCTGGAGTTTTTTTTTTCCTTTTATTAAAAAAATCCCTCTTGATAATTTGCTTAAATTCATGACCAGCCGGTGGGTTTCACGAGCCACCGCCACCTTGCTCGCCCCTCGGCCTCCCCTCGCCGTCGAAAATTCGCTCTCCTCCATGCCCAGCGTCGAGCTTTTTGTCATGATTGGACAGTGGTTGGTTCACGAGGCCGGCAAGCTCGCGATTCGGCGGTGAGTGGCTCGTGAGGCCGGCGAGCAGATGGTCGTCGGTGGGGAGGAGCACGAGGATGATGAATAGTGGACAAGGCAGGGGTGAGACAGAGAAGAGACGACTGGGTGCACAATAAACCAAGTTGGGTTTATTGTATAACGGTTCAAAGAGAGGTTGTGGTTGAACTTAGCTCCCAAACGACTTTAGTTGGGACTGAACTCAAAAAAATCAGTTCCAACTTGGATGCCAAACTCCCTCACAATTTATTATAGTGTGCGGTTAAGACAAAATTAGTAATTAGAGAGAGAATCTCATCCAAGTATGCATTTTATTAAGAAAAGAATCTATCATATTTGGTCGTGATACCAAATTTAAATAAATGTTCGAGAAAGATAATAAAGCAAAAAGGTGAAAGAACTGTTAATTGCGAGTTGGTATTTTAAATGATCTATTTTAAAATGATTTTTTTAGTGAGAAAAAAAGATATTATTGGTGCTATTTCATTACACCTCTATTATAGAAGCAACCATGATGCCTATTATTAATCGAAAGGAAAAGGCCTAATTAATTTCTATTTAATGATGAGTCATGTTTAATGAAAATCAACATAGCATTCATATGATAATAAACGAACTAATTGTTCCACAAACCAATTGATAGTAATGCAATTATCTAAAAGTTGTACTAACTTATTAGAAGTCTAATAAGGGTCTACTTGGTTCCTTTTGATGGTTGATCTGTCTCATAACAAGTATGTGTTCTTGTTTGTGTGTAAAATAAAAAAATATTAAAAAAAAAAAAAAACTATTGATGATAATGTATTCATAACTAATTGGGAAGATAATGAAGGGGATAAAGAGAAAATGAAAGATCCGGGAAAGAACAATGATACACTAATGCTTGATTACTCAAAATAAATTATACACCATATGAAACATTTTATTATGAGTATCATAAATGCACACATATATGTAAAACTAAGCTTGTGTTTGGTTCTCCGGTTGGAGATGAAATTTTTAAGTTAAAGCTATTTGACTTTTTAAAAACTAATTATAAATTTTATTAAATCTTCAGAAAAAGACAAAAACTGAAATGAAAAAAAAAAAGTTTAGTTATAGTTAAACTAAAACAACAAATGAAGCCTAAATAAACTATTTTGTCCTTAACTGTTGTAATTTTAATAGTTTATATTTTAGTTTCACAACGTCTCATTAAAAATATTATTTCATCATGTGTATCATTTTCTCCAAGCACTCATTTTTTATTTGTTAAAAAAGTTTTTAGATGTTTGTATATCTAAACTAATTGCTTTTGAGAATTTTTTTTGTTTAATGTCATAATATATTGAATATTTAAAACACTACTTTTATCCATAGTATGCAAGCATTTTTTTTTTTTACTCTTTATTTTGATTAACAAGATCTAAAATTATTTGTAATGTTTAGACAAACTTTATATTATGTATGCACAGCACAAAACAAAAAATAAAGCAAAAAATTATCTCTGAACAAATAAAAGCTCTTAAATTTTTAAAACTTTCATTTTTTTCTTAAATTTTGAATTTGGATCACTTAATCAGAATTTTAGTTAAAAATCATCGGCAAAAAAAGGGAGTTAAATGTAATTATTATGTTTTTTTCAGTTGTTTTAAACAAAAAATCCTAATAATTTTTTTTTATGCTCTGAAAAGACCTAATAGATTGTATATAAAGACTAATTCCACCATTTTCTCATTTGTTTTTAACTTAAATTTTGTAAGAGTAGGTAAATTAGAGTTAAATTTAAAATTCACGGTGGTAAGTAAGAACTTCTAAAATTTATGAGATAAAAGTGAAAATGGCCTTTAATTTGAGGGCCGTAAAATAAAACACAAAAACATAAATTTTTGAGGTTATTCTTACAAGAAATCATTTCCACAAGGAAAAATAAAAACACCCGCTTGTTGTATTAGGTATTTGCTAAAATGACGATCTTAAAATTTGAAATTAACAAAATAATCTTATCTCATTTAATATAAAAAAGAAAACTGTCGTTTTGATTGTTGGAAGTCATTTCATTAATAAATTTTTTTTTGATAATTTTTAAAAAAATGATTAAGTCATTGTGCAAATTAATGGCTTGTAAACTTTCCAGGAATAGGAAATCGGAGTGGGGAATGAGAATCAAATTCATATTTACTTATTTATTTTTATCCTGAAATGGAAGTAAAATCACTCACACTCATGATATTAAAGTTAAATTACTACTTTGTCTCCAATTTTACTTTCTTATATGATGATTAAAAAGGAAAAGTAAAAGATTTGAAGAATCTTAATTTTTTTCACGCTATTCACTTTTCCTTCTACTGTTTTTTAAAATTTTTTAATGTTGCTTTTTAAATTTTTTAATGCTCTAACAAATTTTAAAAAAGTGAGCGATAGTAAATCAACTATAAACAAACTTTTAATTTTAAAAATTTATTTCAACATTATGTTTTTTTAAAACAAATTTATATTTCAAAAAAAGTTAAATATTTACTAGAATAAATTATTTATCTCAAATCTTGACTTTTTGTTTAAAAAATAATTTTCATAATATTTTAGCTATTAATACATAAATAACTTATCTTAACATTATGTTTTTAAAAAATATACATATATTTCAAGAAAATAGTTTCTATAATTAATAGAACAAAATAATTTATCTCAATTTTTTTTAAATTTTTTTAAAGCACAAAAAATAATCATTTTACTTTTAAAATAATTAATATATAATCTACTTATTTAAATTGAAAACACAAAATTAACTAAAAGGGTATATAAGTAAATTTATAATAACTGACTCCGATTCTTGTTTTAAGTAAATGCATGAATAAAATTGACAGTAATTCTGATTTCGATTTTTGAAATCTAAATAAACAGCATATTCTGATTCTAAATTCAGTCCATTTTAAATATTCATGTCCATCCCGCTAATTACACGTATGTAAACCTGCCATAATACTGTTCATTCCTGTTAGTCAGCCCCCGTAAAACGTTACAGATTGAGGGGGGGTCTGAAACGACGAATTATCGAGAGAGTAGGAAAATGGAGGACGAAACCCTAACCTCAAAACCTCAACTGCCAACTTCTGAAGAGGATGATGTCGACCATGACGCTCCTGACCAATCCATGGCAGACTTGCCTCACCATAGCCCTACTTCTCCTCCTTCGGGCGCTGATTCTGATTCCGATTCCGATTCCGGCTCCGGCACCAATTCCGAGGACGACGAAGCTCAGGACAAACTTCAGCTCCAAACTCTCGAGAACGACCTCTCCGCCAATCCTTCCAACTACGAAGCCCACGTTCAGGTACTTCTCGCTCCCTTTTCTTATGTACTTGTTTGGTTGAAAGGAAAATCCCTCAAGAAAGAAAAGCGAAAAGTGAAGTTAATCGTTTATCTATTTGGACATTTTTGTTGTTTTTGTTGGACCGGTAGGCAGTTTTAACACTAATTTTGCGGCAGAACCAGAACATTTTGTCAAAACTAGGGAGAAAATAAGAGGAAATATATATATATATATATATATATTTCTATTTAAAAGATGGGGAAATAGTTCGATTATTGAATGGAGTCACAGATTTCTGTTGGAGCGGTAGTCTTAACACTGATTTTGCGGCAGAGCCAGAATATTTTCGGGAGAAAATAAGAGAAATGTGCATATATACATATATATTTGTAGATAATAGATAGGGAAATAGTTCTAAATTTTGATCATTGAATGGAGCACGGATAAAGTTTTCCCTTTATATGGAGCAAAACCGAAAATTTATAAAACTTTTAGCTGTAGGACTTAAAAATTTCAAAAGTTGGGGCCTCCACTGGTTGCCTTTGCCATTCGCCACAGATGCGCGGGTCCTTCACGAATGAAGTACGGTCTGACGCTCGAGTCAGTTTAAGTGTTCAGAAAGTATGGTAGTGGTCGAATTGGGTGATAGTGGTGCTGTCCAATACAGAGGAAGGCCGCGCGGGGGGGAGGGGGGTGTTGGGGTGGGCATGGTTTACAATTTGTGTTAGGACTACGCTTGTTTACAATTTGTGTTAGGACTACGCTCTAACAGTTTTGTGTTGTTGTTTATGCGGTTTGATGTGAGTTGTTTCTCAGTACATAAACCTTCTGAGGAAAATGGGCGACATTGAGAAGCTGAGAAGAGCAAGGGAAGCTATGAGTGAGTTGTTTCCGTTGACCCCTGCTATGTGGCAGGATTGGGCTAGAGATGAATCTTCTCTCATCGCCGGGTGATGCATCTTCTTATTTATCTTCTGTATTCAAATTGGATTGGTTTTTCTTTTATTTCCGATTTCGGATTAGTACCAAGTGTTAAACAAAGAAAGAGAAGGGAAATGGAAATAGAAAATGGAGAGAAAATAATCTTAAGCTTGTGCCCATTTTTGGGCTTTAAATTTATGGAATAATAACAAAAGCTCCCTTAATATTTTAATTTTCATAAACCCCCTTGGTTTCAACACAATTAATGTATCTGTTCAATAAAATAACTTTGTTTTGCTGTTGTGCAGAACTGAGGCATTTTCTGCAATTGAGAAGCTTTATGAGAGAGGAGTATCTGATTATCTGGTTAGTTCGGGTTCTTACTATGCAAGTAGTAGGAAGATGTGTTTTTTGGCAACCACAATTTGGTTGCAAAAAAAAACTTTCTGCAACCAAGTTGTTGCGACCACCCAGTGACCAAAATTTTGGTTGCACAAAAAAAAAAAAAAAAAAAAGGATTTCTTCATGCATCACTTTGTAGATCAGAATTAAAAATGGAACGTGACAATTTCCTTTTGGGGTTATTTGTTTAGTTTGAATGGTTTTTGATGTAAAAGAGAAAATTTACGATGGGTTATAACTAAAAAGCAACCACTTCAATTAATTTATGATTAGTGTTAAGAATGGTATGATAATCTTTTCTGACGTGGAGGTCTTCTCTTTTTCAAAACCTTCACTGTCTGTTTTTTCTTATGAAATTTATTTTTTAAATTATAAAATTAGTCTAAGAAAGTTTCTTGACTTCTTCTTCTTTTTTTTTCCTTGATCATGAGTGTCAATTGTATTAATATTTTTAAGTTAATGATGATCCTAGCAACTAAGCGGATAAGATATTATTCTAACGTTAAATCTTAGCATAAGATAATTTTAGCTGAATAATTCAACTAGTTGAGTTGGTATGTGAAGCATATATGCTCTTTAAAAATATGACAGTATATTCTCCAAGTCTAGTCTTTTGCCCTACTTTTAGTTACATGAAATGAAAATCTTAAAGATGACGTTTGAAGTGAAAGTTTGATCTGAAACTCGTAGGATGATGATAAGACCACTTTGCGTTTTCTTTTGCTAACTTTGCTTGGCATGTTGGTTTGAAACTGACCTCTTTCTACAATACTTTTGTTGTAGTCTGCCTCTCTTTGGTCCAACTACTTAGATTTTATTCAAGAATATGATCCCTCAGTTCGAGAATGTTCGCCTGCTGGCATCTCCAAGGCAAGAGATCTATTTGAACGTGCTCTTACAGCAACTGGTTTGCATGTTGCTGAAGGAAATAAAATATGGGAAGCATACAGGGAATTTGAGCAAGCTATACTTAAAACAATTGACGAGGCTGATATTCAGGTTAAAACTCATTCAATTTTCTAATTTTTTTTTTGTTTCCTTGAATTTTTTACAACGCATTTGCGTTTTATATGCTGTTAATTCTTTCAGCTGATAACTAACTCCTATGATCTATTTGGGGGAAATTTACTCTACAAATCTTTGTATCTTGGTTGAGTTGAATGCTGAATTGACACCAGTATCCGTTACTCATTTTGTTACTTCATATCATGCTTTCTTAATTCTTCATCTATCTTTTTAGAGAATTCTATGACAGTGACAGGAAGTTCTGTTATTTCAACATATAGTTTGTGGCCTTGTGAATTTTCTTCGGATCTACTATTAAGAGTGGCATCTTGATTTTGTAGGCAAAAGAAAAGCAAGTCCAGTGCATCCGAAGTATATTCCATCGTCAATTGTCTGTTCCCCTCGTTAATATGAGGTCAACACTTCTTGTTCACAAGGCTTGGGAGGTGGAGCAGGGAGGTATGCTCGATAATGAATCCAGTGATTTGGATGGAGTATCCTCTCATGTTGCCTCAGCATACCAAAAGGCATTGGATATGTACAATGCTCGTGCTCATCATGAAGAAAAAATTTCTAGGCAGGATATACCCGACTTGGAACGACTTCAAGAGTTCATGGTACATGGCTAATAAATTAGTAGAATATTTGTTCTTCAGTGTCTTTCTGTATTTTGTTTTAGAAATTATGTTTCTTACAAGATAAAGTATGCTCATATATGGGAGATTTTTTTCTCCTTCAAGAAACTTACAATTCACTTTCCTGTTTGGTATTTCCCTCTACTTTTCCTGATGAACTTTTATGTCTTGTTTAATCTTACAGAACCTTTTGTTTTACACTTTAATTCCTATACCATCTGGGAGTATCATTATGTTTTCTATCTGGTTATTTGTATACTTTTTAATACTAAAGTTATATGCATCAATTCTGCAGGACTACTTGAAATTTGAAAAGTCCTCTGGAGACCCTGCACGTGTCCAAATTCTTTATGAACGTGCTATTACCGACTTTCCTGTATCAAGTGATCTCTGGCTTGATTATACTCGCTATTTGGATAGGACCTTGAAGGTTTTCCTCTTTAACTCTCTTTATTTTCTTTACTACAATAATTGCAATCCTAGTTCAAGCTTTTCTTTTCATATTCTTCAGGTGGGCAGAACTGTAAGTAATGTATATTCAAGGGCCATAAAAAATTGCCCCTGGGTTGGAGAACTTTGGGTTCGATATTTGCTCTCCTTGGAACGTAACCGTGCCTCTGAAAAAGAATTTGCTGCGGTATGTATCAGATATTCTACTTAGTGGAGTTCAATCTGGTTATGTTTCTGTTTAAAAGCTAATTTGAAAAACCTTCTGGGTGCTCTCTTTTTATAATGTAAGTTTTTTTTTATTTAAATTTGTTGTAATTTAATATATATTTTTTTAATTTCAGGTATTTGAGAAGGCTTTGCAATGCACTTTTTCAACTCTTGAGGAGGTAGAGGTTTATTTATATTTTATTATGTTCAATCTTTTAATTTTATTCTTGTTTGATTGAATTTGCCACTTTTTGTACCTATTTTGTTCAGTACCTGGATTTATTCCTAACTCGAGTAGATGGCTTGCGGAGAAGAATCTTATTCGGTAATGAAGTTGAGAATGTCTTGGATTATTCTTTGATAAGGGAAACATTTCAGGTTTGTCACATTTCTATTTGTGTTTTTGTTTTATTTTGTTTTCCTTTTTATACCTAGTTAAGTTAAATTTGAAGCTTTCTTGGTGGGTTTGCTGTATTTTTGTTAGTTATTCATGCTATTTTAAAGTTAAATTTAAGAGTTCTCTTAGCAACATTATATCTCTATTTCCTTAATCTAACGGATCTTATTGGCTGTTTTAATGAAAAAAATTATATATGGAGAAATGGATTTAGGATTTCAGCTTTCTACAAGACGACGTAGATAGCCAGTACTTTTTTGCCTGTCTATCAGTTCAGTAGGACCAGGCAGGGTTGCCTAAGTTGAAAGGAACATAACGGAAGATTCTGTCTAACTTAGACTAAGAATTCAAAACATAATTGAATCAATAGTTATAATTATGGGTGTGTTGTTTTTAGATATTACGTTTATTTCTGTTGGAGAGAATTTTTTGGAACAATACATATATTCTTAATGTAGACTTGGTTATAATTTGGAGTAATTCATGTGTTAATACTTTCAGAATGCATCGGATTACCTTGCACCTCTCTTGAAGAACACGGATGCATTTCTGCGACTGTATGCTTACTGGGCACGTTTAGAGCTAAGAATAGGGAAAGATTTGGTGGCAGCTCGTGGAGTTTGGGAAAGTTTGCTTAAGATCTGGTTTGTTTAATTCTCTTGTATGCTGCTCGCATAACATTTTCTTTGTAAACTTGATTCGATTCTTATATTAAGATTCTATCCTGTCACTTTTCAGTGGTTCAATGTTGGAAGCCTGGCAAAGTTATATCGCAATGGAGAAAGAGTTAGGCCACATGAAGGAAGCTCGGGCCTTATATAAAAGATGCTACAGTAAAAGATTTCCTGGGACTGGTTCAGAGGTACTTATATTTTTATGGTTCAACCTCTTGCATAAGCTTTCTTTGCTTGGAGATATTAGTTTTGATAGCTAGTTGCACTACCAGACGATTTTTGCGGCGAGGAATAGCATTGAGCTTGAGTTTAATCTTTTGTGTTTGGTTTGTTGAAACCCAAAATATTGTTAGGAAAGCTTAATCATTTCGCTTGAATGTTAAAGCGTTTTGGATTAGATGATACCTTCACTTCCTAAAAACAGAATCATTCAGGACATCTGCCATACATGGTTACGCTTTGAAAGGGAGTTTGGCACGCTGGAGGATTTGGATCATGCATTACAAAAGGTAAGTTCTTTCTTTTGCATTGAACAATTCCTGCTTAAACCTTGTCCCCGGTTGCTCTCTTTCAATTGTTTAATTTTTTTAATTAGTTTTATATTTTTAAGGCATATGTTGCTTCAAGATGGCTCATTAGAATTCAAAAATATGGAAAGTGGAGTATATTATTCCAGATTTGGACGTGATGCCTTAGTACTAAGATTTTCATTGTTTTTCTGTTATTTCATTGTTGCATATAATAAAGTCGACAGGTATGCCAAAAACGAGGCCAGTAGCATGGCATGTCGAAAACTTGTTGGAAATGAGGGAAAAAATACGTGTTATTTTAATGCAATGGATTTACATGATGTTTGTAATGCTGAGTTCAGGATCCTTCGTCAGTTTTTTCTCTGATTATTTTTTCCCTCTTTTTTGTTTCGTCATGAGAATGGAAACTTGATTAGATATACAGCAGAAGTGCAAACATCGAGTACAAGCTGTCGTGTACTTGGCAACTGGACGCAACTCTCTTCCTCGTAGTCCATTAAGGTCTAAGCATGAAGAAATTGTGACAAAACAGGATGTTTTTTTTTTTTTTTTGCAGGTTTCCCACCGGCTGGAAGAGTTGCAGTTATTTAGAGCACGAGAAGAATCCAAATCGGCAGAGAGGGAGAATATTTCTAAGAAGAATGTTCGAGAAAAGAGAAAGCCAGTCTCAAACATATCTGATGAACAATCTCCAGCAAAGAAGCAAAAAGATGCAGGAGAAAACCGAAAGAAAGTCCATGAGAAAGACAAAGCCCTGCTGCAGAATGTAGATGAAAAAGATAATAGGGAAGAGATCAAAACCCAGGTAGAGGAACTAGATATCAAAATAGAGGAACGGACCAACGACTCGATTCCCGAGAAAGCAAGAGTTTTCACTGACCAGTGCACTGCATTTGTATCGAACCTTCACCTGAAGGCAAGTACACATTCCATCTTCTTGCACTACGTTGTATCTTTAATCCTGATAGTAACGGCTTTTTGCAGGCAAATTCAGAAGATCTACATAAATTTTTCAGCGACGTTGGTGGAGTAGTTGGTATCCGAATACTGCGCGACAAGTTCAGTGGAAAATCAAGGGTTTCTCTCTCTTTCCCCACTCTATATATAAATAAATGCATCTATATATATGTATGAATGTACGTGTGTATAAACAAACACACATCTGTCTATTCATTTCGATCAATCTCTTTTCTATAATCTGGTTATTTTTAACGAGTCTTCTATTTTATACTTCTTGTGAAGGGTCTTGCATATGTGGATTTCTCAGATGATTCACACCTTGCTGCGGCCATGGCAAAGAACAGGCAGGCGCTACTTGGGAGGAAGCTGAGCATTGCACGGTCAAATCCAAAGCATGGCAAAAGAGATGCATCGGGTCGAAGTCTCCAAGGTGCTCAAGGTAGGCCAAGTTACTACACCATGTTGGCATGTTTTCGTGTATTAGGCATATCTCCAGTAGTAAAGGCGTATTAAGCACAATCCAAAACCAACAAGGTCTGATGAAATTGAATATCCTTCAACGATAAGTACTCCAAAAAAACTCGAAATTAGTCTAGTGCCGTTCTCTTGGTTTAGACAAATTATCAAGATAGTTCTGTGTTTTCAATAGACTTGCTTGTTGCCATCTCGATCATTTTGGCTCACTATCGATACATATGGCAGAACATGGTACCGATCAAACCGATATAGCTGGCGGTTCTGCGTCTAAAGAGTCTGTTGAAGCCTTCAAACAATCTAGTGCACCACCTCTTGCGCTACAATCTAATCCTCGCAAGCCTAGAGTTGACCACATCCAGCTTAAAGGGAAGAACACATTTGCAGTTCCCAGAAACGTTAGCACGCTAAGTCGGACTGCCAAGAAACCCGAAACTGAAGAGCAAGAGGACGAAAAGCCAAAATCCAATGATGAGTTCAGAAAAATGTTTATCAAAGGCTAATTGTTTGTAAGGATTTTCACTAGTTCACTCAAAATTTTTATTCGTAATTGAGTTTCGGTTAACAAATAGCTCAATGCTTGTGGTTATAAGAAAAATGTTGGAGAGTAAAAAAATGAGATGTTACTTCTTAGGCAAGGAAACCTCCCTTGTACTATTGTAGGCAGTGAGATATCCAATGATTATAGAAACTAGCTGGTTATGTATTTATAAGAATTTTTTTATAACAAGTACTTGAGAAATTATTGTTTGACTGGTTTGTTTGAGGTGGAGTTTTGGAGTTATTTTGATTGGGGTTAATTTTGAAATTATGCTTATGGTTCAAAATTAACTGTTAAGAGTTAAAGTGTAAGAACTTGAAATGTTTTCGAAAAATATATATATATATATATTAATCATTACAGATATTATTACGTTCCTTTCAAAATTTTATATAATTAAAAAAAATAATTTCATCTTAACTTAAAATAACGAAGTTGTAGACTTTTAAAGTTTGATTTTTAAGTTAAAGTTGGAGCTATAAATAATGAAATTGAATTTAGTTACGACGAAAGAGATAAAAACCAATTGGAATTGTTTGGTTGGAGTGGATGACTCAAATACACGATAAAAATCATAAATTCATAAATTTCTTGTCCTCTGGAGAAAACTATTTTTTTTTTTTTTTTCTAACACAGTGTGTAAGTTGAGAAGCCTTTCTAAAACAATATGGTCAAACCATAATTAATTTTAAAATATCTAAGATTTGTGTTACATATTATTAATTGGGCAAGTTTAGAATAAGTGCCTTTTCTCCAAAGTTCCAAGTTCAGCAATTTGAATCATAATCATAAATAAGTTTTAATTATGAAATAAAGATAAGTGAGAAAATGACCTTTCTTAATTACGTATTGTTTTAAGAAATGTTTGAAGTTTTATTAGACTATAAAATATGACGTTTTTCTCAAAAATGATTAATTGAATAGTCATTTATTTTGTAGTTAAATACTGATCGCTCAATATCAGTAAGTAGTTAATTAATAATATGTTTCTTGGTTTTGGACCAATTTTGCTTAATACCCCATAAGAAAGAATGAGTACATAGAAAAGTGAGTTTGCAAGCAAAAGTTTAAGATGTTACGAGCAGTAACACTAATTTCAATTATTGAGTACTAATTTATGTGTCATAAATATAATTTTCTAATTTTTAATTGTTGTGATAATTATTTAAAACTTATTAATTAAAAAATAACAACTCGTGAATCACGTAATTGATACTCAAAAGTTGAGTTAGAGTTGTTTTCTATTAATAATGTTTCTACTTGGATAATTGATTTTCACTGCTAGCTGCATGACTATGTTAAATTATATCAATGGCTCGTTTAAATTTGACAGTAAATTTAAATATAAAATTAAATTTTTACAAGAGAAAATACTAAAATTTTTTTTTTTTCCATGTAGGTTCCAATTATAGATTCGAACGGGAACTACATATGCTCCATCTAAACAGTAACTCGACTCGAAGTAACCAGTAGTTTAATGTTGAAGTAACACAGTTGGAGCGTCACATGAGGCGATTTACTACTAGCGGTGTAGGTTATTATTGTTGGTGTATAAATAGAATATTAACTAGCCCTAGGTTAGTAAAATCAGTAAATATTAAATAAGGATAGAAATCAGATTTTTCGTCTGATTTTGATTTGTCCCTCGTTAGGATGTTCTTGTCACTTTTCTTTTTTGGAATAACATTTTTGTCAGTTAGTTCATGAATGAAACTGTCATTTAGCTCAACTATAAAAGAAATAAAGTAATTCTTTTATTTAAGCTATTGTAAACTCTTTTCTTTTTCTTTTTTTTTTTTGGCCTTTTTTGTTCCATAAATAAAAAGTGTAGCTGCTATGCTTGTTACTTGTGAAATATCACAAAGCAAAAAAGTGAATATATCAATAAATTTCTATCCCCGAATAGCAAAATATCTAGGAGAGGATTTTATTTTTCTCTTGTTTTTTTTTTTCCCGAACTTGAGGAAATATTAAGAGAAAATTTGGGAAACAGTCCTTTAAATAAACATGTTTATGTCCTTTACTCCTCCATACTTATTTGGCTTTTTTTTATCCTTTATAATAATCTAATTAGAGATTAAAAAAAACTGAAATTATCATACTTAGGCTAATTATCCAAAAATGTGCATTTTAAATCACCCTAATAAAAAAGTACACTATTTATAATATCAAGTATTAAGTCCCCACTCCTCATCCTCATTATCATTAATTTAAAGCCGGCTTTTTTTATTACAAGTTTGTTTACCACATTAAAATATAAGAAATATTTGAAGGTCCAGTATTCGTAACATTTTATTTATAATCTTGTAATTACTAGTTAATTTATATGTAATTTTAGAATATTTTAACATGATACTATTTAAAATTATTGATATAAATGAAGTATCACAAAAAAAATTTACATTGAAATCAACTAACTGTTATAATAACATAAAAAAATAAAAAATAAAAATACAAGTGTTGTTGTTTTATAGAAGTGTTGATAAGAAAGTAAATCTAAACTATAGACTTTATGACCTTGTAATAAACGCTTTTAATCTTTTTGAGGACATAATTACTATTTTCGAAAAAAAAAAAAAAGATTATCAAATAACACATGACTAATAGCTATTTTTCTTTAAAGGATTTTTTTTTTTTCAAATTCTTTTGTTTTCTTTTCAAGAGAAATTACTAGTACAAATACAGTTCTGTGGGAAGCTTGTCTGAGGGTCAGATTCTCTCTCACATTGAGGAGCTACTATTTTTATTAATTACCCATTTTTTGTTCAGCAAAATATATATATATATATATGTATGTATATGTATATGTATATGTATATGTAAAGACAGGGTCAGATTCTTTCTTACCTTGAGGAGCTAAACCTTTGTTCAGAGACTCATGCAGGGTAAGTGGAGAGTGCCTTGAAAACACACAAAAAGCTATCACTATCCTATCATCCATAAACATGTACTCAAAAGTGTTCTTGAATTCTAAATTCTGTTCTCTTCTGCACATATAAAACAGTTCATCTGCCATCCTTGGGGCTTTCTTGCACGTTACATCTTATTTCCTCAGATGCGTTTGCATAAAAAATAACACTAACATAATCATAATTTGTGATGGAGCGAGATTTTTTTTTTTTTTTTTTCGCGGGCTATTATAAGAATAATTAATAGTAGTGTTTTATTAAGTGGAGATCATGTATTTATTTGTTCCAACTATTAAAATGGACTCACAAAATCATATTTTAATATTGATCGGGGATGCAGTAATAATATTTCTATAAAATGAAAGCATAAGTAAATTTTGAAAGAATTTAGAGTTAGAAATCAAATTTTCAAAAGTTACACGGAGGCCGTGCTTGTACTCTCAACAATGTGGCTTAGGCCTGGCAATTCGTGTTCGCGGGCCGTGTTCGGGCCGGCCCGATTACGGCACGACACGATTAGCCTCAACCCGAACACGACACGATTAATAAACGGGCCACGAACCTAAACACGAACACGACACGAATAATAAACGAGTAACACGACACGACACGCGAACACGAATATTAAACGGGCCACGACGGGTTGGCACGAAAACAAACACGTTTATGGCCCGTTTAACACGAAAAACCCGTTTACGACCCATTTAACACGAAAAACCCGTTTACGACCCATTTAACACGAAACGGCTTCCTGACCCGTTTAACACAAAATTATGGATAAAAAATCACATAAAATTCTAAATTCATTAACACAATAAACTAATAATATTCATATAAAATATAAAACTAAGTTACACACTCAAATTGTCACATAATAAAGATCCAAAATATTAAAGCAAAAGGAAATGCTTTCTTACTTGAGAATGATAGCATCACTAGTTCCAACTTCACAAATCTTCAAAAGTTCCTAAATATTTCAACCTATTTAAGAAATTTATGAGAATGAAATTAAAACATATTTAAAAACTATCTAAATATTAAAAAAAATGTGACTATGTCTAAATTACCTTCCATTGAGACATCTGCATTTGAAGAGCTGGGGTTGTGGGAACTTTGAGCAGATATAGAGCTAGACTCATTGAGTTCCAAATTGAGCACATCTTCAATGATTTCATCCATATCCATGTGAATTGATTTGTTGTTGGCTGCACATAAATTTGATAAGTGGCCAACAACATAATTTAATCTTATGTAGTCACTAAGAAACATATGTAATGCTATTACTACATATCAAAGACTCAAAGGTAGAATATACCTTTATCTCCAAATAGCCAATCCCTAGTGCAAACCAATGCCTGAACTACGTCGGGTTTAAGTGAGCTTCTGTATTGATCTAAAACTCGCCCCCCAACACTAAAAGCAGATTCGGATGCAACAGTAGTTATTGGTATGCTCAAGATATCACGAGCCAACTTAGAAAGCTCCGGATAGCGAAACTGGTTTCCTTTCCAAAACTCAAGAACATCAAATTCCTCTGTCGGTTGTATTCTTGGCTCATCCAAATAAATCTCTAACTCTGACTTCTGCATAACAGCTTGCTCTTGACTTTCAAAACTATTGAACTCCTACAAGCATAAAGATATAAAACAAGATTAACAAAATAAAATATAAAACAACAATTTTAAAAAATGCTAAATTACAAAACTGTACATATTTTTTTACCTTCATTACTTTGTTTTGCCTCAATAAGAACTTCTTTGTTGGGTTCTTGGCAACATGAGTAGGAACTACCATGGCAGATGTGGTTTTAGTGTTGTTGCAAGCATGATTAGTGTATTCAGCAAACAATGCTTCCAAACCATTCTTAACCAACAAAAATTGGCTTGATCCTCTTTCTCCATAAACATTGGCATAAGCATAATCCACAAAATTTAACTTGTAACATGGATCAAGAGCTAATGCTATTGCTAATATCAAAGAGAAATCCTTCCAATACTTCTCAAACTTGCTAAGCATTGCCTTTGCCATAGTAGACAAATATGAATTCTCACTTTCCACATATGATTTTAATGTCAAATAGCAGGTGTACACAATAGGAAAGTATAAGTTTGCTGTGGGGTATTGATTTCCGGAGAAAATGCAAGTAATATTATAAAATGGTTCCAAAAACTCATTAATCTTCTCTGCCTTTTCCCACTCATCAGAAGTAGGACAATTCTTGTAATTTGAGTCACTCAATTGTAAATGGCAAAATGCACGCCGATAATACAAGACACTGTCAAGCATGAGAAAAGTAGAGTTCCATCTAGTTGGCACATCTTGCCTTAAACCCCTCTTGGCATCAAGACCCACAAGATTTACACACTCTAGAAACTTCTTCTTTCTAATTTGTGACCCTCTCACATATTTCACACTTTCACGGGCCTTTTTCACCACATCATCAATATCTTTCAAACCTTCGTGCACTACTAGGTTAAGAATATGGGCACAACAACGAATATGGAAAAAAACACCATTAGAAATAAGTGCTTTCTTTCCATTCAATTCAACTTTCAACAAATCCACAGACACATCATTTGCAGAAGCATTATCCAAAGTAAGAGAGAACACCTTATTTTCAATTCCCCAATCACATAGCAATGCATAAAGTTTTTCAGACAATGCAATACCAGTGTGTGGAGGTGGCATGAAACAAAAATTTAAAATCCTCTTTTGCAACACCCAATCTTTGTCAATAAAATGAGCAGTCAATGTCAAATAACCATCTGTGACTATAGAAGTCCACAAATCAGAAGTTAAACAAATTCTACCAGGGGTCACATCCAACATAGATTTTATTCTTATTCGTTCCCTCGAAAACATTTTCAATACATCTGCCTTCAAAGTGTTTCTTGAAACCAAATTAATGTCAGGCTGCAAATATTGATAAGTGGCCCTAATACCTTCATATTCAACAAAAGAAAATGGAAGATCATGCAAAATCATGGCTGTTGTTATCAATTCACGGAAGTGTTCAGGATCAAACCTCTTTGCACTCACTGCTAAAGAGCCTTTTTCTTGTGATAACAAAAGTTGGCCGATATCACGTGTGTCTTTACGTTGGCAAGATAACATATGACGCCGCAGGGTTCCAGTCCCATTCTTACTATCAGCTAAATAAACAGAACCACATTCTTTGCATTTTACCCTTAACCTCTTGTCTTCAGTCAATGGAAGCTTATCAAAATGTGACCAAACAATAGAAGTAGTCCTTCTTTTGCGTTTGGCTTTGTTGGTTGGATCTTCAGAGATAACTTCAAGCTCCTCTTCCATATCTTGATCAATAGCCACATCTGTATCAGTAGGAGCAATAGCACTAGTACCAGACTCAAGATTCATTTGATGTCTTAGACCATCCATCTGTAAAATATAGAGATGACCCAATTTTATTAGCTGAAAAAACTAAAAACACACACATCTTTTATTAGTTGAAAAAAGCTAATCATTTGCAATGAAGCCCCTCCAAAAAAACAAAAAGCTGATCCAAATAATGCATTTGGCAGAAGACCATGATCATCAAAAAGCCTATCTGAAACCCAAATATACACACACCCCTCATGTTCTCTCTACTTATCCATTCACCTCACCTTTTAGTTTGCCTTTATGCACCCATATATATATATATATATATATATATACTTGTATACATATCCCTTGACGCAGAGTTTTCTCCTCCAAGAATCCTGTTTCGGTCACAAGAGAAGCCTACCACAATCTGTTGACTCTGTTTTTAATTCGAATACGAAGTACCTTAAAAAAAAAAAAAGAAGGTTCTCTACTGAGGCATAAGTGAATTTTACTTAAATTTCTTGTCAGTCAACATCCTTTCATGTGAATTTTTTGTCTTTTTCTTCTTCTTTTTTGTTGGTGGGAAAAATTTTGTCTTTTTCTAGTACTACTTCTACTTTATATCCCCTGGTTTCCTGACTTTCCTCGTAATATTTGAAACACAAAGAACAACAGTATCTTGAAATCAAAGCAGAGTATCACCAAAACGTTTCAAGCACGTTAACCACAAATTAAAAGGAAAAGATAGTGAAAGGAAAGTGAAATTACCAGGAAGAGAGAAAGAAAAAGAAGAAACCGAATCAAGCCTTGGTTGACCCAGAAAGTAGTAGTAGTTGTTGTTGGACGTCCGAATTGGAAAATCCGCTGCCAAGACGAAGGCTCATCTGCGACATTCGTCTTCTTCTCCAACCATGAAAACGCAGAGAGAGAGAGAGAGAGAGAGAGAGAGCGAGAGTTTAATAATTGCAGAGCTAAAGAGGAAACCCTAGAGAGAATAACTGTAGAGAGAGAGAGAACAGAGAGAGAGAGAGAGAGAGAGAGGCTTCTGAAAAGGAAGGGAAAGAACTAAGAAGAATAGAGCTGATTTTGGATTTTGGAAAAGAGATTCCTCTCACGCCTTAATACGCACCGTTTCAAACTTTCAAATTTCAATCAATTTTCTTTCTAAAAGCTAGATTATTTTTCTTTTAAAGTAACAGCTAAATTAGGAGTAGTAAGTCATAAACAGCTAAATTATTTTTCTTTTAAAATAACAACTAAAAGTTTAACCATTTTTTTTTACGGTGCAAAAAAGCATATGGAGAATACATTGTAATTGAAGTTATGAAAATGATTTATTGAAAATGAGTCGATGTTTAGAGTTGAAATTATGTGTTTTTATAAAAATAAATTATAATATTTTAAAAAATATATAAAAATTTAAAATATATTAAGAAAAATATAGTAATATGAATCTTAGATTATTATTTTTGTATATGATAACAATAACTTTTTTGTAACAAAAAAGAAAGGAAAAAAAAAATTTGTTTAGAATATATCCAGAATCTTCTATGAAAATAGAAAAGATTGGGTTCTATTTTGTAGGAATTTTACGTGTCATTAACTTTATGGATTACGCATAGGGCCGGCAATTACGGAGGAAATGCATAGGTTTTTATTTTTGAAAAGACAGAGATAAAGCTCATTTTTCCAGGAATCCAAATGCATAAAGAAATGCAAAGAATTTCCGCATATAAAAAATTCACCTTTGGTGAGCAAAGACTTGTGGAGCTCGAGAAAGAAGTGATGGCGCGTCCAGAGGCGATGGCATGAGAAAGAAGCGAGTCGCCCTCGGAACGATCAAGCTCGAGGGAGAGAGAGAGGATCAAATTAAGAGGGAGAGAGAGAAAGCTGAGCCGCTAAGGGAGAAGAGGGAGAAACGAGAGAGTCTCTGGCTCTCTGCTTTCTTTTTCTGCTTTCCTTTTCATAAAACTAAAGGGCCGGCTAGAAATGGGAATGGAATGGATGACTCTATTTCTATTCTCTATGTATGTGACAAAGTGAGTCAGTGACAGTAGTAGTGAGTACAGGAAGAAAAAAAAATAAAAAAAATTGTAGTTTTAAAATGATGAGTAATGTAGTGTCAATTTTTTTTCATGGTCAATAAAAATTTGGAAAGTTGAAGTTCAAATTTGAAAAATGTAGTTTCAAATTGATGAGTAAGTTTTATTATTTTACATCCTAATTAATTTATGTTTTTGTTAACTATAAGATTACCCTAATACCCTAATCCAATTACATATACATAATTAGGTTTACTATTTTATATTATTAACTAGTTAAATATAAGTATAATTCATTTACTATTTTATATTATTAACTAGTTAATTATAAGATTATTATTTTATATCAGAAGCAACATCTTCATAACTTCTGATTTATGTTGTCTCAGTAGTGAAAATTATTCAACAATTGTTTTCTGATATTGTATCAAACACACAAATAGGCCTATACTTGTTATATAAGAGTTTTAGAATAGTTTGAAAATTATAACATAAACGTGTTAAACGTGTTAGCCCATTTCCGGCCCATTTATTTTCGTGTTAAACGTGTCGACCCAATTTCGGCCCAATTATTAAACGTGCGGTCCAAACCCATTTATTACGTGTCGTTCTCGTGTCGTGTCACCGTGTCGTGTCCGAAATTGCCAGCCCTAATGTGGCTCTGCCATTGAATATAATACAAGTATAGATGGAAAAACGAGTTGTGTGGGGTCCACCTGACCTATCCCAGCTCATTCGGGCTTAGAGGAAGCGGGTCTGACCCACTCGGTAGAATCAGGTCACCCAACCTAGCAGGACGGCCCATATTTTTTGGATATTATGTTAAAAGAGCTTTGAGAGTTTCTAGAAATGCTTCTTGTTGAAGGTAAAAAATATGGTGTTTGGTAAAAAAACTCTTCTAGATATTAAAATCAAACATTCTAAACTTAATTTTAAAATTTTCTATTTGTTATTACAAAAATTTAAAAGTCATTTTGATCTCGTAAAATTTTGGTTTTATACACTTACTAACAAACTACAATTTTTGTTTATCTTTTTCTAATAGCTAAAAGCAAAAGCAAAAATTCTACAAAATAGAACCTATATGTCATTGAAATCATATAACAATGAAACAAATATATCAAAATCTAATCAAACTTAGTGGAAATCGGACTGTTAGATATCGAAATAATGTTAGGTGTTCTTTATTATTATTATTATTTCAATCTGAATTCCCCTGCAAACTGAAGCAATAATCAGAAATAACAAGTTAATGGTGTAATCTATGAATTATAATGGGTTCCTAGTTAATTTAATTGGCCCACAATCCAACGTAAAATATGATTGGCTGCAAAGTGGACTGATCGTTGAAGGGCCTGCAGACTATTCCCCAAACATATATTGGTGGAGAAATGCATCATATTTCACCATCTAGAGAAGTACACTGCCGGCATATATGCAGCTAATACATAGAGGAATACTTTCTTGTTCGATTGTAGTACAGATCTTACATATATAATTTGTTGTACAGATTTTTGTAATTTTTTTTTATTTGCAATTTCACGTGTAACATTAATTTTTTTGAAACTGTTTGTGCAACTAATATATACGAACAAAAATATTATACATTAATAATCTTAGGACATATTACTTGGCATGAAAGGTATAAGAAATTGTCATTCTCTTTTCTATTTAATAATGTGTTTTCATTCAAAATGGGGAATGATACTTTAGTAAATCCCACACAATATAAGGAGTGACGAAAGGGAATGTTAATCCTTACATCTCCTTAATATCAAATTTACTTATATACTCTTAGTAGGTTTTCATATACGAACAATTGTTTGATTATGTAAAAAGAAATGTTAATAATACATTAAATAAATTAACATTACTAAGTATAATAAATACTAGAAAGTGGGTGAAATTCTTTCCCTTTATACCATCTAATAGGCAAGTAAAAATTAAAAAAGGAATCAATGATTTTAACTCCTATTATTTTCCGATAATTTTTAATCTCATCACCTATTACAACACGCCCTTAATATTTTACACCACTAATTTTATGTTATCGTGGCATAAGAGTGTTGGACATGATGATATCATATATAAATAAATAGAAACACACACACACGCGTTAGGGTTTTGTTGGCAGTATTGGCTCCGGACCAAAAAAAATCATGCTAAACACACTTTGTTTTTAGTTCAATAAAAAAATCTTGT
This sequence comes from Ficus carica, assembly GCA_009761775.1. NCBI lineage: Eukaryota > Viridiplantae > Streptophyta > Magnoliopsida > Rosales > Moraceae > Ficus > Ficus carica. Next base: position 11,612,050 of record CM019743.1, on the reverse strand, counting down.
GCATGTAATAATATGATATATCATGTATGAGTCATGTTTAATAGTATTTGACGACCTTTTTTTTATTTTATTTTATTTTTTATTTTTAGCTAAAGTATTTGACGACCTCATAATCACATGAATAATGCGCGAGACACTATGAGCATTTAGAGGCTACATTTTTAGTCTTTTTTATATTTAAGATTCATTTTTCTCTAAATGAATTAATTGTTTTGGGCGTCACTACCGTTCGAAACCCTTTGTGACAGTGAGGACCGCAATAAAGAAATAATAATATGTTTTAACTGGTAATCAGCATAGACCTTACATTAATTAAATACTATAAAGTAACAGTGAATAAAAGTCATTAGCGTTGCTCTTATAGGACTATATGATGGGATCAAAACGTTCCATTGTGTACTCCTTTTCGAGAGAGAGTCGAAATACCATATCAATGGGATAGTGTAACGGTTAGTTTGTTATTCTTTCTACTATTATGATTGTCATAATTCGATACTCTATATAAGATTCTTATCTGGTCAGATAGACTGTGTTAATCTGAGTGTTAGGATTATTAGATTTACGGATGAAGAATACTAAAATATTTGAATTTAAGGTTTATATATAGTTATTAGTTAGTGGGAATATATATATATATATATATATATATATTATACTTAATATTAAATATAGATTTATAGTTATCTTTTAGATATTTTGAAATTTTAGAATTAAGGATAGTTTATTTTTTAGAGTAATTGGCCTAAATAGTCTATAAACTCTTGCAAATATGACGGTTTGGTCCCTGCTCTCTTTTTTTTTGGGCCGAGATAATCCTAAATTCTTATTTTTTTTGGCGGTTATGGTCCTTTCCGTCAAAAGCTGTTAAATTTTTAACGAAATCTTATTGAAATAATTATTTTTATAATAAAGTTACTAAAATACCATCCCCTCTCTCTGTTTTGCCCACCCCTCCCCCCCCCCCCCCCCCCTTTCTCTCTCTCTCCCCCTCTCTCTTTCAATCTGGCCCCTCCACCCCCACCCCCCTCCCGTCGTCGTTCGCCCCCCACCCCCTCCCCCTTCTCTCTCTCTTGGTCTGGTCCCCCCACCCCTGCTGCCGTTTGCCCCCCACACCTCCCCTCCTCTCTCTCTCTCTCGGTCTGGCCCCCCCTCCTACCGCCACGAGCCCCCACCCTCCCACAGAAACCCAAATCAGAGTTCCCCCCTCCGTTGCCCCCCCTGTCTTTGCCGTCGTCAAGCCTCCCCCCCCCCCCCCACTCCCCCTTTGTCTTCGCCCTCGCCGAGCTCGGTTCAAAACCCAGAGCCAAATTGGGTCCCCCCCCCCCCTCCCCGCGCCGCCGAGCTTGCCCCGCCCCTGGATCTTGGCCCTTGATCTGGGCTGCTTTGGTTTTGAGGGGAGAAAGAGAGAGAGAGAGATGTATGTGTGTGTGTGTGTGTGAGAGAGAGCTTTGGTTTGGAGGAGAGAGAGAAGAGATAGATTCATTTTTTTATTTTTTTAGATTAATTATTAATAAATTACTAAAATACATTCTCATGCTGTTAGAAATTAACATATTTTGACAGAAAGAACCATAACGGCAAAAAAAATAAAAGTTTAGGGTCATCTCGGTCACAAAAAAACAAAAAAAAAAAAATAGAACAGGGACCAAACCGTCACCTTTACAAGAGTTCAGGACTATCTAAACCAATTACTCTATTTTTTATTAGTTTTGATCTATATAAATAGCTTAGTGATTATTAGTTTGTTCAAAGAATATTGATTGATTAATGGAATTTAAATGTTCTGTTCGCAATTGCATTAATGGTATTGAAACTCTAGCCTATTTTTCTCTCTTCCTCTCTATTTTGCATGGGGTAATTCTCACACTGGACTTGTAACAGGAAAAGTGAAATTCATGCATTCTAAAATAATTGAGTTAGATATTTTTGTTTGAGACAATAGGTCTTAGAATTTATGCTATATTCAAACAAAAAGATGATGGAACGGCAGTAATTGTTTTTTTTTAAATGAAAAAAAGAGACACAAAACAAATGGTAAAAAGGTTGGGCTATATATATATATATATATATATATATTATATATATATGTGATAATAAAAAGATTTATATACACAGAGATAGAAGACAAAAAAGCTTTGGGTTAAAGCCATAAAAAGGCTTAACAAAATGGCATGCGTCTCTCTGACTGTCTCATGTGTCTTCTGGTCTGTCTGCGTTCAAGTGTATGTGTCTCTTGGATCACGCAAATGCCAATGAACCTCTCTCTTTCTCTCTCTGCTGGTTTTTACTTTCTTCTTTTCCAAACCCTTTAATCATTATCATCAATATACATTTGTATATGTGTATTATATGTCCCTTTCTTGCATTCTTCAAAGCAATTATCTTTCTCTGCCTCAAATTCATCAAAGTAAGTCCATATATAATTTAACTGTGTGTACATGTAAATAAATATATGATGTCAAATTATGAAGGTTTTTTTTTTTTTTTTTTTTTTTTTTGTAAATAAAATTATGAGGGGGTTTAACCAAAATGTAGAAATGAATAATGGTGTACATTTTTTATTTTTAAAAATTGTTGGATTAATTGTGAGCTGCATAAAATATATATACATATATATATATGGGGTCCCCTCCAGCTAGCTGTGTTAACCATAGTGTCATTGTCCCAAGCAGAATTCTGCAATCTCTCTCTCTCTCTCCTGCATGAATATTAATGCATTTACATATGCATGTCAAATTATCTAAAGTACATGTGTCTGTTTATTCAATCTTAAAAACTGAAGATATTACCAGATTAAGTAGGAAAAAAACTAAAAGTAAATGAGAATATTTAGTTTAATATATAAATGTTATTCATATTCTATTTTAAAATATTTTGACAGATTAATCCGTTTAATATAAATGTTACTCCAGAGCATTACTAAGTTAAGAAGGTATATATACATATAATGCTTTGTTGCAATTTCCTTTCATCTTTATGAAATTTTAAAGTTTAGGTCCGTTATAGGAAAATTTCTGCAGGGAAAGAAAAAACTAGAATCTATCTTCAAATTTCGACCTGCTTTTTTGACGGACAAGAAAAATAGCGTGTAATAGCTCAAAATAAAGCCACATGACTCTATTTTATACAAGATGGGACAATTTCATAATTCCCGAAAATCTCAATGTTCAGGTTATACACCGATCATAAAAATTCAACAACAGCTCTACTGTTAAGCTATATCCTTACGAGGAGGGAGTCAAATGTGAGCATTTTCGATGCCCTATCGCCGTAGTGTGCTTCTTGGTGCTATAGGGCTCGCTAAGCAGCCCTTTCTCAATTTCTATGTACGTAGTAAAGCACCAAGCCTATTCTCCTAATGAAGAGCATGCGTCCCCTTGGATTAGGGTTTTTTTTTTTTATTTTTTTTTTAATAAGGAAAAGTCCAAGAAGGGGACAACCAGCATTAGCATATCCCCCTTGGGTATTTACCCTCCAGGCTTAGTTATACTTTCATGTTTAGGGAACTATGTGAATCGGGATCTAAATAGTCTTGCTAGTGCTATCTGGTTAGAGCTCAACATTATAGTTTTATTCACCAGTTGGGACCACTAGGGTAAGGTCCTTGTGGCAAATATAAGTCCAAATTTGATCAAATTGCATTAGAATTATTTTTTTAAGTTACTTGTGCTTACATTTACTCAGCAATTAGAATTATTTTTTTTTAAGTTATTTTTTGAGCACTCGCTGCAAATAGAAAAAAAAAGAAAAATAGCTACAGCTCAACAAACTTTTGGCTTTCAGCACAAAGTAAAATTGACAACATAAGAAATGATCTTCATGAAAAAACAACAAAAGTGCACAGACCAATTAATGTGGGAATTCCAAAGCACGCGAAATTTGCAATGGCTTTTTTTTTTTTTTTGGTTGCTTTATTTATTTATATTTTTTCCATATTACACAGCAATCATGTTTTAGAAGGTTTGTGGTGGGGTGTGGATAAGCAAGCTGGCTATAAGCTTTGGTGGTGAAAAGCAAAAGAATATAGAAGAAGGATACTAACGGATTGTGTAAAAGGAAAGGTACTTGAAGCCCTTTTTCTTCTCAAGTTTCCATCTAAACTTTGAATCTTATGCCATGCCCAAAGAAGAGTAGTGGTAATTTGGTGCCTTTATATGTTGGACAACACTTGTGTGTTTACACGTCTATATATATATATATACATATGTGTATATATATATATATATGTATGTATGTATGTATGTATACATATATGTCAGCTCAGACAAAACCCTAGAAAAAGTGGTAGGAATGTTCCCAACGGCTAGTGATTAATGATCTTATAGGGCCCGTTTAGAACACCGACTGGAGTTGGAATTTTGGAAATATTCTGATTAGAAATGAGTTGAGATTTTAAAATATGTGTTTGGTTGGAATTAAACTGTTGAATTATTAAGTGCAAAAATTGAAATGTATTAATCAGAAAAAAAAAATGTAAATATGAATCTTGTTCCGTTTCTTTCATCATTCTATGTAATTTACAAAAAAAAAAAAAAAAAAAAAAAAAAAAAAAAAAAAAATCATTCTGACTTGAAATAAGAAAGTTATAGACTTTTAAAATGTGAGTTTTTTAAAAATTAAAATAAGATATTTGAATATGTAAATAGTAAAATTTATTTACTTTTGCTGAAAAAGATAAAAAATAAATTGAAAAACTTTATCTGGAACTAATGTCCCAAACGACCTTTTACTGTTCATGTGTGTGTGCGTGCGCGTGCGTGCCTAAGTGTGTGTGTGTGTGTAGATTCTATATTCATTAAGGGTAGGGTTCCCAAAGGCAGAAAGCACAACCTACCCCCGAGTCCAAATAAGTGGTTTGTGTATGCTTGAAAGAGACATGTTACTATTAAGCTTGGAAGAAGAGACACCAAAAATTTTCAAAATTTGAAGTTACATACATTGGTTTCCTGATTCCCACAAAAAAAAAAAAAAAAAAAAAAAAGAGAGAGAGAGAGAGAGAGAATGCTGAGGAAAAAAAAAAAAAAAGGACATTTCAACATCTTCTGCATTATAATGAGAGCTACAAAAGTACAATTAGTTGTTAGATGACCGTAGTCATAAATTATAGTTAAGTCCTATAGCTAGAAGAGATAGACCGAACCGAAGTAACAAACCTTTTTATTTCCTCCAAGTAAAAGGGTTAGGGATCCAAGGAGGCGGTACTATACATCTCCGCGTAGCATATGAACGTAATGTGGATAGCCCATATACCTTATCCACCATGATTAACTAACTCAAATTAAAGAATTTATCAAGAAAAACGAGTAGTCTTATCATCCAACATAATGACTAGTGGTAAGAAAATACCAGAAATTGCTGGTCGGGAAAGAACTCTCGACTTTGGGCTCCTGTCATTTGCACCTAGATATACATTAATGTATTGTTTAATTTCGTGGGTTTCAATATGAAATTAGCCACTTGCCTAAAGTTTGATTGATCTTATGTTCTTCTGTGTAGTATCCTTAAGGACATCAGAACAACCTCACTTATAAGCAAATTAAGGTTGCTTCACATGGTTTCTATAGTACGGATAGAAAAGTTAATTTTGTGCCATGAAAACATTAATGTGTTACACATCTAAAAAAATATGGAAATCAAAATAAGGGAAAAAAAACACATTATGATAAAAAGATAGGATTACAAATATACCTGAACATAATGATTGCAAAATGAGATAGAGAATGATCATTTTGACAGTTTGAGATGCTAATAGTGAAAGTAAAGAAATTGTAGGAATATACATATTCTGAAAATTTGAAACTAAAGGAACCAAAACACATGCATCAAAGAGCTACTACTTACTTTTAAGAGAATGAAAAATGAGCTCATCTCTTTAAAAGGAGTGAGGGAGAGTGAAAGAAAGAAAGAAAGAAAGAAAGGAAAAGAAAAAGAAAAGAAAAGGAAAGAAAAGAAAAGGAAAGAAAAGGAAAAAGTGGGCTCATTCCTTAATATCAAGTTGTAGCAAAAAATGATACCCTTTAACAATGGTGGTGGTCACCCTTTGGTTATGTCTCTCTTAACCTTATTGATTTCTAGTCTGCAAAGAGAACAATTTTGTAGAGTAGTTTTCAAGCAAAGCCAACCAAAGCTTCCTTTGGGGTAAGCAATACTTAAAATATTGTTATGATCAACACAAAAGCAAGAAAAGACTAGTCCAAAAAAGAGATATAATATGTGGAAACATGCATGTTATAAAAAAATAGTTATACCTAATTCGGGAAAAGCTTGAATAATTATATCTTCTTGTTGTTGTTTTCAAGACAAACATATCTAAGTACTTTAGAAAGCAAAGATGGAGATATAACATATATATATATATATATAAAAAAGAAGAGAAGGTCCAATAAGACTACATAATCTGATTTGTAAATGCAAAACCATAATTGGCATCTTAAAGGAAGGTTTGGTTTCCTTCCACTTTGGTTTCCTAAGACAAAGGCATCACACCTTTAAGGAGAGATTTTTATTTTTTATTTTTATTTTTTGTTTTTATTTTTTTGAGGTAGTTGGTAAGATGAGATTATTATAGTATTATATAAAAGGAAAGTTATTGGTATATATCTTTCTTAAAAGTAAAAATAAATGTGAAGGGACATATTATGATGCGGGCTATTGGGTTTTGCTATTATCAAGATAAGATAATTTGGTTGACCAATCTAGCATTAGTTTTGTTCTTTTAGGAGATCAAAAAGTTTGCTCTTTTTTATTGTTTTATTTGATAAAATACCCAAGTAGAATATTAGCTTCATAGAATCATCTTTTTATGTTCCATTCATGAGCTCTTTTGTTCTTTGTATTTTTCCTATAAAGATAACAAAAATTTGAGGACAACAAAGATTGAATATAACACCTTTGGACCATGCACATATATTCTATCCTTTTTTTTCTTTTAAGTTGGGTTTCAACATTTATTAAAATTAAAATACTGTTTCTCATGGTCATGGGTCCCACGATATTGGAAGCTTAATTTAGTAGAACTCCCAAATTGGAATTTTTCTTATCTTCAATTTTGGAAGGATAATAGAGAATAATTTATTTTCCACTTGTTAAGTAGAGATCAGGATAATAAAGAAATGAAAATTTTATTTTATACATGATATGCCTAATAATGGATATAAAGTCTTATACTTGTAGCAAAGCTTATATTAGTATCATATATACTGGGCTAATAATATTAGAGAGATGAGAAGAAATAAAATTATTGTCTTTGTTTTACGTGTGAAATTTGTTCTTAAGTTAATTTTATATTCGACATGAATTAATTGTTCCTAATATAGTTATTTAATAGTAGAATATCTTATTTTATATTATTGATAAAGAATATTTTTTTGTCGGATTAAATTTTTTTAAATACTTATGAGTATCTAAGTTAAAACATTTACACTATGTAACATAGTACTACTTCGGTTTTAGGTCGGATAAAATAATAGATTATATCCATAATGTAAATTATTATGCCCTATTTTAAAAATTCCAGGATAAAAATAGAAAACAAAAAAAATTGAAAATAGGGGAATTTTTGCTGACAGACACTAATTAGGATGGATATGATATAGCTGTAATACGTATTTCTAGTTTTTTTTTTATAAAAATAAATAAATAAATAAAAAAAGAGCTGTAATTATATATTTGAAATTTTTTATTTCCTATGAGAATAATTTTTTTTTTTATAAAGAATTTCTCTTAATGTGGGGCTTGAAAGTAAGACCACCTTGAAAATTGTGAAATGAAGCAGCTGGCTCTGTGCGTGTCAACAGTGCTATCAAAACCATTTATTCTTGTGGCCCCATTCATCCCACAGTTCTAGAATGTAATCAAAAAAATTATTTTTATATTTCTCTTGGACGCTCGCACACAACACAAACTTATGAAGATCAGCACAATTTCTTCTTTTTTTTTTTTTTTTTTTAATGAAAATAGTCAACACAGTAATGATAACTAAACTAGTTATAATTAATACCAAATATCATTACATGCTGTTTTGATTTCAGTGTCAACCCTCTTGTACAATCAGATGTTTATAGAATATATATAACATATATGTATTTATGTATTTATTCATAAAAAAAATGTAATTATGTATTTTATTCCACAAGACCGCACATATTGATATACATGTATTTGATGCCATAAAAGTCTATAAAGTATTCAAGAAGTCAAATATTTATGGCCACCTTCAAGAAATATTAAGGGTACTTGGGGTATGTCTTTTTTTTTTTTTTTTTTTTTGTCCTCCCTAAATCCATTTGATATAGGAATTTTTAAGGTTATTTGTGTTTTTATACCATGCATTTTACTTTTATTAAAAAAGTATATCATATGTTTTGAATTTTTACTTTTTTTATATAATCAAATTACGTTTAATATATAAATATATATCATTTCTTGATCAACACTTAATTTTGACCTTAAAATGCTCATATTATCTTTAAAAAAAATACTTTACATTTTTGTACACTGCTTTTTTATTTAAAAATAAAAAGGTATACCATGTATTTTAAAGTTCTAAACCTTAATATTATTATGTTACATTTAGTACATAAATCTTATATATTTTCTCGATAACAATTAATTTTAATATTAAATGTAGTCTGATAGGATAAAAATCTAAAATTTTAAACTGTAGTGTAAATTTTATGAATAAAAGCAAAATATATATTATATCAATATGAAAATGACTTTATAATCAATATATTAACATATGGCCATTGAATCTATAATGAGAGAATTACTGTATTATATAACGTATTTTTTGAAACACGAACATTTATTGATCCTATCGTTAATTAAAAATCTAATCAGATAGTTAAAAAAAAATAGAAAAATAGAAAAAGAAAAAGAGCTTGCTTTAGAAGTACCTAATTAGAAGAGAGAGAGAGAGAGAGAGCGAGAGAGAATAACTATGTGAAAAATAAAAGGAAGAAAGAAAAGTAACAAAAGAAAAGTAGAAGTCATGCGTAGAGAGAATTACTAGAAGAAGAGACAACCAAGATAAAAACAAAAAAACTAAAGAGGTTGATTAAAGTCTTGTAAGTGTGGTGTATAGTGTGGAATAAAGGCAAGGATAATAAAGGAATAAAGTGAAATTTAAGTGATAATTTAATAAAGGTTGAACTGTATATTTTTCCCTTTTTTTTATTTTTTTATTTTTACTTTCTCCCTGAAAAATGTGTAACAGAATAAACCACGTACAGAAGTATTACAAGTTTATCCAACAAAGTGTTTTTAAAAATACATTCTGAAGTTTTGTTGAAAGCGATCTATATGACGTATATATATATATATATATATTGCACTAAGGTATATATATATACAATCAATCAATATATGTTGCAGACAGAAAAGGAATAAAGTGATGAATATATTCGTCTGAAATCACGCTTTCTTCAGTTTAGGTAGCTCGTAACAAGTAATAGGTTGTGAATCTTTATACACAATTTTATATGGTATATCTAAATTAAACCAAGACATAATATACATATATATATAATGGGAGGTTGCTATACGACACCTCTTTCATATGCTACTTATATCTTGTTTTGTGATATATTGTAACAACTATGTGATTCTAATGTAACATTTTGCAGTTTAATTTGTTTTTTTGCATCAATATAAAAATATTAATATGTGACAAGATTCTAAATGAAAATTTACATGTAAATCAATTAGTTATTACAATTTTTTAAATAGAAAGTTACAAGTACCGCATGATATGTGATACTACATTTGAGACATTTTTCGTATAAATAAGAACGCTATTTGGACAGCCAGATAGCTCTATCAATTGTAATTAGCTTTCTAATAATAAACAACTAATTATAACTAGTTGGCTTATTATTTTATGTAAAATAATGTGTAATATGATAGTATTTCACAACTATTGATATAAAAGATAAGAATAACTAAAAAATGTTATAATAGAATTAACTTGTTGTTACAATAACATACCAAAAAAGTTACAACTGCTAGATAAGAAAATATACCAATACATATTGACATTCTATAATCAAATATCATCTTTTCCTTGTAATATATAAAATAAAAAAGTGTAACATGATATTCATTATATCACACTTTTTCATTTAAAATGTAACATTAAAAAATTTAAATTGTCCGAATTATTGTTATAAATTGTCTTACATTAATGTTACCTTATATTTATATGTTATGAGTAACTACGGTCATTCCAGAATGACCATAGACATGTCACGCAATTAAGTTTAAAATTTCATAATATTATTTGTAAGTGGGGATCTCAAAATGGTGGGATTGTTTTAAACCCCATCATTGGATTTTGATTTTGGGGTTTATAGACCTTTAGCTTAGGTGGTTGTACCTTGTTGGCCACTACGGAAATGAAAAACCTATGTTATTAACTAGATATTTTCCCAATAATAATAATACTAACACTGATACTAATAATAATAATAATAATAATAGTTGTACGAAGGATGGAAAAAAAAAAAAAAAGTTGAAACAGAATGGTATATAACCTTAATTTCTTTATTTAAAGATGCTGTCCGCAAAATAAAGTAATATTTTAGTTGATTCCATGAATTTATTAAATCTATAGCTTTACTGAGATTTTTAAAAAAAAAAAAATTTAAAGAGATTGGTGGTATATTCAGGTTCATATCTCAGTAGTTATTGGATGAGTCCAGTAATCGTACTGATAAGATTACAAATAATTCTTAAGTCTTTACAGCTAGCAAGTCACAGATTTTAAGAATAGACAACATATGATCTTTTTTATCAAAAACTAGATATTATATACGTCACGATATGAATCTGAGACTTGATAAATATGTCTTTCAGTGACCATTAAAACATATTATTAAGATGACAAGTATATATCAATCATTATTAATATATTAGACTATTTAATGCTAGTACACTCACTCTCTCTCTCTCTCTCCAAGCTTTCATGTGATCAATCTTAAGGGGATTCAAATGCCATTTGTCCTTGAAATCCAAAGGGGGCATCATTGTCACATTGAGTAAATCCTTATTTGATGAAACAAACACTAGTGTACTGTAGTGTGAATATAAAAGAGGAGGCCTTGTTTTATTTATTTCAAATAAGTACTTTTTCTTCTTTTTTCTTTTTGAAACATTATCAGTACTTGGTCTTTGTAAAAACTAAAAATTAAAATACACTATTAGTACTTTCCTCACCTATGGGGCTATGAGAAACAAAAAATGCGTCTCATACATGAAGCAACATTTTTTAAATCTGATATGAGGCGTATGGATTTTCACTTTATTAACGTGAAAGAAAACCTTACAAATTTTAAATTTGTGATCTAAAATTCTGAACTTTCATTCTCCCACGTTAAACTAGCCTCCACAAATATATTAAACATGTTAATAAATATAAAAGTTTAAAAAAAAACAACAACAACAACAAAAAAGTTTCATTATAGACGTTTCCCTTAATATAGTTGTTGCTCATCTCATCTGCAACATTAATAACAAGTTTCTAGAGAGCTTTACAAATTGCATTATAGATCAGCAGAAGCGTTAATCGAATACCGTAGTTAATAATAATAATAATAATAGGAAACCAAAGAAAAGTTTATCACTCTAGCTATTAGAAATATATATTTATTTATATGTATATATACACAAGGAAGGAACTAGCCAGAATCAACATTCTATTTGCATGGTTAATTTGATGACAGTATCCATATTAATTTCTTTTGTCGTGGGATATAATAAATCATGCACGTGATTAACATGCAAGACACAAGTAATGCCTTACTTGATTATACATATATATGTATATGTATAGGCATATATATATTGTATTTATATATGGGGTTCAATCTTCATGCATGACATAATTTCTGAAAGTAACTCAACACCTGACAATCTCAAGAAAAATATAAATGTTATAATTAAGAGCATGACATATATACTTATCTAAAAATATCTGTTTTCTGTCAAAGTGAATTTGCAAAGACAAGATACAACATAAATTTGGAATTGCATTTCAATAAAAAAAAAAAATTGTCTTTAGTCTTTGGATCACTTCTATATACCAACCCCATATGGAAATTACATGTGTACATAGTACTATATAAATCTATTGATGAACATATATATACACACACATGTAATCTTATCCGACAATTGGACCTGACTGTAATTTGTAATATTTTCTTTTACATTAATACTAGTTGATTTAGAATATGAATTATTTAAAATTGTTAATGTAAAGAGTATTAAGTATGAACCGGGTGTTATAATAACGTATAAAGAAGAATTACAATAATGTCGTTTGTTAAGGGTGCCTCAGAATTTTCGTATATTTATACGTATTTATAACCTTTTTTTTTTTTTTTTTTTTGAGGTATCAACATACAAATGAAGAGGAGACTTTGCTTATTTTTCCTGTAGAGAACATGCAATATCTCTTTCTCTCTCTCTCTCCTTCCTTTGTCTGTCCTCTCCACTCTCTGACACACTACTCACCAAATGGAGTAAACTTGATGCCTGATAGTGCAAGCAAAGCAAGCACCCTCAACACCTTTTTGGCTCTTCTTTTCTGTTAACAATTATTTTCATCTTATTTTTTCTCACAAAATTCACTGCGCTTTAGTCTGTTAAAAAACAAACTCTTTCTCTCAGTCTCTCTCCACTTTTATGGCCCTCTCACTACTACTATAATAGGCCTAAGATCTTGTTTAGTGCTTCACTAGCAAAACCCACCTCCTAAACTCTCTCCTCTCTCTCTCTCTCTCTACTCTCTCTCCTCTCTCTCTCTGATATTTCTTTCTTCTTCACCGTCCAAAATATTTTGCTGCTGTTATGGTGGTTTTCTTCCATTTCTAGTGAGAGAGGAAAAAAGAAAAGGTTTTTAGAAGTACCACTATTTTCTTACCTATTCCACTCCATAGTTTTTCTTTGTTTTTGAGTACTGTTTGACGTCATGACCTCCATTCCTTTCTCTCTTAGAAGAGAGAGTCCTACATAAAAAAAATAAATAAAAATAAAAAGGAGAAAGAAAGTGCTTTCTTTGCTTAAATTGGTCTTCTCTTGGTTACCAGTTTCCTGGATGCTACAGTAGTACTTGCATCTTCTTTCTTTATTTCTATTTCCTTCTTGAGTTGACCTCTCACACACACACGAAAAAAAAAAAAGAGGAGAGAGAGAGATTTTCAAAGTGTGGTGGTCGTGAAGAGCCTTTTGCACTTGTTCTTCTTTGATCATCAAAAGGCTCACACTCTTTAGTTCTCTCTCTTTCTCATCACCTATTCCAATTCAAATACCTAAGCTGGGTATCTATTTTCTTGGTGATTTTCTCACCGTTCTCCTCTTGTTTTTTGTTTGGTTTGCAAGAAAATTAAGTTAGGGAGTCCTATCAAGAGGTACTAAAGAATCTCAATAATTTAGTTTTCCATTTCAATCTCTCTCCCCCTTGTTTCTTTTTTCTTTTTTCTTTTAATTAAGAGAGAGAAAGTAACTCAGATTAGAAGAGACTAGTACGTCCCAACTCGGTCGACATCTGCGTCCATTTCTATTAGGTTTTGGGCAAAATAAAAATAGGGGTGGTTTAGGGATCCAATTTTTCCAACAATTTCAATTTCTTCCTTGTATTGTTCATTGTAGAAAAGAGGATATACATACATACATACATATATATATATATATATGGAAATTTCAAGTCATCAACCAGAAGGAGACATGCCAATGCCCATAAACAGTGCATATGGAGATGGCCACCACCTGATTCATCATCACCTTCATCAAGACCCTACAGAACCCCACAACCACATAATTAACCCTTCCTCATCTTCACCACAGCCCCAAACAATAATCCCAATATCAAACAACAATGGCTCCTCCGCCGCCATCGCCACCGCCGCAACCGGCCTGCAGGACCATATGGTACCTGCAGTCGGCTTCAACAACAGCAAGAAAGCGCAGGCGGCTGCGGCTGTGATAATTAGGTATCGCGAGTGCCTGAAGAATCATGCAGCCGCCATGGGAGCCAATGCCACGGACGGGTGCGGCGAGTTCATGCCGAGCGGTGAGGAAGGAAGCATCGAAGCCCTCAAGTGCTCCGCCTGCAATTGCCACAGGAACTTCCACAGGAAAGAGGTAGAAGGCGGCGGCGGCGACGACGACGACGATCATCATCGTCACCATGATTATCATAATTATCATTACGTTCATCGTCATCATCAACAAAACATGTTTAGGAGTGGCGGTGGTGGTGGAATGGGATCATCATCATCAAGGAAGTTCATCTTGGGACATCCTACGGTTACAAGAACAGCAGGTCCGGTACTGCCACCTCATCATCATCCTCATCACATGATCATGTCCTACAACAACATGGGGCCCCACCTCCCTTCAGAGTCTGATGAACAGGATCAAGATCATCATGGTGGTGGGGGTGGGGGTGTTGGGACAATTATGGTGAGACCTCCACAGCTGATCAAGAAGAGGTTCAGAACAAAGTTCAGCCAAGAGCAGAAGGAGAAAATGCTAAACTTTGCTGAGAAAGTTGGGTGGAAGATTCAGAAGCAAGAGGAGTCTGTTGTTCAGCAGTTCTGTCAAGAGATTGGAGTCAAGAGAAGAGTCCTCAAGGTTTGGATGCACAACAACAAGCACAATCTTGCCAAAAAAACCAACAATCTCCCACCTCCTTAAATTTAAAAAAATTAATAAACAATTCCCGTGATCTCTTTCTCTCTCTCTATATCTATTTCTATATATATTTTATATACTATCTAGTTTGTTTCTTTAACTCTATTAACTTTATTAACTCTCTATTTTTGTCATGTTGTTGTGATCTCTAGAATTGGTATCTCTTTTGTTTTTGGTTGTTGTTGTTTTTTTTTTTAGCTAGTGTTTAAAAAAAATAACATTTGGTTTTTGTTGTTTAGTATTTCTGAGGAACAAAATTATTGAACTGGGTTTGGTTGGTACTAGTGTTTGGATAATATATATTGAGATATATTTATTCTCGTCTAGATTCCATTTATTCAGTGGAAAGATTGGCTACCTAGAGATGTACTAAACTTTTGTTCTAAATCAAGCAAGATCTTCTTGAGTAGTTAATTAATGTCTTAATTAATATTTAGTTTCTTATTAATGCTTAATAAAACATTCCACTAGATTGTGAAAGAAAGAGAAAAGTTCATCATAAGAACGCAATAATTATGGAAATGTAATACTAGCTACGTAATTACCCAATAATTAAATCTGGATGAACTCTGCATCTCGTAATTAGCAATTTTCTCTTGCCTTCTGTAAAGTAAAGTACTTGTTGTGGGTTTCTTCCTGTTTATGTGTACTTTTGGACCTGTGCTGTAACAATATTTTTTACTTGATTTTCTGTCTTCGTTTTGGGAGATTTTTTACGGTGCCACTGGAAATTACGGTTTTAATCATTAGATTAATATTTTAATTATTTGATCTATGAATAAAAGTAATTTTGTATCACCTATTATGAATTTTTGACGTGGACAAATAAATCAACCCGTTGAGGAGTTAATAAAATGGTACTTAAAACTTAGTTACTACGGATAATAAAAATTAATAGTTTCTATCATAAAATTGTTAATTAATAAAAAGATAACATAACTGATATTAGGGATGACATGTTTCTCCACAAGGCCATGGCCCTGTGGGAATCTACACCAAACGAGGTGGAGACAGGGGAAAATATTTAGGGATAGAGGCGGGAATGAGGATAACATTGTCCCCAATTGTCGAGAATAAGGTAGGGACAAGGGAAGTATGTACTCCCCGCTCAGCCTCTTCTCCGATATACATATCTTATATATTTTTCTTTATTTATACATAGTGTTAATCTTTTAGACATAGTTATTTTTGGAATTATGGTATTACTAACATTTGATTTTGGACTAAATTTATGATAAGTTTTCATTTTATTTTTTGTTTTAACTTGCTTTAATTTTCATATGCGTAAATGGAGAATGTGACAAGTATGGGAAAAAGATCCTCCAATGGAGAGTCCCCTACACCAACACCTCTTTTCTAAGGAAGGGATGAGGACGATGACGAAGATAGTTAGGACGCATCGATATATAGGGATGAGAAAGCATTCTCTAACCCCGCCCTATTGCCATCTGTAACTGACATAAAATTAAAACTATAGCAGTATATCTCAACAAGTTGGCACCCACAATTAGCTGAATCCTAAACCAAGATCCGTACTCTAATTCTAACTTTCTTAGCCTTTGTTAAATAATTGGTCGGTTAAATGTCTCCTTTAATAGGTTTTTTAACTTTTTGAACATGGAAAAGATCTAAGGGATTTGCACTATCTAAACTTCAACATTGCGATGAGCAAAATTTTACCATTTCAATAAGAATAATGATAGGAACACAAACTATAACCTCAACTTTTGATTACCAATTTACGTGACTTATAAGTTATCATTCTTTTTTTTGGTAAGTCCTAAATAATTACGATAATCATTAAAATTAAAATATTACATTTATAAATAAAAAAGATGACAACCTGCTGTCATGTATGAATTAATACTCAAAAATTAGAATTAAATCCGGTGTCCTTAACACTACTAGATAAGCTTGCAATCAACTTCTTATATGCAATAAAATCTCTATAAATTGATAACCTTGAGACCAAAGAAAATTATAGTGAATTATTAATTTATCTATAAACTAATAAATTACTGATGTATCACCAAGAAAATTTATGAATGTAGTTCGTTTTTCAAAATAGATAATTTCTTAGTATTTTGTTGTACAAACTGTAACTCTATTTCATGTATTTGTTTAATTAAGCATGATTATGAATCTACTAATCTTTCCAAAACAGTATTTATGTTTCAAAAAATTCAACATTATATGGCTCAATGTACTAGCATTATTATATTTTATAAACATTTAACCAACAAAATGGACAAAGATTTTACAAAATCCTACTATTTTCATATGTATTTACAGAGTTCTAGTTCATTGGGAAACTATTGATATATATATATATATATATATATATATATATTCATCAGTTGATCCTGTAAGATATTTTTATAATGCATTATTTTATAAATTTATCGAATAATTAATTTTCTATGTTTGTCCCAAAATCGAGAAAAAATAATGATCTAATTATAGAGCAGATGATTAATTTATCGAGGTTATTTCGTTTCTAGTAGATTTTTAGTTTCTCAAACTAGCTGGCCATGCTCTTTCTTCATCTTCTTCCTTTTGAAAAAAAAAAAAAAAAATATGTGTTCTGAAATTTCATCCATTAGATGATTAAAAAAATCGTTGAAAAAAAAAATAGCTTTTAGTTGAAATTTTTCTTTTGATCGTTTAATTGCTGAAATTATATATCGGCAGATAACTATACATAATTAAATAAAAAATCTATATTTATTATAACAATCATGTCTTGGAGTTTTGCTGTTAATTTCTCCCAAAACTTTTGATTCTATTTGATCGTAGGTGGTGCCTACTTATTGCTTATAGTAGAGAGAGTACATACCTAGGAGTTATTTATCCTCGTTTCACTTATAAAAGGACCGTTTGTTTTTTGGTGAATAAAATGATCGTTTGTGTGGAGTTTTTACTTTTAATTTTAGTCAATAAAAAAATTGAAGTAAATATTTTAACTTTTAATTAGTATTTTTGAATTACATTTTTAAATAGATTTAATATGTCATGATGATTTTTATGATTTTTTATTACTCGATAAAAATTTGATAATAGAATCTTTAATATCTTACTAAAACTTCTATATAAGTTTCAAAATCTACTCATAAGAGCTCTTTTTTTATATATATAAAACTAATTTTGTGGTTTTAACACGAGGTTTTTTCTAAAAATTAAAAACACGTATTTCATATCATCCACGTACTTTTAGAAGTAGCTTTACTTCTTTTTTATAGTTGGGAAGCCAAAAAAAAAAGTTAAGAAGTCAAAAGCTTATATCTAATAAGTTTTGTCAAAGAACTAGCAATCTCTTTATTTCTCAAAGGGAAGGGGGAAAAAATCAGCAATGAGGTCTTAGTGATCATTTTTCTATTTTTCTTATGTGCATTCGATGTAATAATTATGGTAAAAATAGTGTAGGTTAAGGAGAGATCCTAGTTCAAATTTTGAAAATAACTAGTGATATATCTAGAGAGTACTATATATAACAACTTCTCTACTCAATAGGCGCTCAAACTTTCTAGTTTTTTTTGAACTTGGGTGTAAAGAGATTCAAACTCGATACCTTGTGTATATGATGGAGTCAAATGTAAATTATTATTAGATTATTCCTACAAGTACAGCCTTTACTATTTTGGTTCACATATTTTGTATTTATATTGTATTTCTCTTTTCTTAAAAACAACAAGTAAAACTTGAGTAAGGAAAGCCTGTATGACCTTAT
This sequence comes from Ficus carica, assembly GCA_009761775.1. Lineage (NCBI taxonomy): Eukaryota > Viridiplantae > Streptophyta > Magnoliopsida > Rosales > Moraceae > Ficus > Ficus carica. Next base: position 11,593,629 of record CM019743.1, on the reverse strand, counting down.
TGATCAAGCCACGGCCATTTTGACCTTATTGATTTTCATAAGGTTAGATGACGTGTTGGATTTAGATGAAAAATACAAATGATTTGATCGAAACGGGCCAAGCGAACAAGAGTCATACAATGGTTTTCAACCAAATTCCATTGTTTTGACCTTCAAAATAGTTCCACACCCCCCCCCCCCCCCCACAACCCGTCCCCTTTTTTTTTTATTATTAATTTGGGGTGGTGGGATTCGAAGTAAGCATAGAAATACCACTAGGCGATAGTTAGCAACCACTTTTTGCCTTTTTTTTCCCTTTAGTAATTTCTGTTTTGGTAATGATCTTTTTCCACTTTTTTTAGTAATCTCATTTTGACCTTACTTTGTTAAATAAAATTGAGTCTTGTGTCACTATTTTTTCTCTTATGATTTTCGGTATTCGTTATGAATCAACTAATTTTAAAATTGCTTTCTTGATATTCTTTCTGAAATTAACAGGTTAATTGAAATTCCTCTCTTGAATTTATTGTTTTATTTATTATTATAACCCTTCAACTACATCATAATGGTAGAGACAGTGTATTTATAGCTCATGAGAAACCAATAAGTTGCATGATATGGAGTTGACCTTCAACTTCAAATAAGAAATATCTGTAATGACCCCTCACAGACCGTTACAGTTATGGTATCAGAGCCTATACCCAACCAGAAGTGTAGCCAATGAGGATGTTGGGCCCTAAAAAAAGGGGTGATTGTGACAGTCATCAGTCCCTACAAGAAAAAGAGTAAGTTGTGCAGTCCTACATCGCTTGGAAATAGATATATGTGATAGTTCATAAGTAAATAGACCACCTCCTAATGGTACGAGGCCTTTTGGGGCGAACCCAAGAGTAAAATCGTGCGGGCACAAATCTCAAAGCGGACAATATCATACCAAAGGGAGAACGAGGCACTGGCCGTTACATTTCTTTCCCTCTTTCAAATAAGAATGCTAGCAATAAAAAGAGAGTGATACAAGAATATTTGTCTCGTATCCAAAGTTGTCATGAGACAAGAATATTTGTATGAAAACACTCACAAGATTCGTATATTGGACTTTCTGCTCAAATTTCTTCTATCTCACCTGCTGAATTAGTCCCAACTTATTAAATACATGTTTTACCTAATATTTACTTAATAAAATACATTATTTATCCATTTTTCCATATTTATATAATAATTTAACAATTTTTTTGCTTAGCATATACGTTATTTACTTCTTCTTTTTTTTTTTTTAATCTTTATCTATGTATTGTTTAAATTAAAAAAAAATTGGAAAAACCCCAAAATCGAAAACTCTAAACCCTAAATTTCTTCAGAACTATAAAACTATTAACCCTAGCCGCCAACACCGCAGAAGGTGCGCTGCCACTGCTGGAGAAGAGAGATCATGGTATAGGAAACTCGTCTCGAGCTCGCCAACAACCGAAGGTATATATTTAGGGATTCTAATCCAAAATAGCCATTTATTTTATTCCTCCTAAAAAACAAAAGATATTTCTTCTCCTTCACCCTTTCTTTTGTGTTGTGGCAGTTAGAACTTTTCTAGATATGCGTGGTTGCAAACTTGCAGGCATATCATAACTATAATATCACCTAAAGGTGCAAAGTTCGAATTCACTCAATCTTCAGGTAAAAAAAAAAAAAAAAAACTTCTAGATGCTAAGAAAAGAAACATTAGAGTCAATTATATTATCAAAGAAAAAAATTTAAGAAAAAGTTAAAAAGATATAAAAAGAAAATCTTTGAACTAGGATTGTGATCCTTAGGTGTGACTTCTATATACCAAATTGACCTACAAACAGGACTCTTTCTAGACAAAACTTTGCCTATATAATTTGTGGCTCAAAATTGCTTTGTCACTTGCAGTTTGCACCACGCACGTACAATCCATAACTTCCCATCACTCTATAATCTATGCTTGCTCAGTTTGGTTGGAGGGATGGAGAGTAAGAAGGATGAAGACGGTTGGAAAGAGGAGAAATGAGAAGATTGGAAAGAATTTTATTAATCCCGATTAAAATAATAGATAATAGTTATTTGTATATAATTACTATAATATCCATTTTATTATTATTAGTAAATAATTATTTTTGAACGAAAACATAATCTTTTTCTCTTGATTTTGATGGATCTGTTGAATCCTTCTACTAATGAAAGCTTAAGCTACAATCCTATAGAATAATTGGAATTAATGTGACTATACAACTAATCAAAGAGGAAGAAGAGGAAAAAAAGACTACTAATATTAGATTATTAGACTAATATTACCACCACAAAGATTCTTATACGGAGGCTTTATATTGTCTGCTACATTTTTTAGACACGTAAATTAAAACTACAGTATCTCTTAATTTTAATTATTTCTTCATGTGTTTTTAGAAATTACAAAAGTATATTTTAAATTCAAAAAACTAGTTTTAATTTGAGAAAATTACCTAAATAACCATTTTTTTCATTTATTGACTAACATGACACAAATTCCCCATTTTTGACTAGTATGACATAAACTTTAGTTTTATTAGTGTCGAATTTGTGTCTTATTGGATTCGTATCAATTTTTGTGTCATATTGGTGAGATAGTCTTTAAATTTGTGTCATGCAGCTGCTTTTCCCTTTTAATTTTTTTCCCTAACGTATTTTGTGAACAGGAAAAAAATACAAAATGACATAAATATCCTTAAATAGTTTATGAAAAATATTTTGTACATGTTAAAAACATAAAAACCCTAAAACAAAAAGATAGGAATTTTCACCCAAAAAACAAAAAACAAAACAAAACAAAAACTTTAACTTTTTTATCAAAAAAATCTTGAAAATAACAAGTCGATGAGCTTGGTAGCTTTTTTTTTTTTTTTTTTGGGGGGGGGGGGGGGGGGGGGGGCAAAGGATGAGGTTGCTAGCTAAATCTATCTCCTTTGAACTTATCATGAATCATAAGTTTGAGAGAGAGAAAGGGAAAAATTAAATATTGCCAATGATGTCTCCAGCTACCATCTGCCAAATTTTTTTGAAAGAGAGGGGACCAAACTTTTGTTTTATTATTGTTATTAACTTTTTTTTTTTTTTTTTACTTTACGTTTAATAGGATTAAAAACTTCAAGTGAAAAATAATTATAAACTGTACTATTTTAATCAAGTTCTAGAAAAAATAAAATTTTTTTAAGAAAAATTTATTTTTATTAAATTTTCCTACTTCAAATCTACGTTTTATCTTCACAATCTAATATAGAAACGTTTTTCCCTTATCTCAAGGTTTCTACTTTGCAATTTACTAAAATTATTGGTAAAAAAAACAAAACAAACAAAAAAAAATTGCAAATCCTTACAAAATAATGTACATCTGACTTTAAATGTAGGGTGAAAACAGTGAAGTTAGTTTTGGCCCCTCATTTAAGAGGCCTATTAAATTTGCTACCATGATGTTCTGAACCATGAATTTATTGTGCTTTTGAAAACAAAAATCTTACCTTCAAAAAAAAAAAAAACAAAAAACAAAAACAAAAATCTTATTGTCTATCTAAATTGCTGTCTCCCAAAAATGACATTTCCATCCACCTGTATCCCCTAAATGGAATGGCTAATATCTGAATGATATTTATGGTCCAATGTACTGTATATTTCCAATAATTTGAAAACAGAAAAAATTTTCACCCTTTAATGCACAACCATATTGATATGGCTATAGATACTACTTCTGTTTCCAAGTGAATCTTCTGGGGAAAAATTATGCAAAACTGAAGCTACAAAGGGCAAAAACGAAACCATATATACAGAAAAACAATAATAAAGAATAGGTCACCAAAGCCACTCTTTTGAAAACTTCTTGAAATTCTTGTCGCTGTTTGGACCCTTTTAACTTTTTTGTCATTCATAGTACTAGTCAAAGGTCAACCTAATATATTTTTACCCAAATTTTCCTTATTGTTAAAAAACTATCAAGATACTACATTCGTTCTACCATATGTCATCAGAATCAACAGTGACCACAGACCGTCTATGTTGAAATAGAAAAAATATTCTTGTAAATTATCAAATATATTCTACAAGAATAGTCCAATGATTGGCGTCGGTAATCGATGCCACAAATATCTGGCCATATATATTTATAACTAAAAAAATATAATCTAGTAAAATATTCAAAATATTATATTAGAATGGTGACTAGCACTAGCATTTAAAACCGAAGACGTCTGGACATCCATGTTGGAAACAAAAAATATGAACATATAAGGTATTCTATTGGAATATTATAGTAACCAACACCGATGACTAAAGCCAGATACATCCGGCCATCTATATTGAAAACAAAAAAAAAAATTGTAGTAAAATATCCAAAATATTCCGGTAATCGGTGCCGGTGATTGGAGCAGGAGACCAATATTGTCGGTGGTCACTATTGATTCTGGTGACATCTGGTAAAATGTATATGATATCATAATTAATTTTTAATTAAAAAAACAAAAAATAAATAAAAACATGTCAAAAAAATAAAGAAGAAAAAAAATTGTTGTAAAATTTTCCATGGAGGGAAAGAAGTTGCTAGTTAGATAATTTTCTCACAATATACAATGAAATTGGATCAATTCATATGTTAACCTTTTAAGATGGAAACCAAATCACTTTACAGTCTCAAATTAAACACGTAGTGCCTTAAAATGTGTATACTTAAAGAATTATCCGTCATGAAAAGAAATTTTCAGTTATATATTAAACTTTTTTTGGTAGAAGTTATGTATTAAACTTTTAATTATGATAAATTATCCTCTAACAATCATAAATGTTTATTAGATTGTATCTATATCAATAATTGATGTTAAAATTTAGGGATAAAATAAAAACATCATAATGCATGTGATATGATGCACCATAGATTGACGTTTTCGTCTAAATTTTAACAATTGCAAGACATTTCAAATCACATAAAATTCATGAAGCAATTTACTAAAACAAAAAAATAATTAATAGGGATTATTCTTACATGTACCTCTCAACTTTATAGTCATTCTCACTCTACCCTTTGAATTTTAAAAACTCTAACTTTGTCCGTTAAAGAGGAAAGCTAGTCTCGCGTAACCATTTCTATTAAAAACAAACGTAAAAAGATTATATAACTATACTTAGTCCCCTCTTTTCTAGTCTATTTTTAACGAAAATCGAACAGATGGGATGAATTGGGATGAATTCAAAACTTTACTCATTGGGATGAATTCAAAACTCAATGAGTAAAGTGAGAGTTTCGAAAGAGAAAAAATGAAAATACCCTAACTTCGTTATCCTTGGAATTCAAGGCTGAAATTCCTAACTTCTGGAATATGTACCCTTGAAGCTGACAATGAATTGTGATTTGATACACATAAACCTAGATTATAAATTTATAATATTTGAGTTGAGACCCAAATAAAAAAAATAAAAATAAAAAAGTTCGATAAACATAATGGAAAAAAAAAAGTTCGATAAACATGACAAAAAAAAAAAAAAAAAAACCCAAACAAAAAAGAGAACACCCTTTTGCAGGAAAAAAAAAAAAAAAAAAAGGATGTCACTATCTGTGCACTTTGTATGTTTTGCTATCTACAATTTACTATTTCTATAGCTCAAAGATACATGTTCATCTCTATCCATGCTCCACTGAGCAGAGAAAGGAAAACCTGCATAGTGCGATTGGGGTGCTGTAACGAGAGAGCTGATTGGCTTCGAGGGAGACATGGTTCGGATGATCCGTTGATGCGGTGCTTATCCTGTTTTTTACCAGTTACAGTCGAGCATCAGCGCGTGCTTTGGCCAGTCTAGGCCAACCTCTTTCAGAAAGATGGAAGAGGAGCCTAAGCATCTGTCTTCCAATTAATAACTTTAACATAAACGAGCACGACCGGGATTAAGCAATGATTCTGACATTGTCCAACCCTGCAAGACAATTTGATAATACTCGTGTCAATAAGAGTATGTATGGCTAAATAACATATAAGTCATCGATCATATGCACATTTAATATGTATAAATACATAAATATGTATCCAGGTATTATCAGCCAGAAGCCTGGAGTCATATGTTTCAATCTACTTGCTCCATATTTGTTCAGCCAAAATTAACAAACGAAAAAGTGTTGGCTTCTATATCACAAAAACTGTCTTGCCAAATTCAATTCAAAACCTTTTAAAACTGCAAAGGGAGTGTCACAAAGTGCTTCCAATTTCAAAACCTCCAATGCATTTGTGACAGATAAAATTATTAGATATCGTATAAGCTGAACCCACCATATAATGCAATCTCTGTAATAACCTAACAGGCCATTCTGGCAATGAGATTGTAATTGGAGAATGCGAAGGGGCTAAGCCCATGCCCATCACCATATATACCAACCAGAAGAGCAGTAACAAAACCGCAAAGTTCAACGGTATCTAGAAAATAGACTAAAACCAAATCCACAAAATAGTTTTCTGGTAAAATGGATACTTGGCATGGAATTGGCTGCCGGTTTAACCAACCTGACTAGCCTAGTACTTAGGAAGGCCTGGACTAAAACTACTAAAGAAACCAATTAAAACTAACATGTCAAACGGTATTTACCTGCTCCGCAGCTTTACGCTTGAAAAGCCCATATGATGATGAAACTATTTTGCATGACTCAGCAATTTGAGCCTCTAAATCACCTGCTCCAGGCGTAGAGTGCAAATTTCCGTCTTTCATATGCTTCGAAGCCAGAGTCCGACATCTATACGATGAATGTAAGAAATGCAGAAGCACATGAGCCTGCACCAGAATGTAATATTTATCTTAAAACGCTATACAAGAGGAAGTACATCATATTCATCGTTCTCAGGTTGGCAGAAAAGTGTTGTTTGTCTCACATGAAATGCTGCTTTCAGAATGTCATCCGACTTTGCCTCATCCTTTAGCAATGCATATACTTTATCCTTTGAAGGGTTATACGTTACAATATATTTCTCTCTCTGTCATAAATAAATGAGCATAACAGAAATGAGTTGATCAAGAATAAAGATATTAAACACAACGACTAGAAACAAACAAAAAGAGGAACGCCTGGGATAGAGAATGACGTATAACTAGTATCCACCACAAAATTAACTTGAAAAGCACACACCTCAAATAAAGGTTCTAAGGCAAAATATGCCCCTGGGTCTTGGAATGCATCTTTAAATCTCGACCCTGCATGCAATTTGAAATAAATCAAGGTTGAAATCAAGATTTATTTAGCTAAAGTTCACAAAACAGGCCAAATTAATCTACAGATTACATTTACATACCAAGAACTACAGGCCTCTCTTTCAACCAAGGGAAACTGAGTATGCTTTCATTCATGTTTCCCACCTGCAATGACGGTACAGCGTCCTACATACGAGAACACAATATAACATATATCAGCAACTAGCTCCCAATGAAGAAAAACATATATACTAGGTGATCACAAAGCACAACTTGAAAGAAAATATATGCACATCCATGCAAAATTCCTGTAACCTGTCTTAAGGAAGGACTCTACTGCTACGGTGAATCTTGCTCGGTTCAATGTGTGCAACACCACAGATTTAACCTGCAAATACAATATATGCAATTAAGGAAAGCAAAATCTATCCGAAAGAAGAAAAATAAAAAATAATAATTACACTAATAATACTAATAAAAACTTGCTGACTGGTTAATGACAAATGCAGCTGCACATGATCATACCTCTTGGTAAGAGCTGAGAACATATCCACATGAAAGGAGGGCAAACGTGGTAACTAATGAAGGATTCCGTTTCGAGATCAGTATGCTCATTCCAGTTCCCAGCTTCACAAGAAATTAAAAACGTGGATATCAAATTTCAGCTGGAAAAAAAGTGTCACGCCTGACTGTACACTTTAAAATATAAAAAATTTACAATCTGCAAGTTTATAAAGTCCTAGCCAGGTAATTGTTAAAAAAAAAAAAAAAAAAAAGGTTCCAGCCAGTTCCGAATGTTGAGCACCAGTCTCCTTTACATCTGGTGACAATTCAGAAATGTACTAGAAATGCTATGTCAAAAACGGCCTTGAGTAGCCAGCCCTATTTATGTAAGACCATTTCTTCACAGACTGCTGTCCCTTTGTACAATAACAATTTCAATATATAAAAGTATAAACAGCTAGACAGTTAATCATTTTCTTCACCCTTAAAATAGTACAATTCTTTCCTATTTGTGATAAATGTTTTACTTTATGATGTTCTAGCACAACTACTAAATTTCAATGACTGAGGCTAAACCTATGTCAGAAATATTCTTCTTCATTGCATTAGTTTTCAGATTAGCCATGATCACATGTAATGGAGAAAAATAGATCTTTTACTGACGAAACAATAGGATAAGATCTCAAGAGGGATGAGAAATTCTCTAAGAAATATCTCAAGAGGATGAGGGGAAAAAAACCCTAGAAAGCGCCAGATGTTTTCTTGGCTACTACCGGTTGGGAAACTAAACACTTGTGTTATGCTTCAGAAAAGAAGACAATAGGCATAATTGTCCCCTCCTTTAGCATGTGATGGATAGAAAGAATGGTGAATATCATGACCATTTATTCTTATATTTTGAGGCAGCTTTGAAGCTGTGGCTTTAATTGTTGAATGAAAGCTAATATATCTTGGCTAATTCCCTAGTGTGGTAGCTATCCGATGTTGGGGCCTTATAGTTGAAATTGTAGGTCAGTATTCAAAAACAATTTTCACGATTTCATTCTTAGGGATAAAATTCAGATCAGTCTCGACTTCACCAAAATAATTCAAAAGTATGCCTTTCTTTTGTTCTGTAGTCGAAAAGATAGTTTCTAGTTTTCTCTTCCTTCTTTGGGTACTTTAATTCAAAGCGTATCACTATTGGAATTGAGAAAGTCCAACGACCGGTAACTCTATTAATGGAAAATTGCAGAGGAATCATCATTTATCAGCATATCAATACGTATTATATATCTGCTCAATGACGCTGTGTGTGTGTGTGTGTGTGTGTGTGTTTTTTTTTTTTTTTTTTTTTTTTTTTTTGGCAGGGTCATCTTATTCTCCGTATTTATAAGAGATTATCCATGGGAAAAGCTCAAGTTTGACAAGCATACCAGATCTGCAATATTGCCCACACATTCTCCTTTAGCAGTGACATCTCCAATGTTCTCTCCTTTAGCAAAGGCTTTGTAAATAGGTGTACGAGTTGATGTTGACGTAACAGCCCCAACATTCTATCAACAAACAATAATGAAACTAAGGCCAAGTAACTGATTGAACAAGCATAAACGATGTTATGGGGGAAAAAAAAACTTTCAAACCTTCGCCACATTAGCTGCACAAGCAAGAGGAAGAAAAAGGTGAGGCACGGCTGCGGTTGCCAATTCCACCCCAGCACCCAACTCCATGAGAAGATCGCCCGCAAATCTAAGCTGTAATACAAATATTTGCAACAGACTGTTCAAAACATTTACGTGTCATAACCATTAATCACAAGTATATTACAAATTAAACGAATTCTACCTGTTTCAGATCATAATCAAATTTCTTTCCTTGCCGGGCAAAAAGCATTTTCCCTACACGACCAGCACCATCCTACAAAATCTAATCATATTAGTGTTTCTCAATGTAGAATAAATCAGGTACCATGTTAAAATTCAAAAGGCTGTGATTCACGAAAAAGAAAAAAACAAAAAAGGAAATAAAAATAAAAATAAAAAGATTGTAGGACATAATAGTGAGGTTCATCCAAAGGAAAGCAATTATGGGTTTCCAATGCAATAACTTCATTCCCCTCAAAAAAATAAAAATAATAAAAAATAAATAAATAAAAACACTAGCACTTTTTTTTTTTTGGCTAAAAAATTAGTGAAAAAAACTATTACTTCATTGGAGGCCAGAATGTATGTACCACTGTAAGACGTGGAATTTCAGATTAGACCATTAATACGCTCTATGGGATATGTCACCCTATGATAGCAATTCCAGAGTCAGAAACTCCATGCCTGTTTGAGTTCAACAATATTTACCTAAAAATAATACATGTGCCATCAACCAAGCACACCTGGATTGCCATATTGATGAAATTCAAGATTTACAACTAATATCAGCACATTAGGTCCAAAAATCTCAAGTGATGGGATCCTATTCCGGCGTAGAAAATGTCACACGAAGAACTAGAAGGCAATGACCCTGTGGCACATGAAATCCGCAAAATCCTTCACCACGTTGGAGTTATCACTAAATTGCACCAGACACCCAACAACGTAGTGCAAAATATACTAAAATATAAGATTTCTACTTTTCTAGAAGTTAATCTTATACAACTAAAAAATAAAAGGCAATGACAGCAAAAGTCCCAAATGGCCTTTTTTTTTTTTTTTATTTCCTCTTGATTTGAAAGCCCCAGGTGGTAATTAACAATTAAGACACAGACCATCATTTAAGCCATTCAATGTTATGAATATCTTTGCTTAAAAGAAAGCACCACTGAGAAAGAAAGAGAGACAATACACCAAAAACGCAATGTTTACATGTCATGACACGAAGATCAAATTTTTGCAACATTCTCAAAAGTTCAAATCTACAGCTAAAGGGAAGTCTTCTTCCAATCTGTAAGCATGCTTTTTGCATCCACAGAAAGCCTAAAATTTCTTACAAACTTAGCAACATATAAAGTGTTACGCCATCAGTATGAAAGAAATATTATTCCCTAATTCCTACCTTGAGAATCCAGTTGATAGCAACAGCTCCAGGAGTAGCCTTGTTTCTGGAGACGCCAACAGAGCTCAAAAGAGTTTGAGTTGTGAAAACACCCATTGCTCCCCCAAAAAAGTGCTAAAACAGATACGCAAATCAGAACGCGGTATTAAAAGATACCAAAGCAAATCAACGGAATATGTATGCTACATATTCTATTCTCTCTCTCACTTTTTGGTTCGTTTAAATTCCACAAAAGTCCACCATCATCTAGTAGTTCATAAACCACGAAAATGCAAACCTTCAAAGCTCTCCATGTCATATAGGGGACATAGGATGGGGTCACACTATGGGGGAAACCCTCCGGAACAACATATGATCGTACAAACGACATCAAATCCTGCGCCGGTATGAACATAATATAATCATTATTCAAAAAAATTTAAGAAACAGTGACACAACTACAGGAGGACAAGTAAAACATCACATAAAACGAAAACAAATAACAAGATGACAAATCAAACTAGATGATAACAGCTTGACAATTCAAATGCCGTATCATCGGAACTCGAAAAAAAATATTAAATAAAACCCAAATCGAGACCGCGAATTACTGAGCAAGAGACTGGATCACAACTCCAAAAGTAAAAGGTTTTTGATTAAATTATACTCAAAAACAACATAATTGCAGTAAATAGCAAAATGCCGTTACATTTTAGCAAATTATATGTTCATCTACAATTTAAGCAATTATAGCTTTGTAAATGACATTTAAATCAAATTGCAAAACCGTAATTTGGGGGAAAAAAAAATCAAAAAAAGGGAAAAGAAAAGGCAAAAAACTGACATCAAGAGGAGCTTGCGGAGTTTGCAAGCTGAGGGCACGGAATGATCCCTTCTTGAAGCTTCTACCGCCGTCGCTCTCGGCGACGTACTGCCACCGCCGGCCGTCGAGCTTCTCGCAGCAAATCAACCTCAAACTGGAGCTCACAAACTCGTCGTCAACCAAGCCGAGCTTCCTCGCCTCGGAAGAGAGAGGCGGCGGAGGAGGCGCGAAGGAGTCAGCCGACGCCAAATTAGCGCTGATTCGCAGCGTCTCGCGGACGAGAAGCCGCGCGTCCTTGCCGGCGGAGGCTGAGGCGACGGCGGAGGCGGAGGTGGAAGACTGCTTGAGGTTGATGGAAGGAGGAGAAGGAGGAGGAGCCATTGCTAGGGATTGGAGGAGAAAACGAGAAGGGAATGAGCTAGGAGAGAGAGAGGGGAGCTAGAGAGAGAGAGGAATTGTTGGGCATTGGAAGTAACGTCGGAAGGAGAAGTGTTGTTGATGTTGTCGTTGTTGTTGTTGTTGTTGAGCTAACAATGTGGGCTTTAATGGCGGTCGGTCGCCGTCGGAGAAATTGAGGAAATGTTTCGGAAAGGAAAAGGAAAGGAAAAAAAGAAAAAAGAAGAAAGAAGAAAGAAGAAAGTAAAAAGAAAAAAGAAAAAAGAAAACGAAACGAAACTCTCTCCAGAGGAGAGGGCGAGAGAGAAAAGCCCAACTGGAAAGGAAAATGCCAAAGGCGCAGCTAGAGAGAGAAAGTGAGGAGAGAGAGAGAGCAGGTGAATCTCCGCCGTTAACTTGGTTGACTTGGCGACAATTTGTATGGTGCTCGATAGAGACAGCCCTTAATCTCGGTTTAATAACTTTTGCTAAGCAAATCTCGTCTTCATATGATTTTCTTTTCTTAAGATTTTTTTTTTTTTTTTTTTTTTGGCAAGATGGAAATGATATTAAAATTAGAGTCAATTTGGAACATCACTTAGAATAAGAGTCTTGAAAAAGTATGTTTAGTTAAAATAATGAATTGAAATATTTGAATATGTAAAAATTTAAAATGTGTTCAAAAAGAAGAGTTAAATGGGCCTTATTTTGTCTTTCTTTCGTCATTGTGAGCATTTAAAGATAAAAAACATCTTATTTTAACTTAAAAATAATAATATTATGAATTTTAAAATTTTGAATTTTATAAAATTGAGAGAGAGAGAGAGAGAAAGATGCTGGATATGTATCATAAATCATTGAAGTTGCAGTTTGTGAAGAACAATATTTTTTTTTTCTTTTGGTGGATGAAAAATAAAAATTAAATTTTTTTGGTAAACCAAAAAAAAAAAAAGAAGAAGTAATTGGTATCATCAACGACAGTCCACATTTGTCAAGTGTTAGAAGATGACTACCAACGTGTTTAATATGCAATTAGTCGACAATTGAAGTGTGCTCACAGTGGGTAAAATGTTGTCCATATCTATAGCTTTTCAAATTATATTGGCTTGTCTAGTTAATATCTTTCGCAATAATTTCAAATTGAGTTGTTTAATATGGTCCAATTATGCATCATTATTTTGTTTTGAAAATAATGCATCGTTATTCTCTAGAAAAACTATTCATTATTATCCTCTTCTCTATCGAAAAATATGAATTATTGTCATTTAACAATAGATATTTATGTTTAGAAGAGTAGAAAAGGGAAAGGAAGAAAATTTGAGTATTGGAATTTTCGGGAGAAAAATGAAATCTTGATTGTTTGATAGAGTGAAAAGTGTGGAAAAAAAAAATTTATAAGAATTATAGTAATTTAATTATTTCCAATTGAGAAAAAAAATAGGAGTGAAAATTTTGACAAAAAAAATTATATAAAAACAAATTTTTTTTTATATGATGAGATAATAGGAAAATATATTAGAATGATATGTTCTTTTACCTTTTTCTTGTTCTTTTATCAAACAATATGAAAGAAAAACTCTATTTTATTTTTGTTTCTCTTATCTAAATATTTTACTCTTCATTTCTTTTTTTGTTTTCCATCGTAATAAATTGATCTAAGAACCAATTGTGTATGGTATTTCTTCACCGTTACACAAAATAAAACTACGATTATTGTTCTATGAACATAATCTACTATCAATTTCAAAAAAAAAAAAAAAAACATAATCTATTAGTAATTTTTAGCTTACGTTTCGAACAAACATTTGAAATGAAATTTTGATATTAGAATTGATTAATTTTTAAAAACTAAATGTAATTTATTTATTTTTTAGAAAAAAAAATTAAAAATTAAAATTAAAATGAAAAACTGGTTCAAAATTAAATTTTAAACAAACCAAGAATTAACACCGCATCTCTCATGTAATGGGATCCACAGAGACATGGGTCCTATAAATGCTCTCATGCGGAATTGGGTAAGTAATGGGGACCTGATTGCAGAGAATTGTAATCTCAAGTGTGCCAGACAGTCTGGAGTTTGGATTTGAGAGTCGGAAACTCTCTGTAAAGGGACCAAGTGGACGAGATCTCATTACACTCATCTCACGAGCACCTCACACGTGGAGAGCACGTGGGATTCGATTAAACTGTAGCAAAAAATGTGGAGGGGCACTTTTTAAAAATATATATAGTTACTAATGTAACACTTTTTTGTCTGATAAAAAAAAGGGGGCACTTTTTTTACTTTTTTTTATTTTTGGATTTTAGCTGTTAATTGCTCTTATACTTACACGTGTCAAGACATTTTCAAGTTTTACCAAAAATCTGTCCGACCATTCTTGTGATGAGGACGATGACGGTTAATAAATAATAGAAAATTTGGGAAATTAAGATAAGGTCCATAATTTTTTTAATTAATATATTTTTGGGCTAAAAAATTTTGAGGCCTATAATTCACGTGCTCTTTGTTTCCTTTTTGTCTCCAAAAACCACAGCTAGAAATACAAGTTGTGCAGTTTCACTTCCACCCAAAACAAAATATATCATATAAAAATAATAATAAAAAAAAAAAACCAGGTTTGAGTAGGGTGTGAGTCATCATCCTATCCTATCCATCGACAAAAACACCACTTATTATTAAAACAAATAACAACAATAAAGAATAACAAATATGCCAGGTAATATAGGCATAATTTAATGCATTTGATTTTATTAAAAAGCGTAAAATTTGAATTCTCACATCTTAAATTTAAAAAAAAAAAAAAAAAAGGGTTATTTCTCTTCATTTTTATACCTTATTTATGGGCTTATTGAAAATTATACCTTATATTTTAAGATTTTATAATATTGATACATTCATATTTCAATTCGTGTTAAATCCTTATCTAATTTGGGTTAAAAGCCGTTTTTTACTATGAAAAGAATCCAAATACTTTATATTTTGAAATTTTTATCTTTTTATTTCTTACTCTCTATCCTTTTTATTATTATTATTATTAAGGTAGCTTAGGTCATTATGAGATCAAAATTAACTGTTAATCGAGAGAAAAAAAAAGATTTACGCTTAAATTTGAAATTTGAGTGTATAAATATGATATAGTCATTCTAATATTCAAGAAGATTGAACTCCGACTAGTGTCTTCTTTTTTGATAATTCTAACGTTGAAGAACGAAGTTTATCAAGCCCATAAAACCTGAATACATTTGATATATCATATCACAAACCTTTTGCTTTAAAAGGCTGTGTAAAATGTGTTTTTAGTATATTATTTTTAAGAATTTGGAGCTTGCTTTGCAATTTTTGAGCTAAAAAAATATGGAATTGAGGATGATACTATGAGAGCTCAATTTTTGTTGGGGTTAGTATCACGACATGTAGTTTATATTATGACATTTGGGCCTTTCAAATTCTATTGATATGGATTTGAACTTTAGCAAGAGAGAACGTCATTCCTAATAGTCTTTCTGTTATTTTCAAATTAGTTGGATACTCAATTTTTTAATAAGACAAGGGTTTTTTTTTTTTTTTTTTTCGCCCCTTTATTCTTTCCTTAGACTAATAAACCTTTTGAGCTTTATAAATTATTGCAATGTATATTATTTGGCTTAACTTCCTATTAAATCGATCATGAAAACTTGTGTATGCTCGTGTGAAGACAAAAACCCATTTTCAATAAAAAAAATTTCAAATCTATTACAAAATTTTTAAGTTCAAATATTCAATTTAATGTTAATTTTCCTTTTTTAATTTCTTTTTTTTTTTTTCAAAATCTGAACCACGCTCAATTTTTTTCCCCCAAACACTTAAAATTTATTTTACATTCTTATTTCAAAATGAAGTTTTTCATTTCAAGATTGCGTGTCAAACAATGAGAGGTCTTTTTTTTTTTTTTTTTTTGTCTGTCACAAGCAACTAAGTGGGGATGTCTTTGTAAAGTTTTTGAAAAAAAGGGTGTCGTTGGTATTTGGTTCGATGAAGCGAGCATGGATGCAAATATCACTGATATTTCCCAAACTTCAGTTTTGAAGAGGAACAGATTTTGCAAAATATCGATGTATATCAAGATAATATAGACAAAATTTTGGACACGTGAATAATATCTATGAATTTCATACTTTAATCTTCTACGCACCTTTTGTGCAAAAAAAAAAAACAAAAAAAACTATAGCTATGTTTGGCATTAAGGTTTAACTCCAACTAAACTACACTTTTTTATCTCTTTTTTTTTTCCTGAAAAATTAACAAAATTTATAACTAATTTTAAAAAATCAACCAACTCAAACTTAAAAATTACATCTCCAACTAACTTACTAAATAGAGGCTATATTCAACATTTTTTGCAAAAATATATCATGATATCAATATTACTTGAATCACAATGACATGACAATCCTGGTTGAGTCTTATGATTTCCTTCTGGTACTAAAATATGTAAGATATAAAAAGTTTCTCACGTAAAACATGTTTATTTATGTTTATGTATTTTAAAATGTTATATATATGTTTTAAAGTAAATTTTTGTAATTTTTTCTATAGTTCCATTGAGATTGATAATATTTTCAAAATATTTTTACTTGTACCAATATTTTCATCCTTTGAAGCGAGTGCATTATAATTTTGACAAAACACATGAATCCTCATATAAACAAGCCTCTAAATTGAAGTACTGATAGTTTTTTCAACTGAAAAATACTGATATTTTTGTAAAACTGAAATGCCAATATTTTCATTTATCGATGTTTCATCATTAAAAGTGAGCTTGTTATAATTTTAATGAAACACATAAATCGTTGTATTAAAAAAGCCACTAAACTGAAGTACTGATATTTTTGTAAAACTGAAGTACCGGTATTTTAATTTATACTAATATTTTCATCATTCATTATGAATACGTTGTAATTTGAACCAAACACATGGATCCTCAATGTAAAAAAGCCTATAAACTAAAGTACCTATAGAAAAGTATCAATGATACTAACTTTAATTCTAATTTTTAAGTACCAACGATGTTATATATACTCCTTTATACCACTTTTTAAGTCCTTGTTTGATGCTTTGGTTTATATCACAATTTTTTTTTCCTAAAAAGTTATCTTCAGTTATATTATTCACAGTTACTATTATAGTTTTGTAACTCAAATTTTTAAAAATCCATAACTTTGCGTATACAAGCCCAAATGACATTATTTTTTTTAAAGAGTAATTGGCCTAAATAATCCCTAAACTCTTTCAAAAGTGAGAGTTTGATCAATGTTTTTTTTTTTTTTTTTGTCGAGATGACCCTAGATCTCTATTTTCTTGGTCATTTTCGTCAAAAAACTAACGGATTGGTCACGTGAGAAGCACACTTCATGCTTTTTGAAGGTCAAATAGGTAATTTCCTATTCAAATTAGATTTGGTCCCTATCCCCTCCGGTGTCGGCGAGTTTTAGGTCCCCCTATCTAAGTTTCTGGCCCCCGCGATCTGGGTGTCGGCCCCCCGGCGTCGGTGAGCTCTCAACCCCACCTCCATCTAGGTCCTCGTGCCCTTTTCCCCCACTGGCGATCTGGTCTTAGTTCGGCGAGCCCAATTGCAACTTTGGAGGGGGGGTTCCGGCCCTCGCGATCTGGGTATCTGCCCCCCCCCCCCCCCGCATCAGCGAGCTTTCAACCCCACCTCCATCTACGTCTCCGTGCCCCTTTCCCTTACCGGCGATTTGGTCTTAGTTTGGCGAACCCAATTGCAACTTGGAGGGAGAGGGGGGGCACCCAGATTCGAACTCGAGGGAGGGAGAGGGGGAACAAGATAGCAGATTTTGCCGGGGGGTAACCCCAGATTTTGCAGGGGCCAAACCAGATCGCGAATGTGTGTGGGGGGGGGGGGGGGGGCACCTAGATCGGAGCTTGACGGGTGGGTGGGGGGGTGACGACTGAAGATGATTTCGCGGAAAGAGGGGAGCCACCCAGATCGGAACTTGGCAGGTGGGGCGGACGAATGCCGGAGATGGAGGCTGTGGGGTAAGGAGGGAAACAGATGGACTTTTTGGGAGACTGGAGGGTATTTTAGTCTTTTTATTACAAAAAAAAAATCATTTGAGCAATATTCCTTTAAAAATTTAACAAAGTTTAACGGAAATAACTGAAATGGCTAAGAAAATAGAAGTTTAGGGTCATCTCGGCCAAAAAAAAAAGAACACGGATCAAACCGTCATATTTAAAAGATTTTAGGGACTATTTAGGATAAATACTTTTTTTTAATTGTATAGAATTTCGAAACAGACGAAACAAACTCCATATTAATATTTTTTACTGAACAAATTTCAAATTTTTTTATTTTTTAACTTTAATAGTTCAAATGCCTCACCAAACTATAATTCATTACAAATTTTAATTTTACAATTAAAATCTTAACACAAAATGTATGTTAAAAGTTCAAGGAGGATATATATCACATTTCGAACTCCAGGGAGCAAGATTCCAAGTTACCAAAGTTCAGCGAGCATTTTTAATGGTTTGTTTGATGAATGAGTTTGAAGTTGAAAATTTTAAGTTTCAATAATAATTTTTGTTGACTTTTTAGAAAAGATAAAAAATTTTTCAGAAAAAGACAAAAAAAAATACAGTTTAACTTAAGTTAAATTTATGGACCAAACAAGTCCTAAATTTGTAAAAAAAAAAAAAAAAAAAAAAAAAAAAAAAACTGAAGTTAAATTCTAAACGCAACGACGACAACAAAACTCACACAGAAAACATGTTTCCATTTCTCCGACTTGCCCGTTCCTCTCTCCGCCTCCTCTCCGGCGCCGGAGCCATCATCCTCTGCCACCGGCCCTTGCTTCCCGCTCTTCCTCCCTCCGCCGCCGCAATCGCAGGACACTACCGCCACAACTGCGACGGCGGCGGCGGCGGGGGCGGAGGCCCAAGCTCCGGAGATTTCCAATACATTAGGGCGGAAGTGAACTGCCCTCGCTGCTCGAAGATAATGGCGGTCGTCTTCTCGAACCGTCCGCTGTCGATCACGGCGAAGGAGGTGGGGATTTACCAGGCGCTCAATCTCTGCCCGCACTGCAGAACCGCCTTCTATTTCAGGCCCTTCAAGCTCGAGCCTTTGCAGGGGAGCTTCGTCGAGATTGGGAGGGCCAAACGCGGTTGCGAGAGAGCTTTCGACGGAAGCGATCGGTGTCGAAATGGCGGCGGAGATGACGAAACGATCGGTTTGGATTTGCCTACGCCGAAGGAGATTTGCAAGAAGCTTGATGACTTTGTTGTTGGACAAGAGAGAGCCAAAAAGGTAATGAATTTGCTTTTGTTGCTAAACAAATTACTAGCTTCTCCCATTAGATGCCAAATTCATGTGCCAAATCAAATTTAGCATTAGGATTCGAAAACCACTCTCTAATGCAATGCCATTTTTAATGCTATAATTTGACAAATTTTAATATTTGATCGCTGTCGTTTAGACCAGCCATGCCATATTGATTACAAAAAAAGTATGGAAATAGCAAATTTAAAATGTTGTGTACTTGTGTTCTAATACATAGTGCTATTTATATTGCTATATTTATCTTTTGTTATCATCAGAATTTGTAAAAGTAAAATTTTAATATTTGAATAACAAAATTGTAATGGTTAATTGAAAACTATCAATATCAACCAATGACGATAAATGTCACATTGGCCATTTTGTATACTTGGTGGCAAATGAAATTTGCCACCAAGTTTTAATTTCAATTTGTGTCATTGTCACGTTACATTCTTTTAGATATCATTGTAATTACCAGGAATCAAAATACTGTAATTATATTTACTTGGGGTTATTATAATAACGACTTTGGTAATTACTGAGGTGATGGTGGCGTTTTCATGCCGATAAGATTCAGAAGATTGTATCCCCTTGTTCACAAAATAGAGGCAAAATAATATATTTTCTTGTCAATTTACCACTTGTTATTTAATGTATACTAGGAGAGGAAGCGTTTTGTATAGTTGATTATGTAATATGTTTGTTAGTATGATTTGTGCGATAGTACTTCATTGATGCATCTGGTTTTGTAACAGGTGCTTTCTGTTGCAGTTTACAATCATTACAAGAGATTATATCAAGAATCCAAGCTGCAACGGTAAGTGTTTTACACCTTATACCGTAATGTTTTTCTCAATGGATTCTTTTCATCCAAAAGTAACGGTTGTGATGACCATTTCCCGTCTTGTCACTGAATCAATTTATAATTTGCTAACTAAGATTCTTTTGTTGCTTAGTAATTGAGATTGTGCATGTGATACCAGATATGGTGTACAATCTGACCGTAAAGGTGATTATCTGGGTGTACAATCTGAATGTAAAGATGAAAATGATGACATTAATTTTGTCGAATTGGATAAGAGCAACATTTTGTTGATGGGTCCCACTGGTTCAGGTAACTGATGTGTTCTTATTAATGTTTCTTGGTTGATATCTGTATGGGAAACCACAATGAGGACCGCTGTTCTGATTTATGTGCTTGTACTGTGATGTGCAAGGATAGGGAAGACCTTACTTGCAAAAACACTGGCCCGTGTTGTGAATGTGCCGTTTGCCATGACCGATGCGACATCATTAACACAGGCAAGTAGAGTTTAAGGCAATATTGCCTCAATTTATAGAAAACATGGTCGCAAATCGTGATTCCTTTTCCTCTTTGTTCACATGCATCTGTTTGTAGCTGCCTTTTAGGTGTTCTACAAAGTCAGATGGTACTCATTGCAGTTGATCCAGACCTGCATTACCTCATATTTACTAATGTCTCTCTCTCTCTCTCTCTTTACACACACTCGCACACGTGTATTTTCTTTTTTTCTTCTTCTCCGTTTCTCTCTCTTCTATCCTTGCTCTGTTTGTGCATATCAGTAGCGTTCTTAGAAGTCCATGGCTCGTGATCAATAAGTTATTTATTGTAGTATATGCCAGTGTGCATGTGGAAAAATTTTTGTATTCTTCTTGTGCTACTGCTGCTGACAACTTATGTGTTTTAGTCAAGAACTGGTGCATTTTCCTTAAAATCTAGGTTGTTGTCTTGCTCTGTTGAACATCTCTTTTCTCTTTTTGCTCTTTGTTTATTCCCCAACAATAGACTCGCTAATAATTTCTGGACATTGTGATGCTATTTTGTCTCTCCTGAAGGCAATTGTTTTGTTAATTTTATGTCTTAGATGTAACACTTGGTTATAGGAGCTATTCTTGTTAGTTAGCATTGTTTCCAGTCAACAAAAGCTGTTTCTGTTAGTTACCTGGGAACGATTAACAACTTGGCTACTCTTTTCCCTTTTCCCAGGCTGGCTATGTCGGAGAAGATGTTGAATCAATATTGTATAAATTACTTGCGGTATGGTTCACAACATTTCATGTATATGCATAGAAAAGACAGTTAAGCTGGATAGGTTTTTCTTTTATGTCCTGTCATTTAACATGAGAGATAGTCATATGTGGTTATTCTTATGTGCCTAGGAAGCTAATTTCGATGTGGAAGCAGCTGAGAAAGGGATTGTCTACATTGATGAAGTTGATAAAATAACTAAGAAGGTTTTGTTAGAAGTACACAGATTATTCACTTATGTATTTCAATTTCTAGTTCAGGATAAGCCAGGTGAATTTATTTATTTATTTATTGTAGGGTGAGAGCGCTAACATTGGCAGGGACGTATCTGGGGAGGGTGTTCAACAGGCACTGTTAAAAATGTTGGAAGGAACTGTGAGTTAATCAACCTTAAACTGGTTTTATGTCTCGTGCTATCTAAATTGACATCAGGCATGCACGTTATTTCTTGTTTGTCACTATAAGCAAGCAAAAGCTCAGATTGTTCATTCTCTGTGGGTCCTTCTAGTTTCACCAGCTCCGGCTAACTTACATGTCGCTTCTCTGCTCATTAGGGATTTCGTCATTTAAGCATTTAGAAAAACAGGTTTTTGTACATGCTCTATATTTTCATTTTAATCGTTCCATCCATTGTCTTTCTGCATAAATCTTCAATTCTCTAATCCCAACTTACATGCCAATTTTCATTATGCAGCCCAAGTAATTTTGGTCTTGAAACCTATGAATAAACTTTTTGGAATTTCTGAGTTCTTGCACAACTAATTATATTTCATGTTATTGGTATCCTCTATTAGTTTAAAATGTAGGTAAACTCGTATTTTTTTGGTTCTTGGGAGTTCTCATTACCTTAATGACATCGATAGAGAACTGGTTTATAACTAGGGGCTTCCAAACAAATTTGTAAAAACTGCTTCTGAATTTTTTTTTTTTTTGAAGGTTTATTTGGTTTATTTGGTTTTTTGTTTTTTTTTTTTTTTTTTTTCATTTTAGCTAGGTGTTTTGCCGTAAGGATGTGTGCTCTTCTTTGAAGTGATTAAGAGACCTACAGCCCTGCAGCTTGTACTCACATTTTATTTGATTGTTATGTAACTAATGGTTTTTGTTTTCTCAGGTGGTGAGTCTTCCTAACAAAGGGTCTAAGAAGCATCCCCTTGGCGATACCATTCAGGTAAAGTGGAGTGTGGTGTGTGGACCCAAACTTCTAGTAGAAAGATACACGCACGGTGTAGAGAATTTGCCCGAAGCACTAGGCCTCACGGCTGGTGCTTTGCCCACTTAAGCTTTGTGGCTATTGCTGATATGTGTTTGGATAGATGACATGAAAGAGAACTGTTTTTTTTATTTTTATTTTTATTTATTTTTAATATTTTTTTTAATTTTTTTATAACCCATAAAAGGTGGCCATCTCAATGGCTAGTTTGCCATTTGTTCCTACCAAGGAGGTAAATCAGTTTTCTTCCCAAAATGTGAACTTCATATGACTTTAGGCACACCGGCTAGTTTTTCACTTCTTTTCTCGAGTTCAGCAAATGCTTTCTGCACAAAGCTGCTCTTACTATGTAGGTCAATCAATTTTCTTCACAAAATGAGAACATCATCTGACTTCTATCAGACCGGCTAGTTTTTCACTTATTTTCCCAAGTTCCACATTTTGGAATGCCTTCTGCATAAAGCTGATCTTTCTTCTTTGGAAGATTGCCCATCTTCTTAGTCTTTTGAACTCTACTTTTTTTTAAAAAAAAGTTTTACTTTATTGCAAACGTTAGGGAGGGTAGCCACATATTAGGCAGATTTTATTTTTGTTTTGTTTTATCTTTTTTTTTTTTTTTTTTTTTTAATAGATACTACCATTTTGTCCTTTTTTAGATGTTGCTTCCTGGGTCATCAATTTTTTTCAATTTTCTGTAGGTTGATACAAAAAATATCCTATTCATATGTGGTGGCGCATTTGTAAATTTGGAGAAGACTATTTCAGAAAGGTAATTGTTCTGCTTTGTTGTTTTTTTGCGCGCGTGTGTGTGTGTCCGAGGCGGAGGTTTTTGTGAAAAATTGTTTTCCACTTTACTCGTCCACTGTTGCAAAAATTAGAAGCTGATTGTTAACTACATTTCCATTTTCCAGAAGGCAAGATTCTTCTATTGGTTTTGGAGCACCAGTTCGGATGAACATGCAGAGCAACAGAGTGACCGATGCCTTAGTGACATCATCACTATTGGAATCTGTGAGAATAGATTTCCATTACAGTTAAAAAGCATTTTCAGTTCTAGTTTTATGTTTGTTAACTTTTGGCTCCTTTTCATTTTAGTTTTGTTTTCTTGAGTTGAGATCATAGTTAACTTCTCCATTCTCTAACAGATAT
>CM019743.1:11352668-11569908 GCA_009761775.1 Ficus carica | reverse complement strand
CAGTATTTTGTCCTCTCGACGATGAAGCTTATCCCCCATCGTCTCACTGGCCGACCTTGACCCCTGTTATTTTGAGGTCCTATCTAGTATTCAGAGTTTGCCTCGATTTGGTACCGCTCTCGCGGCCCGCACCGAAACAGTGCTTTACCCCTAGATGTCCAGTCAACTGCTGCGCCTCAACGCATTTCGGGCAGAACCAGAGATTGTAATTTAACGTGTTCCCAATATTTGTTTTTTTTTTCTAAAGGCTATAGCCTTCTCTGTGAGCCAAAACAGGTACAGCTCAAAATTTCATGCATTTTACATCATCTAAAATTGCTTGTAACAGTAACCAAACTGTCTACTTCGTGTCTAAAACCGACTTCTCTATAACGAGTTATGGCCGTATCAATACTTGCTCCATCTTTTGAAGCCTATAACCTTTTCCTTTATGTAAAAATTGGTCCGGATTAAAATTTCTTAAATTTTGGATTATTAAAACATGCTTTAAAAAGCATTCCAATGGTCTACTTCATGTCTAAAACCGACTTATAAACTATGATTTAATGTGTTCTCAATATTTGCTCCATTTTCTAAAGCCTACAGCCTTCTCCGTGAGCCAAAATTGTTCCGGCTCAAATTTTAATGCATTTTACATAATTTAAAAATGCTTCAAACAGCAATCAAAATGTCTACTTCGAGTCTAAAACCGACTTCTTTATAACGAGTTATGAACGTATCAATATTTGCTATATATTTTCAAGCCTATGGCCTTTACTTTTAAGTAAAATTTTGTTTGGATCAAATTTTCTAGAACTTTAAATCATTAAAACATGCATTAAGTTGCATTCTAATGGTATACTTCTTGGCTAAAACCGAATTATAGATTGTAATTTAACGTGCTCCCAATATTTACTCCTTTTTTTATAGGCTATAGCCTTATCCTTGAAATAAAAATTGGTCTGGCTTAAAATTTTTAGAATTTTGGATCAGTAAAACATACTTTAAATTGCATTCTAACAGTATACTTCTTGCTTAAAACTGACTTATATATTATAATTTAACATGTTCCCAATATGGTTCGGCCCAAAATTTCATGCATTTTACATCATTTAAAATTGCTTAAAACAGTGACCAAACTGTCTACTTCGTGTTTAAAGCAGACTTTTTTATAATGAGTTACGATTGTAACTATATTTGCTACATTTCTTAAAGCCTATAGCCTACTCTTTTGAGTAAAATATTTTCCGACTCAAAATTTCTAGAACTTTGGATCATTAAAACATGTATTAAATAGTAGTCTAATGGTATTTTTCTTGTCTAAAACCGATTTCTAAATTGTAATTTAATGTGTTCCCAATATTTACTCCTTTTTTCTAAACGCTATGGCCTTCTCCGTGAGCCAAAATCAATCCAGCTCAAAACTTCATGCTTTTTACAAAATTTGAAAATGCTTCTAACAACAAAAAACTGTCTACTTCGTGTCTAAAACCGACTTATTTATAACGAGTTATGGCCGTATCAATATTAGCTACATTTTTTAAAGCCTACAGCCTTCTCCATTAAATAAAAATTTGTCCTGCTAAAAATATCTAGAGCTTTGGATTGTTAAGTCATACATTAAATAGCATTATAACGGTGTTTTTCTTGTCTAAAACCGACATTAATAGATTGTAATTTAACGTATTCCCAATATTTGTTCTTTTTTCTAACGACTATAGCCTTCTCTGTGAGCCAAAACAGGTACAGCTCAAAATTTCATGCATTTTACATCATCTAAAATTGCTTGTAACAGTAACCAAATTGTCTACTTCGTGTCTAAAACCGAATTTTTTATAACGAGTTATAGTCTTATCAATATTTGCTATATTTTTTAAAGCCTATAGCCTTCTCCAGTAAGTAAAAATTTGTCCTGCTCAAAATATCTAGAGCTTTGGATTGTTAAATCATACATTAAATAGTATTCTAACGGTATATTTCTTGTCTAAAACTGACTTCTAGATTGTAATTTAACGTGTTCCCAATATTTGCACTTTTTTCTAAAGGCTATAGCCTTCTATGTGAGCCAAAATAGGTACAGCTCAAAATTTCATACATTTTACATCATTTAAAATTGCTTGTAACAGTAACCAAACTGTCTATTTCGTGTTTAAAACCGAATTCTTTATAATGAGTTATGACCGTATCAATATATGCTATATTTCTTAAAGCTTATAGCCTACTTTTTTAAGTAAAAAAATTTCTGGCTCAAAATTTCTAAAACTTTGGATTATTTAAACATGTTTTAAATAGCATTCTAATGGTCTATTTCTTGCCCAAAACCGATTTCTATATTGTAATTTAATGTGTTCCCAATATTTACTCATTTTTTCTAAATGCTATAGCCTTCTTCGTGAGCCAAAATTGATCCGACTCAAAATTTCATGTTTTTTGCAAAATTTGAAAATGCTTCTAAAAGCAATAAAACCGTCTACTTCGTGTTTAGAACCGACTTTTTTATAACGAGTTATGGCCGTATCTGTATTTGATAAATTTTTTAAAACCAATAGCTTTCTCCATTAAGTAAAAATTTGTCCTGCTCAAAATATCTAGAGCTCTGGATTGTTAAATCATACATTAAATAGTATTCTAATGGTATATTTCTTGTCTAAAACTGACTTCTAGATTGTAATTTAACGTGTTCCCAATATTTGCTGTTTTTTCTAAAGGCTATAGCCTTCTCTGTGAGCCAAAATAGGTACAGCTCAAAATTTCATGCATTTTACGTCATTTAAAATTTCTTGTAACAGTAACCAAAATGTTTACTTCGTGTCTAAAACCGAATTCTTTATAATGAGTTATGACTGTATCAATATTTGCTATATTTCTTAAAGCATATAGCCTACTATTTTAAGTAAAAAAATTTCCGGCTTAAAATTTCTAAAACTTTGGATTATTAAAACATGTATTAAATAACATTCTAATGGTCTATTTCTTGCCCAAAACCGACTTCTATATTGTAATTTAATGTGTTCCCAATATTTACTCATTTTTTCTAAATGCTATTGTAACGACCCACCTTACGTAGGCCGTTAACGTACTTATCTTACATAAAAACTGACACTTACTTAACTAGCAGAAAATAAGAGATATCTTTTTTTTTTAAAACAAGTATAAAGTTAACTCGACCAAAATACTTACTTATAACCATATATACATATTTATTTGAGTATTTAAATATTAAACTTATTTTAACATACAACTGATTAAAACTAAATAATAATAATTATATTTGAACACAAAACGCGTAGCAGTCTCCATCCCGTAGTTTCACAGTTAGCCCTGCCATGCCCCACCGTCTTGTATCAAGTATTGCTAATAGGGAGCTTACCTACAGCATAAACGTAAGTTATGAGCTTTCGCTCAGCAAGTACAATTATTAACCCGCAAAAACAAAATAAAATTAAACAATGCATTAACCAATTATGCTTATTTATGCTTTCTTAAGTTAGCATATTTTTTGGGCCCTTACTTAACATAAGTGTACGTACCGTGGTGCGCAGTCATGGATTGATTGGGGCGGCCAGCCCAATCCAACTCAAACCATGAACCAAACCTGACCTAGTGCAGGTCGGTACGACACGATTAAACTTGCTTAACATCTTACTTAAAAACAGTTTCTTGAAAACAGTTTCTTGAAACAGTCTCTTACTTGAAACTTAATCTTAAGCTTACCATGTAAATTATCATTAGTGAACATGCTTCATGATGTCACAATAATAAAACATAATCATATGCATCACATACATAAGTGCATGAGTTTTAAAAACATGCAATCAGTAAAACAATTAGCTTATGCTGTAGGTGAAGTTGTACTTACTGGTTATACTAGATCTGGGCTTTGTTGCTCCAACGAATTGCAACAACAGGTTACTTTCTTGTTTTCAAAAAGGACGTAAGATAAGAATCATTCTATCTTACCATAAATCATCACATTAAATGTTGGTATCCTAACCAACATTCAACATTAACCCTAGTTATATGTCCTCCACATACTAACATGGTATCCTATTCGGTTATTAAATGTAACCTTAAGGCACCTGACCTAACAAAATCAAACAGTATCTTGTTTGATTACTTAATACTAATCTTGGTTAGTTATACTTAAATAGTATCCTTTTAGGTTACTTCAAGTAACCCTTGGTATAAGCCCAAACATAATTAGGTTAATGTCCTATTGGGTTACTAAGACCCAATAGTAGTATCCCATTTGGTTATTATAAGTAACCTTGGGTCCAAAACCTATCATATAAAGTTAGTAACCTACTTGGTTACTATAAGTATACCTTCAATTATCTTGGTTCAATAATAAATTTTTAGTATCATACTAACATGGTATCCTATTCGGTTATTAAATGTAACCTTAGGGCACCTGACCTAACAAAATCAAACAGTATCTTGTTTGATTACTTAATACTAATCTTGGTTAGTTATACTTAAATAGTATCCTTTTAGGTTACTTCAAGTAACCCTTGGTATAAGCCCAAACATAATTAGGTTAATGTCCTATTGGGTTACTAAGACCCAATAGTAGTATCCCATTTGATTATTATAAGTAACCTTGGGTCCAAAACCTATCATATAAAGTTAGTAACCTACTTAGTTACTATAAGTATACCTTCAATTATCTTGGTTCAATAATAAATTTTTAGTATCATAACCGATTACTAAGTGTCTTACTATGGTTACCATATACTTAGCCTAATTTAATTATTTCTTTTCTTCACAAAAACCTTATTTGATTCTTTTTAAATCATTTTATAAAACTGCAATTGATTTATTTTATAAAGATAGTAACACTGTGATATTTTTAAAATCATTTTATGAAAACAGTCCCATAATTTCAGTTAGCAGTGCATGTGCTGGAATTTGCCTGCTAATGCACTATTTTGAAAATCTTGTGCAGGAATTGCCTATTTCCTGCTCAGTTTTTAAGATTCAGTTTTATTTTAAAATCTGCATTGAATTTGAAAAATTTTTCTTTATTAAAGTTGTAGATCTCAAAAATTCCAACAACTTTTGTTTTTAACTTAAAATCTAATTATGCCATTAACCTATTCATATTCCTCGTTGAAACATCCTGGCCATGCACAGGGTCTAGGCTGGCCAGACTCGGGTTTTCACAAAAACGGAAGCCTTAGGAGCTTTTTTTCAAAATCTGTCCCCGAATCCCCCTAGGGTTTTCAATTTTCTACAATTTTTTTGTTTTAACTTTTCTCAAATTCTACCTCTAAGGGCCTCAACATTTCATTTCCAGATTATTGCCCAGTTTTATCCGAAAACTGACAGTTTTACTTTTGGTTGTTTGTTACGCAAAATAACGCACACCCTACCTCAAACGGTCACAACCGTGAGCCTAAATCAAATATGCAGCGTGTTACGTTGGTTTCCATTAACATACACATGTTTCTCATCCAAATAACCCATGTAGTAAACTTTTACCAAATTAGGGTTTTAAGTTGGTTTTTCAATTTAATTCATCATACAATCAAATCACCATCATTCAAGCATACCATATAACTTCCTAAGCATGTGGGGACATATAGAAAACACCTAATAGACATTCAAACAAAGCATATAACTTTAAAGCATAACATCAAAAACATAAACCAAAACATAGCTATAGCTCACTAAAACCCTAATCAAGCACATACTAATCAAACTAAACCATTGCATGAAAAATAAGCGAGCTTATGCTCTTAAATAACCAACTTAAAATACACTTAAATAATTGAACCAAAACTCAAATGAAAAGCTTAGGGGGTTTAGGAGGTTTACCTTAACACCTTGAAGTGGATCTAAACTTGAATCAAATTTTCCTCCTTGATTTCTTCCTCACAAATCCGACCACACTCTTCAATTTTTTTCTCACTTTGGGTTCGGCTTTTAGGGGGAGTGAGAGGGACTAGAGAGTGAACTAAAAAAGGTTAGGGTTTCATTAGGTGGTCCAAAGTTAGCCCCACCACACCTATTTATAGGTGAAATTTAATTAAATTTCTAGAATTATTTTTTTTGCTTAAATTGCACATTAGTCCTCAAAAGCAAAAATATTTGCTCCTAGACTCCATGAGGTGGCCGACCACTTGCGGTAACTTGTTGGCCAAGTAATCTTCCATGTTCATGCATGTTAAATACTTTCCTTAATTTTTAAAAATCAAATAATTCAAATAAATATCACAATGTGAGGTGTCCTCCATTAAGGTTCCATTTGGTTTTCCTCCACAAATGCAGTCCATTTTCATACTAATACAGATATTACAAATACTGTTTTTATTAATAACAGTACTGTTATACTGGATTGCAGTCCAGAATTTATCTGCACTTAATCGGATTGCGTAAAAAAATTTCTTAGAACTTAAAGCCACTTAGTTCTTATTACTCTTAAAATTGTGCTTGATTTTCCTACAGTGATCCCAAACCTAATTTTCGCTTCGCTATCCGTAATGACAGTTTTTTTTTCACAGTATAATTTCATACTGCTAATAAAACTGCAGTACAGACTCAAACATATCTTAGATTTTTCTGATCAAACGTTGACCGGAATAAAATCATACATTAACCTTAATTCTGATAAATCAGATCAGGCATTTCATATAAACATACATAATACAAACTTTTGATTCCTAAATAAAAGAAATCGTAAATTTGTAAAAAAGTTGGTTATTACAATCTACCCCCCTTAAAAATTTTCGTCCCCGAAAATCAAAACAAATTGGGATAACTCTTTCTCATTTCCTTTTCTAATTTCCACATTGCTTCTTCAATATTATGATTATGCCAAAACACTTTAACCATAGAAATGGTTTTATTTCTTAAAACGTTTTCTTCCCGATCCAGAATCCGGACAAGCTTTTCTTCATACGTCAAATCAGTTTGGACTTCGATTGTTTCTTGACTTAGCACATGGGAAAAATCAGGTACATACGTTTTTAGCATCGAGACGTGAAATACGTTATGCACAGAAGCTAATTCTGGCGGCAAGACAAGCTTATAAGCTACTTTTCCAATCCTCTCAAGGATTTCGAATGGCCCTGTATATCTCAGACTAAGCTTTCCCTTTTTACCAAACCTCATAATTCCCTTCATAGGAGCAATCTTAAGGAAAACAGATTCTCCAACTTGGAATTCGAAGGGTCTTCGACGTTTATCAGCATAGCTTTTCTAACGACTAAAAGCTACGTCGAGTCTCTGTTTGATCATCTTGATATCCTCTGAGGTTTTTCTGATGAAGTCCGTAGTTTGAAGCTGCTTCTGTCCAACTTCTTGTCAATGAATGGGACATCGACATTTCCTTCCATATAACGCTTCAAATAGAGCCATACCAATTGAGGCGTGATAACTGTTATTATAAGAAAATTCGATCAAAGGTAGCTTCTGATCCTAGTTTCCTTTGAAATCCATAACACATGACCTCAGCATATCCTTTAGCGTCTAGATCGTCCGTTCTGATTGTCCATCAGTCTGAGGGTGAAAAGCTGTACTAAATTTCAGTTTTGATCCCATAGCCGTGTGAACACTCTTCCAGAATCGAGAGGTAAAACGCCCATTGCGATCTGAAATGATAGATTTTGGCACTCCATGCAACCTAACAATCTGGGATACGTAAATTTCAGCTAGTCTCTCTACTGAAAAGGTAGCTTTGATAGCAATAAAGTGGACTGATTTGGTTAATCTATCCACAATTACCCAAATCATGTCATTCCCACTTGCAGTCCTGGGTAATCCAGCCACAAAATCCATAGTAGTTTGTTCCAATTTCCACTCTGGGAGCTCAATTTTCTGAAGATCTCTACCAGGTTGCCGGTGTTCAGCCTTAACTTTCTGACAAGTTCGGCATTTTGACACAAAGTCTGCAATTTCATTCTTCATATTTGGTCACCAATAGTTTTCTCTGAGGTCATTGTACATCTTGGAAGCTTCGGGATGTACCGAGTATGGCGTCTCATACGCTTCAAACATGATCTGTTTCTTAAGAAATTCAAAGTTAGGAACACAAATCCTTTCTTTGAAATAAATTATCACATTCAAAGAGGTCTTAAATTCTTTATTCTTTCCACCAAAAAGTTGCGCCTTTTGCAGAAAGGAATCCTTCCCTTGATGAAGCTTAATGGATTCGAGGAGGTTGGACTGAAGAGTCAGAACAGCCAATTTCCCAGTCATCATCTCCATATCGAAATCAGAAATCTCCTTTTGAAGTGGCTTGGGCAACGTTCCAAGAGACATCAGCATACCAGATGATTTCCTGTTTAGAGCATCTGCTACCTTGTTTGCTTTTCAAGGGTGGTAAAGGATTTCACAATCGTAATCCTTCACGAGTTCTAGCCATCTACGCTGCCTCATATTGAGCTCCTTTTGGGTGAAGATATATTTGAGACTTTGATGATCGGTATAAATCTCACATCTATTCCCATACAAATAATGTCTCCAAATCTTTAATGCGAAAACCACCGCCGCGAGCTCCAAATCATGCGTCAGATAGTTCCGTTCGTGATCCTTCAGTTGGCGTAAGGCATAGGCGACCACATTTCCTTTTTGCATTAGGACAGCTCCTAGTCCTGTCTTAGAAGCGTCACTGTAAATTACGAAATTTCCTGCGTCCACATCAGGAATTATTAACACTTGAGCGCTAGTAAGCTTTTTCTTGAGCTCTTGAAAGTTTTCTTCATATTTCTGTATCCACTCGAATTTCTTCCCTTTTCGAGTAAGAGCCGTAAGTGGTGCTGTAATCTTGGAAAATCCTTCAACGAAACGTCAGTAGTATCCGACCAAACCAAGAAAGCTCCGCTTCTCCGTAACGTTTTTGGGTTCTGGCCACGTACTGACCGCCTCTACTTTAGCAGAATCAACGGAAATTCCTTCATTTAAAACCACGTGACCTAAGAAGTGAAATTTTTGCAACCAAAATTCACATTATGTGAATTTGGCATAGAGCTGATTCGGTCTTAACGTCTCCAAAACCATCCTGAGGTGCTGCTCGTGTTCCTTCCTAGACTTTGAGTAGATCAAAATATCGTCGATGAAAACTATGACAAACTTGTCTAGGTACTCTTTAAACACTCGGTTCATAAGGTCCATAAAAGCAACTGGTGCATTGGTCAGTCCAAATGGCATGACAAGAAACTCATAATGTCTATAGCATGTTCGAAAAGCCATCTTAGGAATATCCACCTCCTTGATTCTGAGTTGATGGTATCCCGATCGCAAGTCAACCTTCGAGAATACTACTGCTCCCCTAAGTTGATCAAAAAGATCATCAATTCTAGGAAGAGAATACTTAATCTTAATCATAATCTTATTCAACTCACGATAGTCGATGCACATCCGCAACAATCCATCCTTTTTTTTGACGAATAAAACTGGTGCTCCCCATGGGGAATGGCTTTGTCGAATGAATCCCTTGTCCAACAGTTCTTGCAACTGTACTTGGAGTTTCCTAAGTTCGGCTGGGGCCATACGGTAAGGCGCTTTTGATATTGGTGCAGCTCCAGGAAACAATTCTATCTCGAAAGAAATTTCCCGCTCGAAAGGAAGTCCTGGCAACTTTTTTGGAAAGACATCCACATATTCCCTGATGATGGGAAGATCTTCCAGCTTTAACTCCATCTCTTGCTCTTTGTCCACCATGTTAGCTAGATATCCTTGACATCCATTAGCTAACATTTTGCATGCCTTTATTGCCGATACTAGCCTGGTTGAGGAATTTTGGGACTGACCGTAGAAATTGAATTCCTCCTCACCACGAAGACTAAACATAACACAACGTTTCCGACAATCAATCTTAGCATTGCACTTACTTAGGAAGTCCATTCCTAGAATAACATCGTAATCTTGAAGCTTAATCGCGATGAGGTCTACATAAAGTTCTCTACCACAAATGATTACAAGAACATTTTGCATCCAAAAATCGGACAACAAATTTTCTCCTGAAGGGAGGGAGGTTCTGAAGGGTTGCTTTAAATTATCCACACCTCTTCCTAATTTCTAGGCAAACTCCATAGACACAAATGAATGGGTGGCACCATAATCAAATAGGGCAATTGCATCATATGTAGCGATAGAAATCTGACATGTTACCACGTGGGAAGTTCCAGCTTCAGCATCTCCCCTTGTGTAGGTATAAATCCTGGCTTGGGGTTCAGGAGCCTCTAATCTTCCTTGTGCGATCGAAGGGTCTTCGATTTTTGCTTGCACCGCATGCAGCTGACTGTTTGCATTTCTATTCTGGTACTGAGGGTTCTGGTTCTGGCTGTTCAAGGTGCAATTTCTCGCATAATGGCCTTCCTTTCCACAAAGGTAGCAGGCGTTGGTCCCCAATCTATATACTCCCAGGTGCTTCTTTCCACATTGTGCGCACACTGGATAGTCACTGCTATTACCCTCATTCCCCCGGTTGTTCTTCTTTTGAGGGTAATTCCTCTGATGAACCTGGCCAGTAGCGTTCCCTTTTCTTTTGTTCTTCCCGAACTGTTTAAAATTTTGGCCAGAATTACTGGTCTGACCCTTCGGGTACAATTCCTGGAGCTGTCGGGGCTGTAACTGTTTCATCACAGCTTTCTCCCTTTTCTTGACTTTGAAAATCTGAGCCCTTGTCTCCTTATCCTGGTTAATCCAGTACTCGGCTCTTATTGCCCGACTGATACAGTCAGATACCAGGGTTGGAGGGCTACTGCCAGCACTGACTTGCTTGGCAATGTTTGTTCGAAACATCTTCATCATTCTTCTTACTTTCTCTGTTTCGTTCGGTATAAGTTCTAGGAACAGGCGAGCCAACTGCTCAAATTTCTTAACAGCCTCTAGCACTGTCATCGACCCCTGTTTCATACTAGTGAACTCGTCTTGTTGAGCCGCCAAGATTTCGCTGTTGTAGTACATCATTCTGAATTCAGCTACAAAATCCTGCCAACTCATTGTCACAATATCTCTGCGCATTTGGACCGTCATCCACCAATGTCTAGCATCCTTCTTAAATGCAAAGGAAACACAGAGAACATTTTACTGCTCCGTAATTCTCATAAAAGCCAAAATCACTTGGATATCAATTAACCAGTTGTCGGCTTCTATCGGGTCCGTAAGTCCTTCAAAATCAGGCGCCTTCATTCATCTAAACCGCTCGAACAACAGGTCTTCCCGAACTAAGGGTGGGTTCGCTTGAATCCCAACAGGTGCTAACAGGACTACTAAATTCCGTGGAAGCCAGTGACGAACCCCTGGTACCTATGGTTCTACTAGGGGTACAGGGTTATCTTGGAGTGGCACTTCATTAGCACGGGGTATCTGATTTAAACGATCTATCTGCTCTCTAAGCCAGTTTGTTTCCTATTGTTGTTCAAGCAATTGCCGTTACAAAGTAGCTGCAACATTTGCAAGATCCGACTCTTACGAATTTTGGTTTACTTGCTTGCGAGGACGTCCCATATTCTAATTTCTATTTGGTTACAAGAAAAGATATTATTATACTTTGAATATCCCTTCTTCCATTCATATCTTATCATATCATATCATATCATAAAACATCATATAGAAATCCATCGTGATTTCATCATATCATATCGTAACTTTATCATAAACTTGTCATAAATAATGCTTTATCATAATATCATAACATCATCACATACATATATTTTATATATATAATCTTGTTCTTTTGTACATACACAAAAAGTATATCTTATTTAGATAGTAATATGTACATGTCCTATACACATAATACTTACTATATATACAAAGTCAAAAATAAGATGGAAGTGTCTATCACTTAACCATCATACATATCCTATGTACAACCCTAATGTCAAAAATAATAATATAATAAAAAGTCATCCTAGATCTAAACAGTCTACGCTGTCGTTATGTCAGAGGAAATGTCAGAGTCCGCGCCCCAATCACCATCGTCGAATAAAATCTCCTCAGGATCTTCCTCCGGCTCCTCAAGATCGTCAAGGTCTTCTTCGATGGCTCCCTCATGCTCCTCCCATTGCTCTTGATCTTCCTCGTCTTCTTCCTCGTCATCACTCTCGATGACAATTACAGGAGGATCTTCAGGATTGTCTTCGGGGTCGACAGGAAAATCCACAGGGTCCATAACATCATTCTCAGTTCCGGCCTCCTCCTCCTGTGGAGGAATCTCCTGAAGTGGCATGGCTGGAATGGGGTCCTCCGGCAGATTCGGATCTCCGTGGAACAATGGCTCCGCAATACCAGCATTATCGATTGGAACGACCTGGTCTTCCTCTGGGGCAACAGCTTATATCATATGGGCTACTATCTCCGCCTCCATGATAAAATTTATCATATCCTCTAATGTCATTCCAACCATAGGCTCCGGAACAAAAGGCCTGACGTTGGGAGGTAACCCTTCCCGAAGAAGAAGTAACACCTGTAGCAATGGGCTTCCTAAGTCGCGACAAATGTGAGGCAAAATCGCGTCCCGAAACCGTCGGTAGTAATGGCCCATGGACTCGTTAGGGTACGCGCGCCAATCTACAACATAACTAAGATAACGACCAAGATACATGTCATTCTAGATCTCTAGGTCACGATAAGGCATGTTGGCGTCCTCGTCAGGTAACGGCCCGTAACGTGCGGTAATTAAAGCACAAAAATCTGCCCATGTTCCTCCCGGCATAACCGGTTCCCCTATGGTTATCCACCATATCCTAGCATCCACAGCTAGACACTGAGTGGCTAACAATACATGAAGGCGAGCTTCTATATGGCATATCCTAAAAATCAACTCCATATCGTACAGCCATCCTGTTAATGATACTGTTCGTCGGGTTCCATCAAACAGTAAGGGTTGCATCCCGTAAAACACTAGTGCAGCGTCACGATCCTCGTCCATAGTCTTGGATCTATATCATACAAGCTATCATATTATACTTACATAATATATATTCATACACAAAAATAATTTTAACTTACAATGACTGTGGCGCTGGCAGGCAGACTGTGAAAACGGAAGGCAGGAACCCTCTCTGATACCAACTCTATAACGACCCGCCTTACGTAGGCCGTTACCGTACTTATCTTACATAAAAACTGACACTTACTTAACTAGCGGAAAATAAGGGATATCTTTTTTTTTTTAACTAGTATAAAGGTAACTCGACCAAAATACTTACTTAAAACCATATATACATATTTATTTGAGTATTTAATTATTAAACTTATTTTAACATACAACTGATTAAAACTAAATAATAATTATTATATTTGAACACAAAACGCGTAGCGGTCTCCATCCCGTAGTTTCACAGTTAGCCCTGCCATGCCCCACCGTCTTGTATCAAGTATTGCTAATAGGGAGCTTACCTACAGCATAAACGTAAGTTGTGAGCTTTCGCTCAGCAAGTACAACTATTAACCCGTAAAAATAATATGAAATTAAACAATGCATGAACCAATTATGCTTCATTATGCTTTCTTAAGTTAGCATATTTTTGGGCCCTTACTTAACATAAATGTACGTACCGTGACGCGTAGTCATGGAGTGGTTAGGGCGGCCAGCCCAATCCAACTCAAACCATGAACCAAACCTGACTTAGTGCAGGTCGGTACGACACGATTAAACTTGCTTAACATCTTACTTAAAAACATTTTCTTGAAAACAGTTTCTTAAAACAGTCTCTTACTTTAAACTTAATCTTAATCTTACCATGTAAATTATCATTAGTGAATATACTTCATGATGTCACAATAATAAAACATAATCATATGCATCACATACATAAGTGCATGAGTTTTAAAAACATGCAATCAGTAAAACAATTAGCTTATGCTGTAGGTGAAGTTGTACTTACTGGTTATACTAGATCTGGACTTTGTTGCTTCAACGAATTGCAACAACAGTTTACTTTCTTGTTTTCAAAAAGGACGTAAGATAAGAATCATTCTATCTTATCATAAATCATCACATTAAATGTTGGTATCCTAACGAACATTCAACATTAACCCTAGTTATATGTCCTCCACAGACTAACATGGTATCCTATTCGGTTATTAAATGTAACCTTAGGGCACCTGACCTAACAAAATCAAACAGTATCTTGTTTGATTACTTAATACTAATCTTGGTTAGTTATACTTAAATAGTATCCTTTTAGGTTACTTCAAGTAACCCTTGGTATAAGCCCAAACATAATTAGGTTAATGTCCTATTGGGTTACTAAGACCCAATAGTAGTATCCCATTTGGTTATTATAAGTAACCTTGGGTCCAAAACCTATCATATAAAGTTAGTAACCTACTTGGTTACTATAAGTATACCTTCAATTATCTTGGTTCAATAATAAATTTTTAGTATCATACTAACATGGTATCCTATTCGGTTATTAAATGTAACCTTAGGGCACCTGACCTAACAAAATCAAACAGTATCTTGTTTGATTACTTAATACTAATCTTGGTTAGTTATACTTAAATAGTATCCTTTTAGGTTACTTCAAGTAACCCTTGGTATAAGCCCAAACATAATTAGGTTAATGTCCTATTGGGTTACTAAGACCCAATAGTAGTATCCCATTTGGTTATTATAAGTAACCTTGGGTCCAAAACCTATCATATAAAGTTAGTAACCTACTTGGTTACTATAAGTATACCTTCAATTATCTTGGTTCAATAATAAATTTTTAGTATCATAACCGATTACTAAGTGTCTTACTATGGTTACCATATACTTAGCCTAATTTAATTATTTCTTTTCTTCACGAAAATCTTATTTAATTCTTTTTAAATCATTTTATAAAACTGCAATTGATTTATTTTATAAAGATAGTATGTAACGACCCCTCACGGACTATTACAGTTGACTTCTTATTTAATAATTCATCTCTTATAAAATTACGGAAAAGATTAAGCTTAAAATAAAAATCTTTATATAACGGAAAACTTTACTTAGATAATTTTAGAAAACTCTAGAATTTTTTTTTTTAAACATTAACATCATCACAAATATTACATACCATATATATATATTTAAACCATCACACAAAATTATCAAGTCATCATAAAAAAATTTCATCAATTTGGCATGAACTTTGTTCTAGCACATCGAGTCCTCGTCGCGTCACCTGTGAAAAATATTTCAACGTAACATTAGAATTAAGAAATTGCTATCTCATCACATATCTATGTTAATTCTAATGTTAATTTTCTAACGTTAAAGTTAGATAGCATTTGGGGCGTTACATCCCTCTTACCTTATAAAAGTTTCGTCCTCGAAACTTAGAACAATTCCGGATAATTCATTCTCATAGCATCTTCTCGCTCCCAAGTAGCTTCCTCTATCTTGTAATTACGCCAAAGAACTTTTACTAAGGAAATCTCTTTGTTTCTCAAGCTCTTCGTCTTTCGATCAAGAATCTCAACTGGTTTCTCTTCGTAACTCATATCCTCTTGAATCTGAATCGATTGCGGTTGGATGACGTGAGATGGATCCGGTACATACTTCTTCAACATCGAGACATGAAATACATTGTGGATGGATGTCATCTCCTGCGATAAATCTAACTTGTAAGCCACATTGCCGATACGCTCAATCACCATATATGGTCCCACATACCTGGGACTAAGCTTGCCTTTCTTCCCAAATCGCATCACACCCTTCATCGGGACGACCTTGATAAACACCAAGTCTCCAACCTCAAACTCTAAAGGCCTTCGACGCACATCTGCATAGCTTTTCTGCCTACTTTGAGCTGTGGCAATCCGCTGCTGAATCACCTTCAATGCTTCGGTCGTCTTATTGAAGAAGTCAGTTTTCTCCTTAAGTTCCGACTCCGCTAGCTTCTTCTCCCCAGCCTCATGCCAATAAATTGGGGACCTACAACGTCTTCCGTAAAGTGCCTCATAGGGAGCCATCCCAATCGTCGCTTGATAACTATTGTTATAAGCGAACTCAGCCAACGGTAAAAACTTACACCAACTCCCTTTGAAGTCCAAGACACAAGCTCGAAGCATATCCTCAAGTGTTTGATTAGTCCTCTCCGTCTGACCGTCTGTTTGTGGATGAAAAACCGTGCTAAATTTCAACTTTGTACCCATAGCCGCTTGAACGCTCTTCCAGAAATGAGAGGTGAACCTACTATCTCGATCCAAAATAATAGATCTGGGAACACCATGAAGCCTCACGACCTCCTTCACATATAATTCTGCCAACTGTTCCGTAGAGGACGTCAATCGTATAGGAAGAAAATGTGCTGACTTGGTCAATCTGTCGATGACTACCTATATAGCATCATATCCATTCGTAGTCCTTGGCAGTCCAGTAATAAAGTCCATCGCAATGTCTTCTCATTTCCATTCCGGTATCTGAATTGACTGGAGCACCCCTCCTGGCTTTTGGTGCTCAGCCTTAACTTGTTGGCACGTCAAACAATACTTCACATAGTGTGCTACATCCTTCTTCATTCCGAACCACCAGAAACTATTCTTAAGATCCATGTACAATTTGGTTGCACCAGGATGAAGCGTATACGGGGTGTTGTGCGCCTCTCCAAGAATCTTCTTCCTCAGCTCCTCATCCTTAGGAATACATAACCGTCCCTTAAGCTTCAGCACTCCATCATCAGACACACTAAATCCTTCACACTTCCCTTCAAGCATTTCCTTTTTAATCCTCACAAGGCTTGGATCAAGGTCTTGTTTGCTCCGAATGTCATCAAAAATAGTTGAAGACATGGTCATTGTAGAGAGTTGTCCAACTATTAATTCCAACCCAAAATCAAAAATCTCCTTTTGAAGGGGCTTGGACATCGCATTCAAGGACATTAACGTGGCTGGGGTCTTCCGACTCAATACATCAGCTACCCTATTTGCCTTCCCCGGGTGGTATAGGATTTCACAGTCGTAATCCTTTACTAGCTCAAGCCA
Organism: Ficus carica; assembly: GCA_009761775.1. NCBI lineage: Eukaryota > Viridiplantae > Streptophyta > Magnoliopsida > Rosales > Moraceae > Ficus > Ficus carica. The sequence continues at coordinate 11,553,021 of CM019743.1, read as the reverse complement.
CCTCCTTTGCCTCATATTCAAATCCTTCTGCGTGAAGAAGTACTTCAAACTTTGGTGATCAGTGAATATTTGACATCGGACTCCATACAAATAATGCCTCCATATTTTCAATACAAAAACAACGGCAGCCAAGTCTAGGTCATGGGTGGGATAGTTCTTCTCATAGTCCTTCAATTGCCTTGAAGCATAGGCAATTACCTTCCCATTCTGCATCAAGACTGCACCAAGTCCCATTTTAGAAGCATCACTGTAAATTACGAACCCTTCATCCCCATCCGGAATCGTCAAGATTGGGGCACTTGTGAGTCGTCTCTTCAGCTCTTGAAAGCTCTTTTCGCAGTCCTCTGTCCATTCGAACTTCTTTCCTTTTCGGGTAAGTGTCGTAAGTGGCATAGCAAGTTTCGAAAAGTCAGCCACAAATTTCCTGTAATATCCCGTTAAACCAAGGAAACTTCTGATCTCACTTGCGTTGGTTGGTCTCTTCCAATTACTAACTGCCTCAACCTTCACGGGATCCACCATTACGCCATCTTTAGAAATCACATGGCCAAGGAATGTCACACGATCCAACCAAAACTCGCACTTAGAGAATTTGGCATACAATTGGTGCTGTTTCAATGTCTGCAAAACTGTTCTTATATGCTTCTCATGTTGGTCTCGAGTCTTTGAATAAATGAGAATATCGTCGATAAACACTATCACAAACTTATCCAGAAACTCCTTAAACACTCTATTCATCAGGTCCATGAAAGCAGCAGGGGCATTGGTAAACCCAAATGGCATGACCACAAACTCATAATGACCGTATCGAGTTCTGAAGGCCGACTTGAGAATATCTCCTTCCTTGATCTTCAGTTGGTGGTATCCAGATCGTAAATCAATCTTCGAAAACACAGTCGCACCTTGCAATTGGTCGAATAAATCATCAATTCTCGGCAATGGGTACTTGTTCCTTATGGTCACCTTGTTTAGTTCTCTATAGTCGATGCAGAGTCTCATTGTCCCATCCTTCTTCTTTACAAATAAAACCGGAGCTCCCCACGGTGAATGACTAGGGCGAATGAAACCCTTGTTCTACAGCTCTTGAAGTTGCTCATGTAATTCCTTCAATTCAGCAGGTGCCATACGATAAGGTGCCTTGGAGATTGGCCCAGTGCCCGGTGCTAACTCAATCTCGAACTCGATTTCTCTATCTGGCGGCAAACCTAGCAAGTCCTCTGGAAACACATCACCAAAACTCGTACGACAGGTACATCTTCAAGTTTCAAATTGTCTTATTTCTTCTTATCTACGATGCTGGCTAAGAAACCGTTACAGCCATTGGCTAGCATCTTTCGAGCCTTCATTGCTGACAGGAACAACTTCGCCCTTTTTTTCGCATCACCAATGAATTCAAACCAATTATCTCCTTCGGGATTAAACACGACTTTACGTCTTCGGCATTCAATAGACGCGTTATACTTTCCCAAGAAATTCATACCTAAAATTAGGTCATAGTCAAACATCTCGAGCACTATCAGATTACTGTAGAGCTCTCTATCAACAATTCTCATCGGCACTGCTCGTAGCCAATGAGTAGACATCATCACTTCCACAGAGGGTAGTGTCGTAGTGAATCCCTGACTCAAGATATCCTTATCTATGCCTAGTCTTTTAGCAAAAATAGAAGACACAAAGGAGTGTGAGGCTCCTGTGTCGAAAATAACATTAACATACTGATTATTGACAAGTATCTGACCTGTGACAACAGTAGAAGTCTCAGCAGCTGCTTCTTCTTTGGTCATGGTAAAAATTCCGGCATTGGTGGTAAGTGGAGGAGCCTCAAGTCGTCCCTGAGAAATATGAGGTCCATCATGAGCGGCCTGCATACTGTGGAGCTGAGCTAGTGGGTTTCTCTGTTGTCTTTGCTGGAAGGGCTGGTAAGTCTTGTTCGGACAATCCTTGGAAAGATGACCCTCGCGTCCATAACCATAACATAGATTTGTGCCCATACGGCACTCCCCCAAATGTAGCTTTCCACAATTAGAACAAGGTGGAATGTTCCTAGCTTGCTTAGCTGGTTGGCCCCCTCCTTGACGGTTGTTGTGGTTCCTCTGATTGGAAAAGTTTCCCTTTCTCTTGTTATTGTTCCACTGACCTCCTTGTGACTTGCCTTGATTTCCGAAGTTTCCACGGTTCTGATTGTTGTTGTTGTTCTTAGGGACTTCGTTCTGACGAGGCTGGCTTTCCTTTTGCTTATTCAGATGATATTCCGCACGAAGGGCACACTTGACACATTCAGCTGTGGTGGTTGGTGGAGCAGTCCCGCTATCAACAATCACTGCAATCTCGGGTTTCAGCATCCCGATCATTCTCCTCAACCGTTCTTGTTCATTTGGCACCATGTGGGGACAAAGGCGTGCTAGTTGGTTGAACCGCTTAACAGCTTCTGTCACCGATAGATTTCCTTGACGAAAGTTATTAAACTCGTCATAGTGTTCCCTGGTCACAGACATGTTGAAATATTGCTCGTTAAATTCTTGGACAAAGTCTTCCCATGTCATCTGACTTATGTCCCTGCTCAGCTCTATTCCTTCCCACCAGATTCTAGCATCATCCATCAAACAGTAGGAAGCACACTTCACTTTCTCATTATCGGTTAAATCCATGAAATTAAGCACTAATTCGATCGACTTCAACCATCCTTGAGCTACCAAAGGGTCAGTTGAACCATTGAATTCCTTAGGCTTCATCCTCTTGAATCGCAGATACAGGGGCTCATGATTTGTTGCAGCTTGAACTCCTCTATTTTGCACTGGCTGTGCAGCCGGTGGATCAATGGGGACTTCCACTCTGTTGGCATTAGCTTGCAAGTTGTTAATAAGAGCCTGTTGCTGCTGAACTTGCCTCTGAAGTTGAGCCACAATTTCTACTAAATTAGGCTCTGCCACCGCTTCATTTTCAACTTGTCCACGACCTCTTCGTTGGTCTTGACGCAATTGCTCCAAAACTTCTGCCAAGTTAGGTTCCGCAGCAACCTCATCTTCGACATGCACTCGACCATTACCATGTCCTCGAACTGCACGTCCTCGAGTTGCACGTCCTCGTCCGCGTACCATCTTATGTTAGTCGTCTGTTAGTAGCAAAATTGTCAATAAGAGACTTTTTTTTTTTTTTTTTCTGGATATCGAGTCAGGATTCAAACTTTCCATAAATAGAAAATCACCTCACAACTCTTACATTTCTATTTAAGGAAACTAGTTAATTACTTACTTGAAGAAGTTTGAAGTGGATACGTGGCGATGCATGATAGGAAATAGGAAACCGCTCTGATACCATATCTGTAACGACCCCTCACGGACCATTACAGTCGACTTCTTATTTAATAATTCATCTCTTATAAAATTGCGGAAAAGATTAAGCTTAAAATAAAAATCTTTATATAACGGAAAACTTTACTTAGATAATTTTAGAAAACTCTAGAATTTTTTTTTTAAAACTATATCAAAATAAACTTCATAATTAATATATATATTTTTTTAAAACTGAATTCATGAAATAAAATTTAAGTCCATATGAGACCTTCAATCAAATCATAATAAATTAAAGTCTCAAAACTTCATTTGAAATGATAAATGTCCATCTCAAGATCGTTCCTCCCGTTTTCCTATCACATATCGTCTCGCTTCCGCTCTAAGCTCCTCCAACACTATATCTTACCATTTCCTTTATCTGCAACATGAATTAACTAATATAAGCAAGGGCTTAGTAAGACACTTAAATCTCACAAATGTAAATAAACATTTTTCTTTTATCATCATAAATATAAACATCATTTAAAAACTTTTTACTTTTAAAACCGTCATATATTGGGCCCGGCGTTGTACCATCTTAGCGTGCTAGTCACGGAAGGGTTGGGGTAGCAAATCCCAAACCAACGGTGACAAAAGTCCGCTCACCAGACAACATCATCATCATCATCATCAAGGGTGTACAACGCCATTTTAAAACATAAAAATACATATACATACCATATATATACTTTTCATCAAAACGTTTCATCAAAACGTCATCATAAGAGAAATATTATTTAAGAACATCATAACATCATCATCAACATCAAAATATATACTTCTCAAATCTTTAATTCATGTTGCAGGTGAAAGTGTACTTACTTAAACGCCTTACTTAACCTTTTCGAATTTTCCGATTGTGACGCGCGATTGAGGTCTCGGGTGCTCGTCTTTAGAACCGTTCATGCCATGAATGATAAATATAACAAATCAACAAAAGCTCATAATAATTCATCAAACGCATCCATCATATCATAGCAGCACCTACAAGGCCTATTTCATCATTTAATTACATCAAAACAAAAAATTGAACAATTTCATGAAATTTCAAATTTTGATATAATCTGTCAGTCAGACCTTTGTCCCTTCAAAAATTCATAAAAATTCATACAGAGCTCTAAATGATCTGAAAATAATTATAAATGAAAGTAGACATCCAGATCTTTCTAATGGTACCTAATTTGTAAAAAATGAAGACCGTTTGGACCCTCAAAAATAGTTTTGAAATTGATTTCTAAACTTTTATCGAAACTGGCAGCCGGACCTTTGCCGGTTTGAAAAATCACAAAAATTTATAGATATCTCCAAATGATATAAAACTGATTCCAAATGAAAATAGACATCTACAGATTTTAAAAAATATCAAATTTATTAAAAACGGAGACCGTTTAGATTTTCAAAAACAGTTTTGAAATATGATTATTAAAATTTTACAGAACTTGGCAGTCTGACCTCTGCCTATTTGAAAAATCATAAAAATTCACACATAATTCCAAAGGATATGAAACTTATTTCAAACGAAAATAGACATCTAGGGCTTTCAAACAATATCAAATTTGTTAAAAACGGAGACCATTTGCACCCTTTAAAATCGTTTGGAATTCTTATCTTAAAATCTGGAAATTCCGGAAGCAGTGATCAAATCCGAAAATCATTAAAAGTAAAAAAAAAATATCATCACAATGTATATGATTCATACACACACACACCCCCACAAAACAGCCATAAGACATGTTTCTAATACATAAAATTATTCAATCATCATATCAATGAAATCATACATCAAGAAATCAAAAACCCTAATTTCGCCTTATTCACAAAATCAATCTTATCGCCATCCTTCGATCATCATTCGATAAATATTTCATCCTCTTTTCAAACTCACATAAAGACACTCATCAAGAAAATCATCCAATCCCTCAAAGAATCCCAAACTAAAATAAATAACAAAATCATTCTCATCATTAAACAATACCGAAACTTACCTTGAAATCCTTTGATTTTCGGTTTGGAAGAATTTAGAGGTTTGGCGGATTCTCTTCTTTTTTATTTTTTTTTTTGTTTTTTCCTCTGTGTTTGTGCGTGGGAGAGGGCTGAGAGAGCATACAACAAGAATGGGAAAGAAGGGAAAATGAGGCTAGGGAAAGGAGAGAGAGAGAGAGCATGTAAAAAGAGAAACATTCAAAATTATAACCAAATTTGTGAGTAATTTAATTCCAAATAAATTTTGGAATTAATTGAGATTAAATTATTTGGTTTAATTGTCTTTGAATTGCTGTGGAATAGCTGTCATTAAGGTCTGAAAACGTGTGGGAGGAAAAGGAAACAACTAGGTTAACTTTTAGAATTTTCGCACTTAAAATTGCACATGTTAAACTGGTTGGTTACTAGTACATATCCGGATAGGATACTAGTCATAACTTCTTACTCTGATATCGGATTTGCACAAATGAGTAGGCGTTGGAAAGCTTATGAAAAGCTCTATAAGTTTATTTAAATTGTAACATAATTTTTGACATTCAACGATTCATAATTGAGTTGGAAATTAAGATCTTATAAAATATACCTTTTTCGGATCACATGCTTTCCCTCTATTTTTTTTTAAAAAACATTAACATCATCACAAATACTACATACCATATATATATATTTAAACCATCACACAAAATTATCAAGTCATCATAAAAAAATTTCATCAATTTGGCATGAACTTTGTTCTAGCACATCGAGTCCTCGTCGCGTCACTTGTGAAAAATAATTCAACGTAACATTAGAATTAAGAAATTGCTATCTCATCACATATCTATGTTAATTCTAATGTTAATTTTCTAACGTTAAAGTTAGATAGCATTTCCATTACAGTTGACTTCTTATATAATAATTCATCTCTTATAAAATAAGAAGTCAACTGTAATGGTCCGTGAGGGGTCGTTACATAGTATCACTGTGATATTTTGAAAATCATTTTATGAAAACAGTCTCATAATTTCAGTTAGCAGTACATGTGCAGGAATTTGCCTGCTCATGCACTATTTTGAAAATCCTGTGCAGGAATTGCCTATTTTCTGCTCAGTTTTTAAGATTCAATTTTATTTTAAAATCTGCTTTGAATTTGAAAAAATTTTCTGTATGAAAGTTGTAGACATCAAAATGTCCAGCAACTTTCATTTTTAACTCAAAACCTAATTCTCCCCTTAACCTATTCATATTCTTCGTTGAAACGTCCTGGCCGTGCACAGGGTCTAGGCTGGCCAGACTCGGGTTTTCACAAAAACGGAAGCCTTTGGAGCTTATTTTTCAAAATCTATCTATGCAACCCCCTAGGGTTTTCAATTTTCTACAACTTTGCAGTTTTAACTTTTCCCAAATTCTGCCACTAAGGGCCTCAACATTTTATTTCCAGATTACTGCCCAGTATTATCTGAAAACTGGCAGTTTTACTTTTGGTTGTTTGTTACACAAAATAACACATACCCTACCTCAAACGGTCGCAACCATGAGCCTAAATCAAACATGTAGCATGTTACATAGGTTTCCATCAACATACACATGTTTCTCATCCAAATAACCCATGTAGTAAACTTTTACCAAATTAGAGTTTTAAGTTGGTTTTTCCATTTAATTCATCATACAATCAAATCACCATCATTCAAGCATACGATATAACTTCCTAAACATGTGGGGACATATAACAAACACCTAATAGATATTCAAACAAAGCATATAACTTTAAAGCATAACATCAAAAACATAAACCAAAACATAGATCTAGCTCACTAAAACCCTAATCAAGCACAAACTAATCAAACTAAACCATTGCATGAAAAATAAGCGAGCTTATGCTTTTACATAACCAACTTAAAATACACTTAAATAATTGAACCAAAACTCAAATGAAAAGCTTAGGTGGTTTAGGAGGTTTACCTTAACACCTTGAAGTGGATCTAAACTTGAATCAAACTTTCCTCCTTATTTTCTTCCTCACAAATCCGACCACACTCTTCAATTTTTTTTCTCACTTTGGGTTAAGCTTTTAGGGGGAGTGAGAGGGACTAGAGAGTGAACTAAAAAAGGTTAGGGTTTCATTAGGTGGTCGAAAGTTAGCCCCACCACACCTATTTATATGTGAAATTTAATTAAATTTCTAGAATTATTTTTTTTGCTTAAATTGCACATTAGTCCTCAAAAGCAAAAATATTTGCTCCTAGACTCCATGAGGTGGCCGGCCACTTGGGGTAACTTGTTGGCCAAGTAATCTTCCATGTTCATGCATGTTACATACTTTCCTTAATTTCTAAAAATCCAATAATTCAAATAATTATCACAGTGTGAGGTGTCCTCCATTAAGGTTCCATTTGGTTTTCCTCCACAAATGCAGTCCATTTTCATACTAATACAGATATTACAAATACTTTTTTACTAATAGCAGTACTGTTATACTGGACTGCAGTCCAGAATTTATCTGCACTTAACCGGTCTACGTAAAATTTTTTCTTAGAACTTAAAGCCACTTAGTTCTTATTACTCTAAAAATTGTGCTTGATTTTCCTACAGTGGTCCCAAACCTAATTTTTGCTTCTCTATCCGTAATGACAGTTTTTTTTCACAGTATAATTTCATACTGCTAATAAAACTGCAGTACAGACTCAAACATATCTTAGATTATTCTGATCAAACGTTGACTGGAATAAAATCATTCATAAACTTTAATTCTGATAAATCAGATCAGGCATTTCATATAAACATACATAATACAAACTTTTGATTCCTAAATAAAAGAAAACGTAAATTTGTAAAAAGGTTGGTTATTACAGCTATTGCCTTCTCCGTGAACCAAAATTGATCAGGCTCAAAATTTCATGCTTTTTGCAAAATTTGAAAATGCTTCTAACAACAATAAAACTCTCTACTTCGTGTTTAGAACCGACTTTTTTATAACGAGTTATGGTCGTATCTGTATTTGATAAATTTTTTAAAGCCAATAGCATTCTCCATTAAGTAAAACTTTGTCCATCTCAAAATATCTAGAGCTTTGGATTGTTAAATCATACATTAAATAGTATTCTAGCGGTATATTTCTTGTCTAAAACTGACTTCTAGATTATAATTTAAAGTGTTCCCAATATTTTCTCTCTTTTACAAAGGCTATAGCCTTCTCTGTGAGCCAAAATAAGTACAGCTCAAAATTTCATGCATTTTACATCATTTAAAATTGCTTGTAACAGTAACCAAACTGTCTACTTCGTGTCTAAAATCGAATTCTTTATAATGAGTTATGACCGTATCAATATTTGCTATTTTCTTAAAGCATATAGCCTACTATTTTAAGTAAAAAAATTTCCGGCTCAAAATTTCTAGAACTTTAGATTATTAAAACATGTATTAAATAGCATTCTAATGGTCTATTTCTTGCCCAAAACCGACTTCTATATTGTAATTTAATGTGTTCCCAATATTTACTCATTTTTTCTAAACGCTATAGCCTTCTCCGTGAGCCAAAATTGATCCGGCTCAAAATTTCATGTTTTTTGTAAAATTTGAAAATGCTTCTAACAGCAATAAAACTGTCTACTTCGTGTTTAAAACTAACTTTTTTATAACGAGTTATGGCCTTATTAATATTTGATACATTTTTTAAAGGCTAAAGCCTTCTCCATTAAGTAAAAATTTATCTTGCTCAAAATATCTAGAACTTTGGATCGTTAAATCAAACGTTAAATAACATTCTAACGGTATATTTCTTGTCTAAAACTGACATTTATAGATTATAATTTAACTAGTTCCCAATATTTGCTCTTTTTGCTAAAGGCTTTGGCCTTCTCTATGAGCCAAAACTAGTCCATCTCAAAATTTCAGGCATTTTACATCATATAAAATTGATTATAACAGTAACCAAACTGTTTACTTCGTGTCTAAAACCGACTTCTTTATAACGAGTTATGACCCTATCAATATTTGCTCCATATTTTGAAGCCAATAACCTTTTTCTTTTATGTAGAAATTGGTCCGGATCAAAATTTCTAGAACTTCGGATTATTAAAACATGCTTTAAATAGCATTTAAACAGTCTACTTCATGTCTAAAACCGACTTATAAACTATGATTTAATGTGTTCTCAATATTTGCTCCATTTTCTAAAGCCTACAGCCTTTTCCGTAAGCCAAAATTGTTCCGCCTTAAATTTTATTGCATTTTACATAATTTAAAAATGCTTCTAACAGCAATCAAAATGTCTACTTTGTGTCTAAAACCAACTTCTTTATAGCGAGTTATGGCCATATTAATATTTGATACATTTTTTAAAGCCTACAGCCTTCTGCATTAAGAAAAAAATTTTCTTGCTCAAAATATCTAGAACTTTGGATCGTTAAATCATATATTAAATAGCATTCTAAAGGTATCTTTTTTGTCTAAAATTGACTTCTAGATTATAATTTAACATGTTCCCAATATTTGATCTTTTTTCCAAAGGCTATAGCCTTCTCTGTGAGCAAAAACTGGTCCAGCTTAAAATTTCATACATTTTACATCATGTAAAATTACTTATAGCAGTAACCAAAATGTCTATTTCGTGTCTGAAACTGACTTTTTTATAATGAGTTATGGCCGTATCAATACTTGCTTCATCTTTTGAAGCCTATAACCTTTTTATTTAAGTAAAAATTGGTCTGGATCAAAAATTTTAGAACTTTGGATTATTAAAACATGCTTTAAATAGCATTCCGACGGTCTACTTCATGTCTAAAACCGACTTATAAACTATGATTTAATGTCTTCTCAATATTTGCCAAATTTTCTATAGCTTACTGCCTTCTCCGTGAGTCAAAATTGTTCCGGGTCAAATTTTAATGCATTTTACATAATTTAAAAATGCTTCTAACAGCAATCAAAATATCTACTCGTGTCTAAAACCGACTTCTTTACAACGAGTTATGAACATATCAATATTTGCTATATTTTTTAAAGCCTATAGCCTTTACCTTTAAGAAAAAATTTGTTCGGATCAAATTTTCTAGAACCTTGAATTATTAAAATATGCATTAAGTAGCATTCTAATGGTATACTTCTTGGCTAAAACCGAATTCTAGATTGTTATTTAACGTGTTCCCAATATTTGCTCCTTTTTCTATAGGCTATAGCCTTATCCTTGAAATAAAAATTGGTCCGGCTCAAAATTTCCAGAACTTTGAATAATTAAATAGCATTCTAACGGTATTCTTCTTGTTTAAAACTGACTTCTTTATTTTAATTTAACATGTTTCCAATATTTTCTCCTTTTTCTAAACGATATAGCCTTCTCCGTGAGCCAAAATTGATCAGGCTCAAAATTTCATGCTTTTTGTAAAATTTGAAAACGCTTCTAACAGCAATAAAATTGTCTACTTCGTGTCTAAAACCGACTTCTTTATAACGAGTTATGGCCGTATCAATATTTGATACATTTTTTAAAGCTTATAGCCTCTTCATTTAAGTAAAAATTTGTTCGGCTCCAATTTTCTAGAACTTTTGATCATTAAAATATGAATTAAATAGCATTCTATTGGTATACTTCTTGTCTAAAACCGACTTGTTCCCAATATTTGCTCCTTTATCTAAAGGCTATAGCCTTTTCCGTGTGCCAAAATTATTCTGGCTCAAAATTTCATGCATTTTACATAATGTAAAATTTCTTGTATAACATGTCCCAAATAATTGCTCCTTTTTCTAAAGGCTATAGCCTTTTCTGTCGAACAAAAATTGATCAGGCTCAAAATTTCATGCATTTTATATAATTAAAAAATGCATTTAACAGCAATTAAACTGTCTACTTCGTGTCTAAAACTGACTTCTTTATAACGAGTTATGACCGTATCAATATTGGTCATATTTTTAAAAGCTTATAGCCTACTCTTTTAAGTAAAAAATTTTCCGGCTCAAAATTTCTATAACTTCAGATCATTGAAACAAGCATTAAATAGCATTCTAATGGTATATTTCTTGTCTAAAACTGAATTCTAAAGAGTAATTTAATGTGTTCCCAATATTTACTCCTTTTTTCTAAACGCTATAGCCTTCTCCATGAGCCAAAATTGATCCGGCTCAAAATTTCATGCTTTTAGCAAAATTTGAAAATGCTTTTAACAGCAATAAAACTGTCTACTTCGTGTCTAAAACCAACTTCTTTATAACGAGTTATGGCCGTATCAATATTTGAAACATATTTTAAAGCCAATAGCCTTCTCTATTAAGTAAAAATTTATCCTGCTCAAAATATCTAGAGCTTTGGATTGTTAAATCATACATTAAATAGCATTCTAACGGTATATTTCTTGTCTAAAACGGATTTCTAGATTGTAATTTAACGTGCTTCCAATATGTCCTCTTTTTTCTAAAGATTATAGCCTTCTCTGTGAAAAAAAACTGGTCCTGTTCAAAATTTCATGTATTTTACATCATTTAAAATTGCTTATAACAGTAACCAAATTGTCTACTTGGTGTCTAAAACCGACTTCTTTATAATGAGTTATGGCCGTATCAATATTTGCTCCATATTTTGAAGCCTATAACCTTTTCCTTTATGTAAAAATTGGTCCGGATAAATTTTTTTAGAACTTTGGATTGTTAAAACATGTGTAAAATAGCATTCCAATGCTCTACTTCTTGTCTAAAACCGACTTATAAACTATGATTTAATGTGTTCTCAATATTTGCTCCATTTTCTTAAGCCCACAGCCTTCTCTGTGAGTCAAAATTGTTCCGGCTCAAATTTTAATGCATTTTACATAATATAAAAATGCTTCTAACAACAATCAAAATGTCTACTTCATGTCTAAAACTGACATATTTATAACGAGTTATGACCGTATCAATATTTGCTATATTTTTTAAGGCCTATAGCCTTCTCCATTAAGTAAAAATTTTTCATGTTCAAAATATCTAGAGCTTTGGATTGTTGAATCATATATTAAATAACATTCTAACGGTATATTTCTTGTCTAAAACCAACTTCTAGATTATAATTTAACGTGTTCCCAATAATTGCTTTTTTCTAAAGGCTATAGCCTTCTCTGTGAGCCACAACTGGTCCAGCTCAAAATTTCATGTATTTTACATCATTTAAAATTGCTTATAACAGTGACTAATCTGTCTACTTCGTGTTTAAAGCTGACTTCTTTATAACGAGCTATGACCGTATCAATATTTGCTATATTTCTTAAAGCCTATAGCCTATTCTTTTAAGTAAAAATTTTTCCGGCTAAAAATTTCTAGAACTTTGGATAATTAAAATATGTATTAAATAGTATTCTAATGGTATACTTCTAGTCTAAAACTGAATTCTAGATTGTAACTTAATGTGTTCTCAATATTTGTTCCTTTTTCTATTGGATATAGCCTTTTTCAGGAGACAAAATTGGTAAGGCTTAAAATTTCATGCATTTTATATAATTCAAAAAATACTTTTAACAACAATCAAATAGTCTACTTCATGTCTAAAACTGACTTCTTTATAACGAGTTATTGCCGTATCAATATTTTCTATATTTCTTATAGCCTATAGCCAACTCTTTTAAGTAAAAATTTTTCCAGCTCAAAAATTCTAATGGTAAATATATTGTCTAAAATCGACCTCTAGATTGTAATTTAATGTGTTCCCAAAATTTGCTCCTTTTTTCTAAATGCTATAGCCTTCTCCGTGAGCCAAAATTAATCCGGCTCAAAATTTCATGCTTTTTGTAAAATTTGAAAATGCTTCTAATAGCAATCAAACTGTCTAATTCGTGTCAAAAATGACATCTTTATAACGAGTTATGGTCGTATGAATATTTGATAAATTTTTAAAGGTTGTAGCCTTCTCCATTAAACAAAAATTTGTTCTGCTCCAAATATCTAGAACTTTGGATCGTTAAATCATACATTAAATAGCATTCTAAAGGTATATTTCATGTCTAAAACCGACTTCTAAATTGTAATTTAACGTGTTCCCAATATTTGCTCTTTTTTCTAAAGGATATAGCCTTCTTTGTTAGCCAAAACTGGTCCAGCTCAAAATTTCATGCATTTTACATCATATAAAATTGCTTATAACAGGAACCAAACTATCTACTTCGTGTCACAAACCGACTTTTTATAACAGTCATGGTCGTCTCAATATTTGATTCATATTTTGAAGCCTACAATCTTTTCCTATATGTAAAAATTGATCTGGATCAAAATTTCTAGAACTATAGATTATTATAACTTGTTTTAAATAGCATTCTAACGGTCTACTTCACGTCAAAAATCGACTTTTAAACTATGATTTAATGTGTTCTCAACATTTGCTCCATTTTCTAAAGCCTACAGCCTTCTCCGTGAGCCAAAATTGTTCCGGCTCAAATTTTAATGCATTTTACATAATTTAAAAATGCTTCTAGCAGCAATCAAAATGTCTACTTTGTGTATAAAACCGACTTCTCTATAACAAGTTACGAACGTATCAATATTTGCTATATTTTTTAAAGCCTATAGCCTTTTCCTTTAAGTAAACAATTGTCCGGCTCAAATTTTCTAGAACTTTGGATAATTAAAATATGTATTAAACAGCATTCAAATGCTATACTTCTTGTCTAAAATAGAATTCTATATTTTAGTTTAACTTGTTCCCAATATTTGCTCCTTTTTCAATAGGCTGTAGCCTTTTCCATGAGCCAAAATTGGTCAGGCACAAAATTTCATGCATTTTATATAATTAAAAAAATACTTCAAATAGCAATCAAACAGTCTACTTTATGCCTAAAACTGACTTCTTTATAACGAGTTATTGTCGTATCAATATTTGCTATATTTCTTAAAGCCAACAGCCTACTCTTTTAAGAAAACAATTTTCTGGCTCAAAATTTCTAGAACTTTAGATCATTTAAACATGCATTAAATAGCATTCTAATGGTATATTTATTGTCTAAAACTGACTTCTAGATTGTAATTTAATGTGTTCCGAATATTTGCACCTTTTTTTGTAAACGCTATAGCCTTCTCCGTGAGTCAAAATTGATCCGGCTCAAAATTTCATGCTTTTTGTAAATTTGAAAATGCTTCTAACAGCAATCAAACTGTCTAATTCGTGTCTAAAACCGACTTCTTTATAACGAGTTATGGTCGTATGAATATTTGATACATTTTTAAAGCTTGTAACCTTCTCCATTAAACAAAAATTTGTTATGCTCAAAATATCTAGAACTTTGGATCGTTAAATCATACATTAAATAGCATTCTAAAGGTATATTTCTTGTCTAAAACCGACTTCTAGATTGTAATTTAACGTGTTCCCAATATTTGCTCTTTTTCTAAAGGATATAGCCTTCTTTGCTAGCCAAAACTGGTCCAGCTCAAAATTTCATGCATTTTACATCATTTAAAATTGCTTATAACAGGAACCAAACTGTCTACTTCGTGTCACAAACCGACTTTTTTATAACTGTCATGGTCGTCTCAATATTTGCTTCATATTTTGAAGCCTATAATCTTTTCCTACATGTAAAAATTGATCTGGATCAAAATTTCTAGAACTTTAGATTATTATGAATGTTTTAATTAGCATTCTAACGGTCTACTTCATGTCAAAAACCGACTTTTCAACTATGATTTAATGTGTTCTCAACATTTACTGCATTTTCTAAAGCCTACAGCCTTCTCCGGGAGCCAAAATTTTTCCGGCTCTAATTTTAATGCATTTTACTTAATTTAAAACTGCTTCTAGCAGCAATCAAAATGTCTACTTTGTGTATAAAACCGACTTCTCTATAACGAGTTACGAACGTATCAATATTTGCTATATTTTTTAAAGCCTATAGCCTTTTCCTTTCAGTAAACATTTGTCCGGCTCAAATTTTCTAGAACTTTGGATAATTGAAATATAAATTAAACATCATTCTAATGCTATTGTCTAAAATAGAATTCTAGATTGTAATTTAACTTGATCCCAATATTTGCACCTTTTTCTATAGGCTGTAGCCTTTTCCATTAGCCAAAATTGGTCAGGCTCAAAATTTCATGCATTTTATATAATTAAAAAAATACTTCTAATTGCAATCAAACAATCTACTTCATATCTAAAACCGATTTCTTTATAACGAGTTATGGCCGTATCAATATTTGCTATATTTCTTAAAGCCTATAGCCTACTCTTTTAAGAAAAAATTTTCCGTCTAAAAATTTCTAGAACTTTACTTCATTGAAACATGCATTAAATGGCATTCTAATAGTATATTTATTGCCTAAACTGACTTCTAGATTGTAATTTAATGTGTTCCCAATATTTGCTCCTTTTTTTCTAAACGCTATAGCCTTCTCCGTGAGCCAAAATTGATCTGGCTCAAAATTTCATGCGTTTTGTATTATTTGAAAATGCTTGTAACAACAATCAAACTGTCTACTTCGTGTCTAAAACTGACTTCTTTATAACGAGTTATTGTCGTATCAATATTTGATACATTTTTAAAGCTTGTAGCCTTCTCCATTAAACAAAAATTTGTCCTGCTCAAAATACCTAGAACTTTGGATCGTTAAATCATACATTAAATAGCATTCTAAAGGTATATTTCTTGTCTAAAACCGACTTCTAGATTGTAATTTAACGTGTTCCCAATATTTGCTCTTTTTTCTAAAGGATATAGCCTTCTTTGTTAGCCAAAACTGGTCCAGCTCAAAATTTCATGCATTTTGCATCATTTAAAATTGCTTATAACAGGAACCAAACTATCTACTTCATGTCACAAACCGACTTTTTTATAACAGTCATGGTCGTCTCAATATTTGATTCATATTTTGAAGCCTACAATCTTTTCCTATATGTAAAAATTGATCTGGATCAAAATTTCTAGAACTATAGATTATTATAACTTGTTTTAAATAGCATTCTAACGGTCTACTTCATGTCAAAAACCGACTAATAAACTATGATTTAATGTGTTATCAATATTTGCTCCATTTTCTAAAGCCTACAGCCTTCTCTATGAGCCAAAATTGTTCAGGCTCAAATTTTAATGCATTTTACCTAATTTCAAAATGCTTCTAGCAGCAAACAAAATGTCTACTTTGTGTATAAAACCGACTTCTCTATAACGAGTTACAAACTTATCAATATTTGCTACATCTTTTAAAGCCTATAGCCTT
The DNA here is from genome assembly GCA_009761775.1 of Ficus carica. Taxonomy (NCBI): domain Eukaryota; kingdom Viridiplantae; phylum Streptophyta; class Magnoliopsida; order Rosales; family Moraceae; genus Ficus; species Ficus carica. The sequence continues at coordinate 11,536,558 of CM019743.1, read as the reverse complement.
TTCCTTTAAGTAAACATATGTCCGCCTCAAACTTTCTAGAACTTTGGATAATTAAAATATGTATTAAACAGCATTCTAATGCTATACTTCTTGTCTAAAACAGAATTCTAGATTGTAATTTAACTTGTTCCCAATATTTGCTCCTTTTTCTATAGGCTGTAGCTTTTTTCATGAGCCAAAATTGGTCAGGCTCAAATTTCATGCATTTTATATAATTAAAAAAATACTTCTAATAGCAATCAAACAGTCTACTCTATGCCTAAACCCGACTTCTTTATAACGAGTTATTGCCGTATCAATATTTGCTATATTTCTTAAAGCCAATAGCCTACTCTTTTGAGAAAAAAAATTTTCCGGCTCAAAATTTATAGAACTTTAGATCATTGAAACATGCATTACATAGCATTCTAAGGGTATATTTATTGTCTAAAACTGACTTCTAGATTGTAATTTAATGTGTTCCGAATATTTGCACCTTTTTTTGTAATTGCCATAGCCTTCTCCGTGAGCCAAAATTGATCCGGCTCAAAATTTCATGCTTTTTGTAAAATTTGAAAATGCTTCTAACAGCAATCAAACTGTCTAAGTCGTGTCTAAAACCGACTTCTTTATAACGAGTTATGGTCGTATGAATATTTGATACATTTTTAATGCTTGTAGCCTTCTCCATTAAACAAAAATTTATCCTGCTCAAAATATCTAGAACTTTGGATCATTAAATTATACATTAAATAGCATTCTAAAGGTATATTTCTTGTCTAAAACCGACTTCTAGATTGTAATTTAATGTGTTCCCAATATTTGCTTTTTTTTCTAAAGGATATAGCCTTCTTGTTAGCCAAAACTGGTCTAGCTCAAAAATTCATGCATTTTACATCATTTAAAATTGCTTATAACGGAACCAAACTGTCTACTTCGTGTCACAAACCGACTTTTTTATAACAGTCATGGTCGCCTCAATATTTGCTTCATATTTTGAAGCCTATAATCTTTTCCTATATGTAAAAATTGATCTGGATCAAAATTTCTAGAAATTTAGATTATTATAAATGTTTTAAATAGCATTCTAACGGTCTACTTCATGTCAAAAACCGACTTTTAAACTATGATTTAATGTGTTCTCAACATTTGCTGCATTTTCTAAAGCCTACAGCCTTCTCCGTGAGCCAAAATTTTCCCGGCTCAAATTTTAATGCATTTTGTTTAATTTAAAACTGCTTTTAGCAGCAATCAAAATGTCAACTTTGTGTATAAAACCGACTTCTCTATAACGAGTTACGAACGTATCAATATTTGCTACATTTTTTAAAGCCTATAGCCTTTTCCTTTAAGTAAACATTTGTCCGGCTCAAATTTTCTAGAACTTTGGATAATTGAAATATAAATTAAACATCATTCTAATGCTATTGTCTAAAATAGAATTCTAGATTGTAATTTAACTTGATCCCAATATTTGCACCTTTTTCTATAGGCTGTAGCCTTTTCCATTAGCCAAAATTGGTCAAGCCCAAAATTTCATGCATTTTATATGATTAAAAAATACTTCTAATTTCAATCAAACAATCTACTTCATATCTAAATGTAACGACCCCTCACGGACCGTTACAGTTGACTTGTTTTAATCATTTATCTCTTATAAAATTGCGGAAAAAAAATTTAAGCTTGAAATAAAAATATTTTCATAATGAAAACTTTACTTATATAATTTAGAAAACTCTAGAATTTTTTTTAAATATATCAATAATTTAACTTCATAATTAATATATATAAATATATATAATTTTTCTAAAACCAATTCATGAAATAATATTTAAGTCCATATGAAACATCCAATCAAATAATAATAAACTAAAGTCTCAAAACTTTTTTGAAATTAAAAATGTCCATCTCATGATCGTTCCTCCCGTTTTCCTATCACATATCGTCCCGCTATCCGCTCCAAGCTCCTCTAACACTATAACTTACCCTTTCCTTTATCTGCAACATGAATTAACTTATATAAGCAAGAGCTTAGTAAGACACTTAAATCTCACAAATATAAATAAATATTTTTTTTTTATCATCATAAATATAGACATCATTTAAAAACTTTTTAACTTTTAAAACCGTCAGATATTGGGCCCGGCGTTGTACCATCATAGCGCGCTAGTCACAGAAGGGTTGGGGTAGCAAATCCCAAACCAACGGTGACAAAAGTCCGCTCACCGGACAACATCATCATCATCATCATCAAAGGTGTACAACGCCATTTTAAAACATAAAATACGTATACATACCATATATATACTTTTCATCAAAACGTCATCATAGGAGAAGTATTATTTAAGAATATCATAACATCATCATCAACATCAAAACATATACTTCTCAAATCTTTAATTCATGTTGCAGGTGAGAGTGTACTTACATAGACGCCTTACTTAACCTTTTCAAATTTTTCGATGGTGACGCGCAATTGAGGTCTCGAGTGCTCGTCTTTAGAACCGTTCATGCCATGAATAATAAATATAATAAAGTCAACAAAAGTTCATAATAATTCATCAACACATCCAACGCATCATAGCAGCACTTACAAGACCTATATTATAATTCAATAACATCAAAACACAAAATTTGAACACTTTCATGAAATTACAAATCTTCACAGAAACTGTCAATGAGACTTTTGTCCCTTCAAAAATTTGTACAAATTCGTACAGGGCTCCAAATGATCTAAAACTAATTTTAAATGAAAGTAGACATCCATATCTTTCTAATGGTATTCAATTCATAAAAAATAAAGACCGTTGGACCCTAAAAAATAGTTTTGAAATTTATTCTAAACTTTTACCGAAACTGGCAGCCGAACCTTTGCCGGTTTGAAAAGTAACAAAAATTTACAGATATCTCCAAATGATATAAAACTAATTCCAAATGAAAATAGACATCTATATATTTCTAACAATATCAAATTTGTTAGAAACGGAGACCGTTTAAATTCTCAAAAATAGTTTTTGAATTCTGATCATTAAAATTTTACCGAACTTGGCAGTCCGACCTCTGCCTATTTGAAAAATCATAAACATTCACACATAACTCCAAAGGATATGAAATGATTCAAACGAAAATAGACATCTAGGGCTTTCCAACAATATCAATTTGTTAAAAACGAAGTCCATTTGCACCCTTAAAAACCGTTTGTAAATTCTTATCTTAGAATCTGAAAATTCAGTGCAGTGGTTAAATTCGAAAAATCATTAAAAATATAAAATTATCACCACAATATATATGATTCATACACACACACACACACACGCAAAACAGCCCTAAGACATCTTTCTAACACATAAATTTATTCAATCCCCAAATAATCCCAAACAAAAATAAATAACAAAATCATCATCATCGTCAAACAATACGAAACATACCTTGAAATCCTTTGATTTTCGGCTTGGAGGAATTTGGAGGTTTGGCTGATTCTTTCTTTTTTCTTTTCTTTTTTTTTTTTTTTTCTTTCTTTCTGTTTGTGCGTGGGAGAGAGGCAAAAAGAGCAGACAAAGGGAATGAGTTGTGCGTGAGTGAGGGGCAGAGAGAGATATATGTAAATGAGCGTGAAAGAGAAAGAATTAAAACAATAAACTCTATAAAATCGTGAGCTATTAATTCCAATTAAATTTGGAATTAATGAAATATAAAATGTCAAACTCTTTTTTTTTTTTTTTTTCTCACAGTTCTCCCTTCTTCGGCGTGCTTGCAATAACTTTCCTTTTCTTTTTTTTTTTTTTTTTAAAACCGCACATACCACATATAAACACACATATATATATATATGCATATAATATTATTTATAATTGACTAATCAAATAACTTAATATATATATGTTATATATATAAGGACATATATATAAACAGTACAATCTGAATACATATAAAATAAAATATACTTACATATAGTATATACATATAAACATATAATATCACCGTATAGAAAAACATGATGTATATATATATATTATATGCTTTATATACCTTAAAAAAAATAAATGTAAAATTTCTTTACTATATATATATTTAAGCCATCACACAAAAATCATCAAGTCATCATAAAAAAAAATTTCATCAATTTGGCATGAACTTTGTTCTAGCACGTCGAGTCCACGTCGCGTCACCTGTGAAAAATAACTCAACATAACATTAGAATTAAGAAGTTGCTATCTCATCGCATTATCTATGTTAATTCTAATGCTAATTTTCTAATGTTATTGTTAGTTAACATTTGAGGCGTTACACTAAAACTGATTTCTTTATAACGAGTTATGACCGTATCAATATTTGCTATATTTCTTAAAGCCTATAGCCTACTATTTTAAGAAAAAAAATTTCCGTCTCAAAATTTCTAGAACTTTAGTTCATTGAAACATGCATTAAATAGCATTCTAATGGTATATTTATTGTCCTAAAACTGACTTCTAGATTGTAATTTAATGTGTTCCGAATATTTTCACCTTTTTTGTAAACACTATGGCCTTCTCCGTGAGCCAAAATTGATCCGGCTCAAAATTTCAAGCTTTTTGTAAAATTTGAAAATGCTTCTAACATCAATCAAACTGTCTAATTCGTGTCTAAAACCGACTTCTTTATAACGAGTTATGGTCGTATGAATATTTGATACATTTTTAAAGCTTGTAGCCTTCTCCATTAAACAAAATTTGTCCTGCTCAAAATATCTAGAACTTTGGATCGTTAAATCATACATTAAATAGCATTCTAAAGGTATATTTCTTGTCTAAAACCGACTTCTAGATTGTAATTTAACGTGTTCCCAATATTTGCTCTTTTTTCTAAAGGATGTAGCCTTCTTTGTTAGCCAAATCTGGTCCAACTCAAAATTTCATGCATTTACATCAGTTAAAATTGCTTATAACAATAACCAAACTATCTACTTCGTGTCAAAACTAACTTTTTTATAACAGTCATGGTCGTATCAATATTTGCTTCATATTTTGAAGCCTATAACCTTTTCCTATATGTAAAATTGATCCGGATAAAATTTTTAGAACTTTAGATTATTATAACATGTTTTAAATAGCATTCTAACGGTCTACTTCATGTCAAAAACCGACTAATAAACTATGATTTAATGTGTTATCAATATTTGCTCCATTTTCTAAAGCTACAGCCTTCTCAGTGAGCCAAAATTGTTCATGCTCAAATTTTATTGCATTTTACCTAATTTCAAAATGCTTCTAGCAGCAATCAAAAAGTCTACTTTGTTTATAAAACCGACTTCTCTATAACAAGTTACGAACGTATCAATATTTGCTACATCTTTTAAAGCCTATAGCCTTTTCCTTTAAGTAAACATATGTCCGCCTCAAACTTTCTAGAACTTTGGATAATTAAAACATGTATTAAACGGCATTCTAATGCTATACTTCTTGTCTAAAATAGAATTCTAGATTGTAATTTAACTTGTTCCCAATATTTGCTCCTTTTTCAATAGGCTGTAGCCTTATCCACGAGCCAAAATTGGTCAGGCAAAAAATTTCATGCATTTTATATAATTAAAAAATACTTCTAATAGCAATCAAACAGTATACTTTATGCCTAAAGCCGACTTCTTTATAACGAGTTATTGCCGTATCAATATTTGCTATATTTCTTAAAGCCAATAGCCTACTCTTTTGAGAAAAAAAATTTTCCGACTCAAAATTTATAGAACTTTAGATCATTGAAACATGCATTACATAGCATTCTAAGGGTATATTTATTGTCTAAAACTGACTTCTAGATTGTAATTTAATGTGTTCCGAATATTTTCACCTTTTTTTTGTAAACGCTATGCCCTTCTCCGTGAGCCAAAATTGATCCGGCTCAAAATTTCATGCTTTTAGTAAAATTTGAAAATGCTTCTCCTTTAAGTAAACATATGTCCGTCTCAAACTTTCTAGAACTTTGGATAATAAAAATATGTATTAAACAGCATTCTAATGCTATACTTCTTGTCTAAAACAGAATTCTAGATTGTAATTTAACTTGTTCCCAATATTTGCTCATTTTTCTATAGGCTGTAGCCTTTTTCATGAGCCAAAATTGGTCAGGCTCAAAATTTCATGCATTTTATATAATTAAAAAAATACTTCTAATAGCAGTCAAACAGTCTACTTCATATCTAAAACCGACTTCTTTATAACGAGTTATGACCGTATCAAAATTTGCTATATATCTTAAAGCCTATAGCATACTCTTTCAAGAAAAAAATTTCCGGCTCATTGAAACATGCATTAAATAGCATTCTAATGGTATATTTGTAACGACCCGTCTAGCACGGACCGTTACCATAAATACATATATACATACATGATTAATCTTGTCTTGCATACTTATTTATTTAATAAATATAGCGGAAATTTTTTTTTTTTTTTTTTTTTTTTTTTTTTTTTTTTACTATGAGAGTACTGTTTGAAATAATTTAAACATAAAATATTAAACTTGAATTAGCAGAAGACGTAGCGGCTTATCCCTTGCTTCACAGTTGCCCCTGCCAAGCTCCACCCATCTTGTATCATAATTCGCCAGTAGGTTGTTTACCTACAGCATAGACATAATACGTGAGCTTTCACTCAGCAAGTACAACTATATTATCCGCAACGCAAACAATTATAAACTTAGCATAGCATATCATAAACATATTCTAATCATGCATGATCCAATTATGCTTTGTTATGCTTACTTTATTATGCTATCTTAATATACTTTCATTCCTTATCTTGTTTATGGGCCCCTTATCATGAGTGTCGGTACCGGGCGCGCAACTATGGAGTGATTGGGGCGGCCAACCATTTCCAACTCAAACCATAGTCCAACCCGACCTGACGCGGGTCGGCCCGACACAGGCAAGCTTGCTTGCCGTCATACTTACCTGTCATCTTGACCTTGTTCTTATTATTTGTGAACATGCTTCATGATGTCACATAACTTGAAATTATATCTTAGTTATGCAATTTACTTGACACCTCAATCATAGAATACCTCATATCATACATCATATTACAACCAAAAAGGCCTATGCTGTAGGCGGAGTTGTACTTACCTTGTTTGCTATGTCCAATAATGGGCTTATTCAAATGAGGACACCTCAGCAGGTTATCTCCTGCTATAATAAAGGACATAGGATAAGTATTAAAACTGTTGGTAATATAACCAACATTTATATGTCCCTACTTTAACTGTATAATATCTTATTGGGTTACCTTAAGTTACCCTTAACTTGTTCAAATTAAAACTTAACTTTGGTTTATAAACCTATTTTCTTTTCTTTTTGGAAAACTTAATCTTTAAAAAAAAATCCCTTGTCCAATCTTATGAAAAATTGTAAATTTTTGAGTAATACTCATAAAATAATAAAGTGTTGGAGACTGCCTTTGAACAGTATTCCACAGTCAATTTCTTGGTGTATATGCAAAAATATCACTTTTCTGTATTGTTTTGGAAAATCCTGTGCAGGAATTTTCCTGTCTCCTGCACAGTTTTTGAAATCTGATTTTATTTAAAAATCCAAATCGAATTTGAAAAACTTTTCTTCACGAAAGTTTTACATCTTGAAAAATCCTATAACTTTCGTGTTTTAAGAAAAACCCAGTTCTGCCTTTAGCTTAGTCATTTTCCTTGTTAAAGTTCCCAGACCGAGAGCAAAATTCTGACTCGCCCAGGAATTCTTAGTCTCGGATTTTTGTAAAAAGAAGGCCTTTGGAGCCTTATTTTGGAAAACTGTTCATGTTGTCCCCTAGGAAAAACCCTTCCGAACAACTTTCATGTTTTAAGTTTCTTAAATTCGGCCTCTAAGGGCCCCAAAATTTACTTTTCCAGAAACTCGCCAGTTTTCACCCGAGAATGGCAGTTTTGGTTTGAAATTTGTATTTCGCCCTAACACGTGCATCCTACCTCAACCGAACGAATCGGGAGCCTAAAAACAGTCATGCAACGTCTTTCTATCGTAAATTTTCTTTAAACACATTACCAATCAAACCTATGCAAATTATTACTCAAATTGCACCAATTATGGTTTGCTTGGCTTAAGGTTGCACAATTCATTCACAACAATATTTCTCACAACCTAACATACACATAATCATGTTCATCATGCTCAGCACATAGTAGGGACCTAAAGCATATCATTTATCAACTAAGCATACTAAACTAGTCATGCAAACATAATTATTTAATCATGCAAACTTATAAACAAAACCAAACCACCCATAATCAAATCGAGCACAAACCCTAAGTTCAACCTAAGCAAAACTTAAATTGAGCTTATGCTCATACAAATTCAATGGAAATACACATAAATCTCTCAATTAAAACTTAAATTGAGAAGATTATGGTTTTAAAAGAGATTACCTCAATTAAGATCAAGGGTTTGGCTAGGCTTTCTTGGTTTTTCTCCTTTCCCCTTGTCACCACCAAAACCGGCCTCCTTGGCTTGTTTGGCTCCAAATTTCTCTCCACCACCCTAGCTCTAGAATCCGGCCACTCCAATACACAAAATCCGGCCACTCCAAAATTTTTTTTTTCTCCTCCCTTTCTCTTCCTCCCACAACCGGCCTTGAGCCAAAATGGGTCTCCAAATTTTTTTCAAATTTTTGTTTGTTCCACACCAAAAATCTAACTATCCTAACACTCTAATCACTCTTGGTTTTGGAAAATTTTCTTTCTTTCTTGCTTCCCCAAATCCGGATTTTTGAGAGGAAAAATTGACAAAGTTTGGCTAGATTTTTCTAATTTCTTGAATAGTTGTTCACCTATTTATAGGTGAAGAGAAACTTTTTGAATTTGCTAATTGGTCCTTGGAGAAGCAAAATTTTGCCCAAATGGTGTCTTAGGTGGCCGGCCATTAGAGGTTTCTAGAGCCAAAAATTTCTCTCCAATCTTAATTAATTCTATAGTGATGTCATAAATAAAAAGATAGGTGATGTAATCACCATTAGAGCTTGTTTGGCTTATTCCTTGATAAACAGTCCAAATTCATGCTGACACAGATATTTTTAATACTGTTAATTACTAATAACAGTATCTTGACACAAAATTGCAGTCTAAAATTTATCTGTGTAAAATTTGACTGTATAAAATTTTTCTTATAATTTGAAGTCCTTTGGCCCAAGATACCCTAATTTATGTGCTTGATTTTTCTAAGGTGATTTTAAATCTTAATCTTGTTATCTTGTCCGTAAAATGGTTTTTCGCAGTATATTTTCCATACTGCTTGACCATAAGACAGTATCATCATATGGTTGACTTTTCTAGTCAACCGTTGACTTTTTAGGTCAACTTTGACCACCATGCAACACCATGCAAACATGAAGTTTTTTTTCCTTTCATACTTAAAATGTCACATACTCGGTTAAGCAATCATTTTTAAGTCTCATAATATCATGAGGACTTATAAATTCAATAAAAACCCATCTCAGGCTTTTCATGAATACCTTTAGAACATAGCATAAGTTTCTTTACAAGAAAACGTAATGTCGTAAAAATTTTAGTTATTACATATTTATTGTCTAAAACTGACTTCTAGATTGTAATTTAATGTGTTCCAAATATTCGCACCTTTTTTGTAAACGCTATAGAGTTCTCCGTGAGTCAAAATTAATCCGGCTCAAAATTTCATGCTTTTTGTAAAATTTGAAAATGCTTCTAACAACAATCAAGCTGTCTAATTCGTGTCTAAAACCGACTTCTTTATAACGAGTTATGGTCGTATGAATATTTGATACATTTTTAAAGCTTGTAGCCTTCTCCATTAAACAAAAATTTGACCTGCTCAAAATATCTAGAACTTTGGATCGTTAAATCATACATTAAATAGCATTTTAATGGTATATTCTTGTCTAAAACCGACTTCTAGATTGTAATTTAATGTGTTCCCAATATTTTCTCTTTTTTCTAAAGGATATAGCCTTCTTTGTTAGCCAAAACTGGTCCAACTCAAAATTTCATGCATTTTACATCATTTAAAATTGCTTATAACAAGAACTAAACTATCTACTTCGTGTCAAAAACTAACTTTTTTATAACAGTCATGGTTGTATCAATATTTGCTTCATATTTTGAAGCCTATAACCTTTTCCTATATGTAAAAATTGATCCGGATCAAAATTTCAAGATCTTTAGATTATTATAACATGTTTTAAATAACATTCTATCGGTCTACTTCATGTCAAAAACCGACTTTTAAACTATGATTTAATGTGTTCTCAACATTTGCTCCATTTTCTAAAGCCTACAGCCTTCTCCGTGAGCCAAAATTGTTCCGGCACAAATTTTAATGCATTTTACATTATTTAAAAATTCTTCTAGCAGCAATCAAAATGTCTACTTTGTGTATAAAACCGACTTCTCTATAACGAGTTACGAACGTATCAATATTTGCTACATTTTTTAAAGCCTATAGCCTTTTCCTTAATTAAACATTTGTCCGGCTAAAATTTTCTACAACTTTGGATAATTAAAATATAAATTAAACATCATTCTAATGCTATTGTCTAAAATAGAATTCTAGATTGTAATTTAACTTGATCCCAAAATTTGCACATTTTTCTATAGGCTGTAGCCTTTTCCATTAGCCAAAATTGATCAGGCTCAAAATTTCATGCATTTTATATAATTAAAAAAATACTTGTAATAGCAATCAAACAGTCTACTTCATATCTAAAACCGACTTCTTTATAACGAGTTATGGTCGTATCAATATTTGCTCGATTTCTTAAAGCCTATAGCTTACTCTTTTAAGAAAAAAAATTTCTGACTTAAAATTTCTAGAAATTTAGTTCATTGAAACATGCATTAAATAGCATTCTAATGGTATATTTATTGCCTAAAACTGACATCTAGATTGTAATTTAACGTGTTCCCAATATTTGCACCTTTTTTTCTAATAGCTATAGCATTCTCCGTGAGCCAAAGTTGATCCGGCTCAAAATGTCATGCTTTTTGTAAAAATTGAATATGCTTCTAACAGCAATCAAACTGTATAATTCATGTCTAAAACGGACTTCTTTATAACGAGTTATGGTCGTATGAATATTTGATACATTTTTAAAGCTTGTAGCCTTCTCCATTAAACAAAAATTTGTCCTGCTCAAAATATCTAGAACTTTGGATCGTTAAATCATACATTAAATAGCATTCTAAAGGTATATTTCTTGTCTAAAACCGACTTCTAGATTGTAATTTAACGTGTTCCCAATATTTGCTATTTTTTCTAAAGGATATAGCCTTCTTTGTTAGCCAAAACTGTTCCAGCTCAAAATTTCATGCATTTTACATCATTTAAAATTGATTATAACAAGAACCAAACTGTCTACTTCGTGTCACAAACCGACTTTTTTATAACAATCATGGTCGTCTCTATATTTGCTTCATATTTTGAAGCCTATAATCTTTTCCTATATGTAAAAATTGAGCCGGATCAAAATTTCTAGAACTTTAGATTATTATAACATGTTTTTAAATAGCATTCTAACGGTCTACTTCATGTAAAAAACCGACTTTTAAACTATGATTTAATGTGTTCTCAACATTTGCTCCATTTTCTAAAGCCTACAGCCTTCTCCGTGAGCCAAAATTGTTCCGGCTCAAATTTTAATGCATTTTACATTATTTAAAAATTCTTCTAGCAGCAATCAAAATGTCTACTTTGTGTATAAAACCGAATTCTCTATAGCGAGTTACGAACATATCAATATTTGCTACATTTTTTAAAGCCTATAGCCTTTTTCATTAATTAAACATTTGTCCGGCTAAAATTTTCTACAACTTTGGATAATTAAAATATAAAGTAAACATCATTCTAATGCTATTGTCCAAAATAGAATTCTAGATTGTAATTTAACTTGATCCCAATATTTGCACCTTTTTCTATAGGCTGTAGCCTTTTCCATTAGCCAAAATTGGTTAGGCTCAAAATTTCATGCATTTTATATAATTAAAAAAATACTTCTAATAACAGTCAAACAGTCTACTTCATATCTAAAACTGACTTCTTTATAACGAGTTATGGCCGTATCAAAATTTGCTATATTTCTTAAAGCCTATAGCATACTCTTTCAAGAAAAAAAATTTCCGGCTCAAAATTTATAGAACTTTAGATCATTGAAACATGCATTAAATAACATTTTAATGGTATATTTATTGTCTAAAACTGACTTCTAGATTGTAATTTAATGTGTTCCGAATATTCGCACCTTTTTTTGTAAACGCTATAGCCTTCTCCGTGAGTCAAAATTGATCCGGCTCAAAATTTCATGCTTTTTGTAAAATTTGAAAATGCTTCTAACAACAATCAAGCTATCTAATTCGTGTCTAAAACCGACTTCTTTATAACGAGTTATGGTCGTATGAATATTTGATACATTTTTAAAGCTTGTAGCCTTCTCCATTAAACAAAAATTTGTCCTGCTCAAAATAACTAGAACTTTGGATCGTTAAATCATACATTAAATAGCATTTTAATGGTATATTTCTTGTCTAAAACCGACTTCTAGATTGTAATTTAACGTGTTCCCAATATTTGTTCTTTTTTCTAAAGGATATAGCCTTCTTTGTTAGCCAAAACTGTTCCAGCTCAAAATTTCATGCATTTTACATCATTTAAAATTGATTATAACAAGAACCAAACTGTCTGCTTCGTGTCACAAACCGACTTTTTTATAATAGTCATGGTCGTCTCAATATTTGCTTCATATTTTGAAGCCTATAATCTTTTCCTATATGTAAAAATTGATCCAGATCAATATTTCTAGAACTTTAGATTATTATAACATGTTTTAAATAGCATTCTAACGGACTACTTTATGGAAAAAACCGACCTTTTAACTATGATTTAATGTGTTCTCAACATTTGCTCCATTTTCTAAAGCCTACAGCCTTCTCCGTGAGCCAAAATTGTTCCGGCTCAAATTTTAATGCATTTTAATTAGTTTAAAAATGCTTCTAGCGGCACTCAAAATGTATACTTTGTGTATAAAACCGACTTCTCTATAACAAGTTACGAACGTATCAATATTTGCTACATTTTGGAAAAACTATAGCCTTTTCCTTTAATTAAACATTTGTCCGGCTCAAATTTTCTACAACTTTGGATAATTGAAATATAAATTAAACATCATTCTAATGCTATTGTCTAAAAAAGAATTCTAGATTGTAATTTAACTTGATCCCAATATTTGCACCTTTTTCTATAGGCTGTAGCCTTTTCCATTAGCCAAAATTGGTCAGGCTCAAAATTTCATGCATTTTATATAATTAAAAAAATACTTCTAATAGCAGTCAAACAGTGTACTTCATATCTAAAACCGACTTCTTTATAACGAGTTATGGCCGTATCAAAATTTGCTATATTTCTTAAAGCCTATAGCATACTCTTTCAAGAAAAAAAATTTCTGGCTCAAAATTTATAGAACTTTAGATCATTGAAACATGCATTAAATAGCATTCTAATGGTATATTTATTGTCTAAAACTGACTTCTAGATTGTAATTTAATGTGTTCCGAATATTCGCACCTTTTTTTGTAAACGCTATAGCCTTCTCCGTGAGTCAAAATTAATCCGGCTCAAAATTTCATGCTTTTTGTAAAATTTGAAAATGCTTCTAACAACAATCAAGCTGTCTAATTCGTGTCTAAAACCGACTTCTTTATAACGAGTTATGGTCGTATGAATATTTGATACATTTTTAAAGCTTGTAGCCTTCTCCATTAAACAAAAATTTGTCCTGCTCAAAATACCTAGAACTTTGGATCGTTAAATCATACATTAAATAGCATTTTAATGGTATATTTCTTGTCTAAAACCGACTTCTAGATTGTAATTTAACGTGTTCCCAATATTTGTCCTTATTTCTAAAGGATATAGCCTTCTTTGTTAGCCAAAACTGTTCCAGCTCAAAATTTCATGCATTTTACATCATTTAAAATTGATTATAACAAGAACCAAACTGTCTACTTCGTGTCAAAAACTAACTTTTTTATAACAGTCATGGTCGTATCAATATTTGCTTCATATTTTGAAGCCTATAACCTTTTCCTATATGTAAAAATTAATCCGGATCAAAATTTCAAGATCTTTAGATTATTATAACATGTTTTAAATAACATTCTATCGGTCTACTTCATGTCAAAAACCGACTTTTAAACTATGATTTAATGTGTTCTTAACATTTGCTCCATTTTCTAAAGCCTACAGCCTTCTCCGTGAGCCAAAATTGTTCCGGCTCAAATTTTTTAATGCATTTTACATTATTTAAAAATTCTTCTTGCAGCAATCAAAATGTCTACTTTGTGTATAAAACTGACTTCTCTATAACGAGTTACGAACGTATCAATATTTGCTACATTTTTTAAAGCCTATAGCCTTTTCCTATAATTAAATATTTGTCCGGCTCAAATTTTCTACAACTTTGGATAATTAAAATATAAATTAAACATCATTCTAATGCTATTGTCTAAAATAGAATCTAGATTGTAATTTAACTTGATCCCAAAATTTGCACCTTTTTCTCTAGGCTGTAGCCTTTTCCATTAGCCAAAATTGGTCAGGCTCAAAATTTCATGCATTTTATATAATTAAAAAAATACTTCTAATAGCAGTCAAACAGTCTACTTCATATCTAAAACCGACTTCTTTATAACGAGTTATGGCCGTATCAAAATTTGCTATATTTCTTAAAGCCTATAGCATACTCTTTCAAGAAAAAAAATTTCTGGCTCAAAATTTCTAGAACTTTAGATCATTGAAACATGCATTAAATAGCATTCTAATGGTATATTTATTGTCTAAAACTGACTTCTAGATTGTAATTTAATGTGTTCCAAATATTCGCACCTTTTTTTGTAAACGCTATAGCCTTCTCCGTGAGTCAAAATTAATCCGGCTCAAAATTTCATGCTTTTTGTAAAATTTGAAAATGCTTCTAACAACAATCAAGCTGTCTAATTCGTGTCTAAAACCGACTTCTTTATAACGAGTTATGGTCGTATGAATATTTGATACATTTTTAAAGCTTGTAGCCTTCTCCATTAAACAAAAATTTGTCCTGCTCAAAATACCTAGAACTTTGGATCGTTAAATCATACATTAAATAGCATTTTAATGGTATATTTCTTGTCTAAAACCGACTTCTAGATAGTAATTTAACGTGTTCCCAATATTTGTTCTTTTTTCTAAAGGATATAGCCTTCTTTGTTAGCCAAAACTATTCCAGCTCAAAATTTCATGCATTTTACATCATTTAAAATTGATTATAACAAGAACAAAACTGTCTACTTCGTGTCACAAAACGACTTTTTTATAACAGTCATGGTCGTCTCAATATTTGCTTCATATTTTGAAGCCTATAATCTTTTCCTATATGTGAAAATTGATCCAGATCAAAATTTCTAGAACTTTAGATTATTATAACATGTTTTAAATAGCATTCTAACGGTCTACTTCATGGCAAATTTAATGTGTTCTCAACATTTGCTCCATTTTCTAAAGCCTACAGCCTTCTTCGTGAGCCAAAATTGTTCCGACTCAAATTTTAATGCATTTTAATTAGTTTAAAAATGCTTCTAGCGGTAATCAAAATGTCTACTTTGTGTATAAAACCGACTTCTCTATAACAAGTTACGAACGTATCAATATTTGCTACATTTTGAAATCCTATAGCCTTTTCCTTTAATTAAACATTTGTCCGGCTCAATTTTCTACAACTTTGGATAATTGAAATATAAATTAAACATCATTCTAATGCTATTGTCTAAAATAGAATTCTAGATTGTAATTTAACTTGATCCCAATATTTGCACCTTTTTCTATAGGCTGTAGCCTTTTCCATTAGCCAAAATTGGTCAGGCTCAAAATTTCATGCATTTTATATAATTAAAAAATACTTCTAATAGCAGTCAAACAGACTACTTCATATCTAAGACCGACTTCTTTATAACGAGTTATGGCCGTATCAAAATTTTCCATATTTCTTAAAGCCTACAGCATACTCTTTCAAGAAAAAAAATTTCCGGCTCAAAATTTCTAGAACTTTAGATCATTGAAACATGCAATAAATAGCATTCTAATGGTATATTTATTGTCTAAAACTGACTTCTAGATTGTAATTTAATGTGTTCCGAATATTCGCACCTTTTTTTGTAAACGCTATAGCCTTCTCCGTGAGTCAAAATTGATCCGGCTCAAAATTTCATGCTTTTTGTAAAATTTGAAAATGCTTCTAACAACAATCAAGCTGTCTAATTCGTGTCTAAAACTGACTTCTTTATAAAGAGTTATGGTCGTATGAATATTTGATACATTTTTAAAGCTTGTAGCCATCTCCATTAAACAAAAATTTGTCCTGCTCAAATACCTAGAACTTTGGATCGTTAAATCATACATTAAATAGCATTTTAATGGTATATTTCTTGTCTAAAACCGACTTCTAGATTGTAATTTAACTTGTTCCCAGTATTTGTTCTTTTTTCTAAAGGATATAGCCTTCTTTGTAGCCAAAACTGTTCCAGCTCAAAATTTCATGCATTTTACATCATTTAAAATTGATTATAACAAGAAACAAATTGTCTACTTCGTGTCACAAATCGACTTTTTATAACAGTCATGGTCGTCTCAATATTTGCTTCATATTTTGAAGCATATAATCTTTTCCTATATGTAAAATTGATCCGGATCAAAATTTCAAGATCTTTAGATTATTATAACATGTTTTAAATAACATTCTATTGGTCTACTTCATGTCAAAAACCGACTTTTAAACTATGATTAATGTGTTCTTAACATTTGCTCCATTTTCTAAAGCCTACAGCCTTCTCCGTGAGCCAAAATTGTTCCGGCTCAAATTTTTAATGCATTTTACCTTATTTAAAAATTCTTCTAGCAGCAATCAAAATGTCTACTTTGTGTATAAAACCGACTTCTCTATAACGAGTTTCGAACGTATCAATATTTGCTACATTTTTTAAAGCTTATAGCCTTTTCCTTTAATTAAACGTTTGTCCGGCTCAAATTTTCTACAACTTTGGATAATTGAAATATAAATTAAACATCATTCTAATGCTATAGTCTAAAATAGAATTCTAGATTGTAATTTAACTTGATCCCAATATTTGCACCTTTTTCTATAGGCTGTAGCCTTTTCCATTAGCCAAAATTGGTCAGGCTCAAAATTTCATGCATTTTATATAATTAAAAAAATACTTCTAATAGCAGTCAAACAGTCTACTTCATATCTAAGACCGACTTCTTTATAACGAGTTATGGCCGTATCAAAATTTGCTATATTTCTTAAAGCCTATAGCATACTCTTACAAGAAAAAATACTTCCGGCTCAAAATTTCTAGAACTTTAGATCATTGAAACATGCATTAAATAGCATTCTAATGGTATATTTATTGTCTAAAACTGACTTCTAGATTGTAATTTAATGTGTTCCGAATATTCGCACTTTTTTTTTGTAAACGCTATAGCCTTCTCCGTGAGTCAAAATTGATCCGGCTCAAAATTTCATGCTTTTTGTAAAATTTGAAAATGCTTCTAACAACAATCAAGCTATCTAATTTGTGTCTAAAACCGACTTCTTTATAACGAGTTATGGTCGTATGAATATTTATAAATTTTTAAAGCTTGTAGCCTTCTTCTTTAAACAAAAATTTGTCCTGCTCAAATATCTAGAACTTTAGATCGTTAAATCATATATTAAATAGCATTTTAAAGGTATATTTCTTGTCTAAACCGACTTCTAGATTGTAATTTAACGTGTTCCCAATATTTTCTCTTTTTTCTAAAGGATATAGCCTTCTTTGTTAGCCAAAACTATTCCAGCTCAAAATTTCATGCATTTTACATCATTTAAAATTGATTATAACAAGAACAAAACTGTCTACTTCGTGTCACAAAACGACTTTTTTATAACAGTCATGGTCGTCTCAATATTTGCTTCATATTTTGAAGCCTATAATCTTTTCCTATATGTGAAAATTGATCCAGATCAAAATTTCTAGAACTTTAGATTATTATAACATGTTTTAAATAGCATTCTAACGGTCTACTTCATGGCAAATTTAATGTGTCTCAACATTTGCTCCATTTTCTAAAGCCTACAGCTTCTCCGTGAGCCAAAATTGTTCCGACTCAAATTTTAATGCATTTTAATTAGTTTAAAAATGCTTCTAGCGGTAATCAAAATGTCTACTTTGTGTATAAAACCGACTTCTCTATAACAAGTTACGAACGTATCAATATTTGCTACATTTTTGAAATCCTATAGCCTTTTCCTTTAATTAAACATTTGTCCGGCTCAAATTTTCTACAACTTTGGATAATTGAAATATAAATTAAACATCATTCTAATGCTATTGTCTAAAATAGAATTCTAGATTGTAATTTAACTTGATCCCAATATTTGCACCCTTTTTTCTATAGGCTGTAGCCTTTTCCATTAGCCAAAATTGGTCAGGCTCAAAATTTCATGCATTTTATATAATTAAAAAAATACTTCTAATAGCAGTCAAACAGTCTACTTCATATCTAAGACCGACTTCTTTATAACGAGTTATGGCCGTATCAAAATTTGCTATATTTCTTAAAGCCTATAGCATACTCTTACAAGAAAAAATACTTCCGGCTCAAAATTTCTAGAACTTTAGATCATTGAAACATGCATTAAATAGCATTCTAATGGTATATTTATTGTCTAAAACTGACTTCTAGATTGTAATTTAATGTGTTCCGAATATTCGCACTTTTTTTTTGTAAACGCTATAGCCTTCTCCGTGAGTCAAAATTGATCCGGCTCAAAATTTCATGCTTTTGTAAAATTTGAAAATGCTTCTAACAACAATCAAGCTATCTAATTTGTGTCTAAAACCGACTTCTTTATAACGAGTTATGGTCGTATGAATATTTGATAAATTTTTAAAGCTTGTAGCCTTCTTCTTTAAACACAAAATTTGTCCTGCTCAAAATATCTAGAACTTTAGATCGTTAAATCATATATAAATAGCATTTTAAAGGTATATTTCTTGTCTAAACCGACTTCTAGATTGTAATTTAACGTGTTCCCAATATTTTCTCTTTTTTCTAAAGGATATAGCCTTCTTTGTTAGCCAAAACTGGTCCAACTCAAAATTTCATGCATTTTACATCATTTAAAATTGCTTATAACAAGAACCAAACTATCTACTTCGTGTCAAAAACTAACTTTTTTATAACAGTCATGGTCGTATCAATATTTGCTTCATATTTTGAAGCCTATAACCTTTTCCTATATGTAAAAATTGATCCGGATCAAAATTTCAAGATCTTTAGATTATTATAACATGTTTTAAATAACATTCTATTGGTCTACTTCATGTCAAAAACCGACTTTTAAACTATGATTTAATGTGTTCTTAACATTTGCTCCATTTTTCTAAAGCCTACAGCCTTCTCGTGAGCCAAATTGTTCCGGCTCAAATTTTTAATGCATTTACATTATTTAAAAATTCTTCTAGCAGCAATCAAATGTCTACTTTGTGTATAAAACCGACTTCTCTATAACGGGTTTCGAACGTATCAATATTTGCTACATTTTTAAAGCTTATAGCCTTTTCCTTTAATTAAACGTTTTGTCCGGCTCAAATTTTCTACAACTTTGGATAATGAAATATAAATTAAACATCATTCTAATGCTATAGTCTAAATAGAATTCTATATTGTAATTTAACTTGATCCCAATATTTGCACCTTTTTCTATAGGCTGTAGCCTTTCCATTAGCCAAAATTGGTCAGGCTCAAAATTTCATGCATTTATATAATTAAAAAAATACTTCTAATAGCAGTCAAACAGCTACTTCATATCTAAGACCGACTTCTTTTATAACGAGTTATGGCCGTATCAAATTGCTATATTTCTTAACGCCTATAGCATACTCTTACAAGAAAAAATACTTCCGGCTCAAAATTTCTAGAACTTTAGATTCATTGAAACATGCATTAAATAGCATTCTAATGGTATATTTATTGTCTAAAACTGACTTCTAGATTGTAATTTAATGTGTTCCGAATATTCGCACTTTTTTTTGTAAACGCTATAGCCTTCTCCGTGAGTCAAAATTGATCCGGCTCAAAATTCATGCTTTTTGTAAAATTTGAAAATGCTTCTAACAACAATCAAGCTATCTAATTTGGTCTAAACCGACTTCTTTATAACGAGTTATGGTCGTATGAATATTTATAATTTTTAAAGCTTGTAGCCTTCTTCTTTAAACAAAAATTTGTCCTGCTCAAAATATCTAGAACTTTAGATCGTTAAATCATATATTAAATCGCATTTTAAAGGTATATTTCTTGTCTAAACCGACTTCTAGATTGTAATTTAACGTGTTCCAATATTTCTCTTTTTTCTAAAGGATATAGCCTTCTTGTTAGCCAAAACTATTCCAGCTCAAAATTTCATGCATTTTACATCATTTAAAATTGATTATAACAAGAACAAACTGTCTACTTCGTGTCACAAAACGACTTTTTTATAACAGTCATGGTCGTCTCAATATTTGCTTCATATTTTGAAGCCTATAATCTTTTCCTATATGTGAAAATGATCCAGATCAAAATTTCTAGAACTTTAGATTATTATAACATGTTTAAATAGCATTCTAACGGTTCTACTTCATGGCAAATTTAATGTGTTCTCAACATTTGCTCCATTTTCTAAAGCCTACAGCCTTCTCCGTGAGCCAAAATTGTTCCGACTCAAATTTTAATGCATTTTAATTAGTTTAAAATGCTTCTAGCGGTAATCAAAATGTCTACTTTGTGTATAAAACCGACTTCTCTATAACAAGTTACGAACGTATCAATATTTGCTACATTTTTGAAATCCTATAGCCTTTTCCTTTAATTAAACATTTGTCCGGCTCAAATTTTCTACAACTTTGGATAATTGAAATATAAATTAAACATCATTCTAATGCTATTGTCTAAAATAGAATTCTAGATTGTAATTTAACTTGATCCCAATATTTGCACCTTTTTCTATAGGCTGTAGCCTTTTCCATTAGCCAAATTGGTCAGGCTCAAAATTTCATGCATTTTATATAATTAAAAAAATACTTCTAATAGCAGTCAAACAGTCTACTTCATATCTAAGACCGACTTCTTTATAACGAGTTATGGCCGTATCAAAATTTGCTATATTTCTTAAAGCCTATAGCATACTCTTACAAGAAAAAATACTTCCGGCTCAAAATTTCTAGAACTTTAGATCATTGAAACATGCATTAAATAGCATTCTAATGGTATATTTATTGTCTAAAACTGACTTCTAGATTGTAATTTAATGTGTTCCGAATATTCGCACTTTTTTTTTGTAAACGCTATAGCCTTCTCCGTGAGTCAAAATTGATCCGGCTCAAAATTTCATGCTTTTTGTAAAATTTGAAAATGCTTCTAACAACAATCAAGCTATCTAATTTGTGTCTAAAACCGACTTCTTTATAACGAGTTATGGTCGTATGAATATTTGATAAATTTTTAAAGCTTGTAGCCTTCTTCTTTAAACAAAAATTTGTCCTGCTCAAAATATCTAGAACTTTAGATCGTTAAATCATATATTAAATAGCATTTTAAAGGTATATTTCTTGTCTAAACGACTTCTAGATTGTAATTTAACGTGTTCCCAATATTTCTCTTTTTTCTAAAGGATATAGCCTTCTTTGTTAGCCAAAACTGGTCCAACTCAAAATTTCATGCATTTTACATCATTTAAAATTGCTTATAAAAGAACCAAACTATCTACTTCGTGTCAAAACTAACTTTTTTATAACAGTCATGGTCGTATCAATATTTGCTTCATATTTTGAAGTCTATAACCTTTTCCTATATGTAAAAATTGATCCGGATCAAAATTTCAAGATCTTTAGATTATTATAACATGTTTTAAATAACATTCTATCGGTCTACTTCATGTCAAAAACCGACTTTTAAACTATGATTTAATGTGTTCTAACATTTGCTCCATTTTTTAAAGCCTACAGCCTTCTCCGTGAGCCAAATTGTTCCGGCTCAAATTTTTAATGCATTTTACATTATTTAAAAATTCTTCTAGCAGCAATCAAAATGTCTACTTTGTGTATAAAACTGACTTCTCTATAACGAGTTACGAACGTATCAATATTTGCTACATTTTTTAAAGCCTATAGCCTTTTCCTTTAATTAAACATTTGTCCGGCACAAATTTTCTACAACTTTGGATAATTAAAATATAAATTAAACATCATTCTAATGCTATTGTCTAAAATAGAATTCTAGATTGTAATTTAACTTGATCCCAAAATTTACACTTTTTTCTCTAGGCTGTAGCCTTTTCCATTCGCCAAAATTGGTCAGGCTCAAAATTTCATGCATTTTATATAATTAAAAAAATACTTCTAATAGCAGTCAAACAGTCTACTTCATATCTAAAACCGACTTCTTTATAACGAGTTATGGCCATATCAAATTGCTATATTTCTTAAAGCCTATAGCATACTCTTTCAAGAAAAAAAAATTTCCGGCTCAAAATTTCTAGAAACTTTAGATCATTGAAACATGCATTAAATAGCATTCTAATGGTATATTTATTGTCTAAAACTGACTTCTAGATTGTAATTTAATGTGTTCCAAATATTCGCACCTTTTTTTGTAAACGCTATAGCCTTCTCCGTGAGTCAAAATTAATCCGGTTCAAAATTTCATGCTTTTTGTAAAATTTGAAAATGCTTCTAACAACAATCAAGCTGTCTAATCGTGTCTAAAACTGACTTCTTTATAACGAGTTATGGTCGTATGAATATTTGATACATTTTTAAAGCTTGTAGCCATCTCATTAAACAAAAATTTGTCCTGCTCAAAATACCTAGAACTTTGGATCGTTAAATCATACATTAAATAGCATTTTAATGGTCTATTTCTTGTCTAAAACCGACTTCTAGATTGTAATTTAACTTGTTCCCAGTATTTGTTTCTTTTTTCTAAAGGATATAGCCTTCTTTGTTAGCCAAAACTGTTCCAGCTCAAAATTTCATGCATTTTACATCATTTAAAATTGATTATAACAAGAAACAAATTGTCTACTCGTGTCACAAATCGACTTTTTTATAACAGTCATGGTCGTCTCAATATTAGCTTCATATTTGAAGTCTATAATCTTTTCCTATATGTAAAAATTGATCCAGATCAAAATTTCTAGAACTTTAGATTATTATAAACATGTTTTTAAATAGCATTCTAACGGTCTACTTCATGGCAAAAAACCGACTTTTAAACTATGATTTAATGTGTTCTCAACATTTGCTCCATTTTCTAAAGCCTACAGCCTTCTCCGTGAGCCAAAATTGTTCCGGCTCAAATTTTAATGCATTTTAATTAATTTAAAAATGCTTCTAGCGGCAATCAAAATGTCTACTTTGTGTATATAACCGACTTGATCTCTATAACAAGTTATGAACGTACCAATATTTGCTACATTTTGAAAGCCTATAGCCTTTTCCTTTAATTAAACATTTGTCCGGCTCAAATTTTCTACAACTTTGGATAATTGAAATATAAATTAACATCATTCTAATGCTATTGTCTAAAAAAGAATTCTAGATTGTAATTTAACTTGATCCCAATATTTGCACCTTTTCTATAGGCTGTAGCCTTTTCATTTAGCCAAAATTGGTCAGGCTCAAAATTTCATGCATTTTATATAATTAAAAAATACTTCTAATAGCAGTCAAACAGTCTACTTCATATCTAAGACCGACTTCTTTATAACGAGTTATGGCCGTATCAAAATTTGCTATATTTCTTAAAGCCTATAGCATACTCTTACAAGAAAAAATATTTCCGGCTCAAAATTTCTAGAACTTTAGCTCATTGAAACATGCATTAAATAGCATTCTAATGGTATATTTATTGTCTAAAACTGACTTCTAGATTGTAATTTAATGTGTTCCAATATTCGCACCTTTTTTTGTAAACGCTATAGCCTCTCCGTGAGTCAAAATTGATCCGGCACAAAATTTCATGCTTTTTGTAAATTTGAAAATGCTTCTAACAACAATCAAGCTGTCTAATTGTGTCTGAAACCGACTTCTTTATAACGAGTTATGGTCGTATGAATATTTGATACATTTTTAAAGCTTGTAGCCTTCTCCTTTAAACAAAAATTTGTCCTGCTCAAAATATCTAGAACTTTAGATCGTTTAAATCATACATTAAATAGCATTTTAAAGGTATATTTCTTGTCTAAACCGACTTCTTGATGTAATTTAACGTGTTCCAATATTTTCTCTTTTTTCTAAAGGATATAGCCTTCTTTGTTAGCCAAAACTGGTCCAACTCAAAATTCATGCATTTTACATCATTTAAAATGCTTATAAAAAGAACCAAACTATCTACTTCGTGTCAAAAACTAACTTTTTTATACAGTCAAGGTCGTATCAATATTTGGCTTCATATTTTGAAGTCTAAACCTTTTCCAATATGTAAAAATTGATCCGGATCAAAATTTCAAGATCTTTAGATTATTATAACATGTTTTAAATAACATTCTATCGGTCTACTTCATGTCAAAAACCGACTTTTAAACTATGATTTAATGTGTTCTCAAACATTTGCTCCATTTCTTAAAGCCTACAGCCTTCTCCGTGAGCCAAAATTGTTCGGCTCAAATTTTTAATGCATTTACATTATTTAAAAATTCTTCTAGCAGCAATCAAAATGTCTACTTTGTGTATAAAACTGACTTCTCAATAACGAGTTACGAACGTATCAATATTGCTACATTTTTTAAAGCCTATAGCCTTTTCCTTTAATTAAACATTGTCCGGCACAAATTTTCTACAACTTTGGATAATTAAAATATAAATTAAACATCATTCTAATGCTATTGTCTAAAATAGAATTCTATATTGTAATTTAACTTGATCCCAAAATTTGCACTTTTTTCTCTAGGCTGTAGCCTTTTCCATTCGCCAAAATTGGTCAGGCTCAAAATTTCATGCATTTATATAATTAAAAAAATACTTCTAATAGCAATCAAACAGTCTACTTCATATCTAAAACCGACTTCTTTATAACGAGTTATGGCCGTATCAAAATTTGCTATATTTCTTAAAGCCTATAGCATACTCTTTCAAGAAAAAAATTTCCGGCTCAAAATTTCTAGAACTTTAGATCATTGAAACATGCATAAAATAGCATTTAATGGTATATTTCTTGTCTAAAACCGACTTCTAGATTGTAATTTAACTTGTTCCCAGTATTTGTTCTTTTTTCTAAAGGATATAGCCTTCTTTGTTAGCCAAAACTATTCCAGCTCAAATTTCATGCATTTTACATCATTTAAAATTGATTATAACAAGAAAACAAATTGCCTGCTTCGTGTCACAATCGACTTTTTTATAACAGTCATGGTCGTCTCAATATTTGCTTCATATTTTGAAGCCTATAATCTTTTCCTATATGTAAAAATTGATCCAGATCAAAATTTCTAGAACTTTAGATTATTATAACATGTTTTAAATAGCATTCTAACGGTCTACTTCATGGCAAAAACCGACTTTTTAACTATGATTTAATGTGTTCTCAACATTTGCTCCATTTTCTAAAGCCTACAGCCTTCTCCATGAGCCAAAATTGTTTCGGCTCAAATTTTAATGCATTTTAATTAATTTAAAAATGCTTCTAGCGGCAATCAAAATGTCTACTTTGTGTATATAACCGACTTCTCTATAACAAGTTACGAACGTACCAATATTTGCTACATTTTTAAAGCCTGTAGCCTTTTCCTTTAATTAAACATTTGTCCGGCTCAAATTTTCTACAACTTTGGATAATTGAAATATAAATTAAACATCATTCTAATGCTATTGTCTAAAATAGAATTCTAGATTGTAATTTAACTTGATCCCAATATTTGCACCATTTTCTATAGGCTGTAGCCTTTTCCATTAGCCAAAATTGGTCAGGCTCAAAATTTCATGCATTTTATATAATTAAAAAAATACTTCTAATAGCAGTCAAACAGTCTACTTCATATCTAAGTCCGACTTCTTTATAACGAGTTATGGCCGTATCAAAATTTGCTATATTTCTTAAAGCCTATAGCATACTCTAACAAGAAAAAAAATTTCCGGCTCAAAATTTCTAGAACTTTAGATCATTGAAACATGCATTAAATAGCATTCTAATGGTATATTTATTGTCTAAAACTGACTTCTAGATTGTAATTTAATGTGTTCCCAATATTGCACCTTTTTTTGTAAACGCTATAGCCTTCTCCGTGAGTCAAAATTGATCCGGCTCAAAAATTCATGCTTTTGTAAAATTTGAAAATTCTTCTAACAACAATCAAGCTGTCTAATTGTGTCTGGAACCGACTTCTTTATAACGAGTTATGGTCGTATGAATATTTGATACATTTTTAAAGCTTGTAGCCTTCTCCATTAAACAAAAATTTGTCCTGCTCAAAATATTTAGAACTTTGGATCGTTAAATCATACATTAAATAGCATTTAATGGTATATTTCTTGTCTAAAACCGACTTCTAGATTGTAATTTAACTTGTTCCCAGTATTTGTTCTTTTTTCTAAAGGATATAGCCTTCTTTGTTAGCCAAAACTGTTCCAGCTCAAAATTTCATGCATTTTACATCATTTAAATTGATTATAACAAGAAACAATTGTCTACTTCGTGTCACAAATCGACTTTTTTATAACAGTCATGGTCGTCTCAATATTTGCTTCATATTTTGAAGCCTATAATCTTTTCCTATATGTAAAAATTGATCCAGATCAAAATTTCTAGAACTTTAGATTATTATAACATGTTTTTAAATAGCATTCTAACGGTCTACTTCATGGCAAAAACCGACTTTTTAACTATGATTTAATGTGTTCTCAACATTTGCTCCATTTTCTAAAGCCTACAGCCTTCACCGTGAGCCAAAATTGTTTCGTCTCAAATTTTAATGCATTTTAATTAATTTAAAAATGCTTCTAGCGGCAATCAAAATGTCTACTTTGTGTATATAACCGACTTCTCTATAACAAGTTACGAACGTACCAATATTTGCTACATTTTTGATAGCCTGTAGCCTTTTCCTTTAATTAAACATTTGTCCGGCTCAAATTTTCTACAAACTTTGGATAATTGAAATATAAATTAAACATCATTCTAATGCTATTGTCTAAATTAGAATTCTAGATTGTAATTTAACTTGATCCCAATATTTGCACCATTTTCTATAGGCTGTAGCCTTTTCCATTAGCCAAAATTGGTCAGGCTCAAAATTTCATGCATTTTATATAATTAAAAAAATACTTCTAATAGCAATCAAACAGTCTACTTCATATCTAAGACCGACTTCTTTATAACGAGTTATGGCCATATCAAAATTTGCTATATTTCTTAAAGCCTATAGCATACTCTAACAAGAAAAAAAATTTCCGGCTCAAAATTTCTAGAACTTTAGATCATTGAAACATGCATTAAATAGCATTCTAATGGGATATTTATTGTCTAAAACTGACTTCTAGATTGTAATTTAATGTGTTCCCAATATTCGCACCTTTTTTTGTAAACGCTGTAGCCTTCTCCGTGAGTCAAAATTGATCCGGCTCAAAATTTCATGCTTTTTGTAAAATTTGAAAATGCTTCTAACAACAATCAAGCTGTCTAATTTGTGTCTGAAACCGACTTCTTTATAACGAGTTATGGTCGTATGAATATTTGATACATTTTTAAAGCTTGTAGCCTTCTCCATTAAACAAAAATTTGTCCTGCTCAAAATATCTAGAACTTTGGATCGTTAAATCATACATTAAATAGCATTGTAAAGGTATATTTCTTGTCTAAAACCGACTTCTAGATTGTAATTTAACGTGTTCCCAATATTTGCTCTTTTTTCTAAAGGATATAGCCTTTTTTGTTAGCCAAAACTGTTCCAGCTCAAAATTTCATGCATTTTACGTCATTTAAATTGATTATAACAAGAACCAAACTGTCTACTTCGTGTCACAAACCGACTTTTTTATAACAGTCATGGTCGTCTCAATATTTGCTTCATATTTTGAAGCCTATAATCTTTTCCTATATGTAAAAATTGAGCAGGATCAAAATTTCTAGAACTTTAGATTATTATAACATGTTTTAAATAGCATTCTAACGGTCTACTTCATGTCAAAAACCGACTTTTTAACTATGATTTAATGTGTTCTCAACATTTGCTCCATTTTCTAAAGCCTGCACCCTTCTCCGTGAGCCAAAATTGTTTCGGCTCAAATTTTAATGCATTTTACTTAATTTAAAACTGCTTCTAGCAGCAATCAAAATGTCTACTTTGTGTATAAAACCGACTTCTCTATAACGAGTTACGAACGTATCAATATTTGCTACATTTTTTAAAGCCTGTAGCCTTTTCCTTTAATTAAACATTTGTCCGGCTCAAATTTTCTACAACTTTGGATAATTGAAATATAAATTAAACATCATTCTAATGCTATTGTCTAAAATAGAATTCTAGATTGTAATTTAACTTGATCCCAATATTTGCACCATTTTCTATAGGCTGTAGCCTTTTCCATTAGCCAAAATTGGTCAGGCTCAAAATTTCATGCATTTTATATAATTAAAAAATACTTCTAATAGCAGTCAAACAGTCTACTTCATATCTAAGTCCGACTTCTTTATAACGAGTTATGGCCGTATCAAAATTGCTATATTTCTTAAAGCCTATAGCATACTCTAACAAGAAAAAAATTTCCGGCTCAAAATTTCTAGAACTTTAGATCATTGAAACATGCATTAAATAGCATTCTAATGGTATATTTATTGTCTAAAACTGACTTCTAGATTGTAATTTAATGTGTTCCCAATATTGGCACCTTTTTTTGTAAACGCTATAGCCTTCTCCGTGAGTCAAAATTGATCCGGCTCAAAATTTCATGCTTTTTGTAAAATTTGAAAATTCTTCTAACAACAATCAAGCTGTCTAATTTGTGTCTGAAACCGACTTCTTTATAACGAGTTATGGTCGTATGAATATTTGATACATTTTTAAAGCTTGTAGCCTTCTCCATTAAACAAAAATTTGTCCTGCTCAAAATATTTAGAACTTTGGATCGTTAAATCATACATTAAATAGCATTTAATGGTATATTTCTTGTCTAAAACCGACTTCTAGATTGTAATTTAACTTGTTCCCAGTATTTGTTCTTTTTTCTAAAGGATATAGCCTTCTTTGTTAGCCAAAACTGTTCCAGCTCAAAATTTCATGCATTTTACATCATTTAAAATTGATTATAACAAGAAACAAATTGTCTACTTCGTGTCACAAATCGACTTTTTTATAACAGTCATGGTCGTCTCAATATTTGCTTCATATTTTGAAGCCTATAATCTTTTCCTATATGTAAAAATTGATCCAGATCAAAATTTCTAGAACTTTAGATTATTATAACATGTTTTAAATAGCATTCTAACGGTCTACTTCATGGCAAAAACCGACTTTTTAACTATGATTTAATGTGTTCTCAACATTTGCTCCATTTTCTAAAGCCTACAGCCTTCACCGTGAGCCAAAATTGTTTCGTCTCAAATTTTAATGCATTTTAATTAATTTAAAAATGCTTCTAGCGGCAATCAAAATGTCTACTTTGTGTATATAACCGACTTCTCTATAACAAGTTACGAACGTACCAATATTTGCTACATTTTTGAAAGCCTGTAGCCTTTTCCTTTAATTAAACATTTGTCCGGCTCAAATTTTCTACAACTTTGGATAATTGAAATATAAATTAAACATCATTCTAATGCTATTGTCTAAATTAGAATTCTAGATTGTAATTTAACTTGATCCCAATATTTGCACCATTTTCTATAGGCTGTAGCCTTTTCCATTAGCCAAAATTGGTCAGGCTCAAAATTTCATGCATTTTATATAATTAAAAAAATACTTCTAATAGCAATCAAACAGTCTACTTCATATCTAAGACCGACTTCTTTATAACGAGTTATGGCCATATCAAAATTTGCTATATTTCTTAAAGCCTATAGCATACTCTAACAAGAAAAAAAATTTCCGGCTCAAAATTTCTAGAACTTTAGATCATTGAAACATGCATTAAATAGCATTTTAATGGGATATTTATTGTCTAAAACTGACTTCTAGATTGTAATTTAATGTGTTCCCAATATTCGCACCTTTTTTTGTAAACGCTGTAGCCTTCTCCGTGAGTCAAAATTGATCCGGCTCAAAATTTCATGCTTTTTGTAAAATTTGAAAATGCTTCTAACAACAATCAAGCTGTCTAATTTGTGTCTGAAACTGACTTCTTTATAACGAGTTATGGTCGTATGAATATTTGATACATTTTTAAAGCTTGTAGCCTTCTCCATTAAACAAAAATTTGTCCTGCTCAAAATATCTAGAACTTTGGATCGTTAAATCATACATTAAATAGCATTGTAAAGGTATATTTCTTGTCTAAAACCGACTTCTAGATTGTAATTTAACGTGTTCCCAATATTTGCTCTTTTTTCTAAAGGATATAGCCTTTTTTGTTAGCCAAAACTGTTCCAGCTCAAAATTTCATGCATTTTACGTCATTTAAAATTGATTATAACAAGAACCAAACTGTCTACTTCGTGTCACAAACCGACTTTTTTATAACAGTCATGGTCGTCTCAATATTTGCTTCATATTTTGAAGCCTATAATCTTTTCCTATATGTAAAAATTGATCCAGATCAAAATTTCTAGAACTTTAGATTATTATAACATGTTTTAAATAGCATTCTAACGGTCTACTTCATGGCAAAAACCGACTTTTTAACTATGATTTAATGTGTTCTCAACATTTGCTCCATTTTCTAAAGCCTACAGCCTTCACCGTGAGCCAAAATTGTTTCGTCTCAAATTTTAATGCATTTTAATTAATTTAAAAATGCTTCTAGCGGCAATCAAAATGTCTACTTTGTGTATATAACCGACTTCTCTATAACAAGTTACGAACGTACCAATATTTGCTACATTTTTGATAGCCTGTAGCCTTTTCCTTTAATTAAACATTTGTCCGGCTCAAATTTTCTACAACTTTGGATAATTGAAATATAAATTAAACATCATTCTAATGCTATTGTCTAAATTAGAATTCTAGATTGTAATTTAACTTGATCCCAATATTTGCACCATTTTCTATAGGCTGTAGCCTTTTCCATTAGCCAAAATTGGTCAGGCTCAAAATTTCATGCATTTTATATAATTAAAAAAATACTTCTAATAGCAATCAAACAGTCTACTTCATATCTAAGACCGACTTCTTTATAACGAGTTATGGCCATATCAAAATTTGCTATATTTCTTAAAGCCTATAGCATACTCTAACAAGAAAAAAAATTTCCGGCTCAAAATTTCTAGAACTTTAGATCATTGAAACATGCATTAAATAGCATTCTAATGGGATATTTATTGTCTAAAACTGACTTCTAGATTGTAATTTAATGTGTTCCCAATATTCGCACCTTTTTTTGTAAACGCTGTAGCCTTCTCCGTGAGTCAAAATTGATCCGGCTCAAAATTTCATGCTTTTTGTAAAATTTGAAAATGCTTCTAACAACAATCAAGCTGTCTAATTTGTGTCTGAAACCGACTTCTTTATAACGAGTTATGGTCGTATGAATATTTGATACATTTTTAAAGCTTGTAGCCTTCTCCATTAAACAAAAATTTGTCCTGCTCAAAATATCTAGAACTTTGGATCGTTAAATCATACATTAAATAGCATTGTAAAGGTATATTTCTTGTCTAAAACCGACTTCTAGATTGTAATTTAACGTGTTCCCAATATTTGCTCTTTTTTCTAAAGGATATAGCCTTTTTTGTTAGCCAAAACTGTTCCAGCTCAAAATTTCATGCATTTTACGTCATTTAAAATTGATTATAACAAGAACCAAACTGTCTACTTCGTGTCACAAACCGACTTTTTTATAACAGTCATGGTCGTCTCAATATTTGCTTCATATTTTGAAGCCTATAATCTTTTCCTATATGTAAAAATTGAGCAGGATCAAAATTTCTAGAACTTTAGATTATTATAACATGTTTTAAATAGCATTCTAACGGTCTACTTCATGTCAAAAACCGACTTTTTAACTATGATTTAATGTGTTCTCAACATTTGCTCCATTTTCTAAAGCCTGCACCCTTCTCCGTGAGCCAAAATTGTTTCGGCTCAAATTTTAATGCATTTTACTTAATTTAAAACTGCTTCTAGCAGCAATCAAAATGTCTACTTTGTGTATAAAACCGACTTCTCTATAACGAGTTACGAACGTATCAATATTTGCTACATTTTTTAAAGCCTGTAGCCTTTTCCTTTAATTAAACATTTGTCCGGCTCAAATTTTCTACAACTTTGGATAATTGAAATATAAATTAAACATCATTCTAATGCTATTGTCTAAAATAGAATTCTAGATTGTAATTTAACTTGATCCCAATATTTGCACCATTTTCTATAGGCTGTAGCCTTTTCCATTAGCCAAAATTGGTCAGGCTCAAAATTTCATGCATTTTATATAATTAAAAAAATACTTCTAATAGCAGTCAAACAGTCTACTTCATATCTAAGTCCGACTTCTTTATAACGAGTTATGGCCGTATCAAAATTTGCTATATTTCTTAAAGCCTATAGCATACTCTAACAAGAAAAAAAATTTCCGGCTCAAAATTTCTAGAACTTTAGATCATTGAAACATGCATTAAATAGCATTCTAATGGTATATTTATTGTCTAAAACTGACTTCTAGATTGTAATTTAATGTGTTCCCAATATTGGCACCTTTTTTTGTAAACGCTATAGCCTTCTCCGTGAGTCAAAATTGATCCGGCTCAAAATTTCATGCTTTTTGTAAAATTTGAAAATTCTTCTAACAACAATCAAGCTGTCTAATTTGTGTCTGAAACCGACTTCTTTATAACGAGTTATGGTCGTATGAATATTTGATACATTTTTAAAGCTTGTAGCCTTCTCCATTAAACAAAAATTTGTCCTGCTCAAAATATTTAGAACTTTGGATCGTTAAATCATACATTAAATAGCATTTAATGGTATATTTCTTGTTTAAAACCGACTTCTAGATTGTAATTTAACTTGTTCCCAGTATTTGTTCTTTTTTCTAAAGGATATAGCCTTCTTTGTTAGCCAAAACTGTTCCAGCTCAAAATTTCATGCATTTTACATCATTTAAAATTGATTATAACAAGAAACAAATTGTCTACTTCGTGTCACAAATCGACTTTTTTATAACAGTCATGGTCGTCTCAATATTTGCTTCATATTTTGAAGCCTATAATCTTTTCCTATATGTAAAAATTGATCCAGATCAAAATTTCTAGAACTTTAGATTATTATAACATGTTTTAAATAGCATTCTAACGGTCTACTTCATGGCAAAAACCGACTTTTTAACTATGATTTAATGTGTTCTCAACATTTGCTCCATTTTCTAAAGCCTACAGCCTTCACCGTGAGCCAAAATTGTTTCGTCTCAAATTTTAATGCATTTTAATTAATTTAAAAATGCTTCTAGCGGCAATCAAAATGTCTACTTTGTGTATATAACCGACTTCTCTATAACAAGTTACGAACGTACCAATATTTGCTACATTTTTGAAAGCCTGTAGCCTTTTCCTTTAATTAAACATTTGTCCGGCTCAAATTTTCTACAACTTTGGATAATTGAAATATAAATTAAACATCATTCTAATGCTATTGTCTAAATTAGAATTCTAGATTGTAATTTAACTTGATCCCAATATTTGCACCATTTTCTATAGGCTGTAGCCTTTTCCATTAGCCAAAATTGGTCAGGCTCAAAATTTCATGCATTTTATATAATTAAAAAAATACTTCTAATAGCAATCAAACAGTCTACTTCATATCTAAGACCGACTTCTTTATAACGAGTTATGGCCATATCAAAATTTGCTATATTTCTTAAAGCCTATAGCATACTCTAACAAGAAAAAAAATTTCCGGCTCAAAATTTCTAGAACATTAGATCATTGAAACATGCATTAAATAGCATTCTAAAGGGATATTTATTGTCTAAAACTGACTTCTAGATTGTAATTTAATGTGTTCCCAATATTCGCACCTTTTTTTGTAAACGCTGTAGCCTTCTCCGTGAGTCAAAATTGATCCGGCTCAAAATTTCATGCTTTTTGTAAAATTTGAAAATGCTTCTAACAACAATAAAGCTGTCTAATTTGTGTCTGAAACCGACTTCTTTATAACGAGTTATGGTCGTATGAATATTTGATACATTTTTAAAGCTTGTAGCCTTCTCCATTAAACAAAAATTTGTCCTGCTCAAAATATCTAGAACTTTGGATCGTTAAATCATACATTAAATAGCATTGTAAAGGTATATTTCTTGTCTAAAACCGACTTCTAGATTGTAATTTAACGTGTTCCCAATATTTGCTCTTTTTTCTAAAGGATATAGCCTTTTTTGTTAGCCAAAACTGTTCCAGCTCAAAATTTCATGCATTTTACGTCATTTAAAATTGATTATAACAAGAACCAAACTGTCTACTTCGTGTCACAAACCGACTTTTTTATAACAGTCATGGTCGTCTCAATATTTGCTTCATATTTTGAAGCCTATAATCTTTTCCTATATGTAAAAATTGAGCAGGATCAAAATTTCTAGAACTTTAGATTATTATAACATGTTTTAAATAGCATTCTAACGGTCTACTTCATGTCAAAAACCGACTTTTTAACTATGATTTAATGTGTTCTCAACATTTGCTCCATTTTCTAAAGCCTACACCCTTCTCCGTGAGCCAAAATTGTTCCGGCTCAAATTTTAATGCATTTTACATAATTTAAAAATGCTTCTAGCAGCAATCAAAATGTCTGCTTTGTGTATAAAACCGACTTCTCTATAACGAGTTACGTACGTATCAATATTTGCTACATTTTTTAAAGCCTATAGCCTTTTCCTTTAAGTAAACATATGTCCGCCTCAAATTTTCTACAACTTTGGATAATGGAAATATAAATTAAACATCATTCTAATGCTATTGTCTAAAATAGAATTCTAGATTGTAATTTAACTTGATCCCAAAATTTGCACCATTTTCTATAGACTGTAGCCTTTTCCACTAGCCAAAATTGGTCAGGCTCAAAATTTCATGCATTTTATATAATTAAAAAAATACTTCTAATAGCAATCAAACAGTCTACTTCATATCTAAAACCGACTTGTTTATAACGAATTATGGCCGTATCAATATTTGCTATATTTCTTAAAGCCTATAGCATACTCTTTTAAGAAAAAAAATTTCCGACTTAAAATTTCTAGAAATTTAGTTCATTGAAACATGCATTAAATAGCATTCTAATGGTATATTTATTGCCTAAAACTGACATCTATATTGTAATTTAATGCGTTCCCAATATTTGCACCTTTTTTTCTAAACGCTATAGCATTCTTCGTGAGCCAAAATTGATCGGGCTCAAAATTTCATGCTTTTTGTAAAATTTGAAAATGCTTCTAACAGCAATCAAACTGTCTAATTCATGTCTAAAACCGACTTCTCTATAACGAGTTATGGTCGTATGAATATTTGATACATTTTTAAAGCTTGTAGCCTTCTCCATTAAACAAAAATTTGTCCTGCTCAAAATATCTAGAACTTTGGATCGTTAAATCATACATTAAATAGCATTGTAAAGGTATATTTCTTGTCTAAAACCGACTTCTAGATTGTAATTTAACGTGTTCCCAATATTTGCTCTTTTTTCTAAAGGATATAGCCTTCTTTGTTAGCCAAAACTGTTCCAGCTCAAAATTTCATGCATTTTACGTCATTTAAAATTGATTATAACAAGAACCAAACTGTCTACTTCGTGTCACAAACCAACTTTTTTATAACAGTCATGGTCGTCTCAATATTTGCTTCATATTTTGAAGCCTATAATCTTTTCCTATATGTAAAAATTGAGCAGGATCAAAATTTCTAGAACTTTAGATTATTATAACATGTTTTAAATAGCATTCTAACGGTCTACTTCATGTCAAAAACCGACTTTTTAACTATGATTTAATGTGTTCTCAACATTTGCTCCATTTTCTAAAGCCTACACCCTTCTCCGTGAGCCAAAATTGTTTCGGCTCAAATTTTAATGCATTTTACTTAATTTAAAACTGCTTCTAGCAGCAATCAAAATGTCTACTTTGTGTATAAAACCGACTTCTCTATAACGAGTTACGAACGTATCAATATTTGCTACATTTTTTAAAGCCTATAGCCTTTTCCTTTAATTAAACATTTGTCCGGCTCAAATTTTCTACAACTTTGGATAATTGAAATATAAATTAAACATCATTCTAATGCTATTGTCTAAAATAGAATTCTAGATTGTAATTTAACTTGATCCGAAAATTTGCACCTTTTTCTATAGGCTGTAGCCTTTTCCATTAGCCAAAATTGGTCAGGCTCAAAATTTCATGCATTTTATATAATTAAAAAAATACATCTAATAGCAATCAAACAGTCTACTTCATATCTAAAACCGACTTCTTTATAAGAAGTTATGGCCGTATCAATATTTGCTATATTTCTTAAAGCCTATAGCATACTCTTTTAAGAAAAAAAATTTCCGGCTCAAAATTTCTAGAACATTAGATCATTGAAACATGCATTAAATAGCATTCTAATGGTATATTTATTGTCTAAAACTGACTTCTAGATTGTAATTTAATGTGTTCCGAATATTCGCACCTTTTTTTGTAAACGCTATAGCCTTCTCCATGAGTCAACATTGATCCGACTCAAAATTTCATGCTTTTTGTAAAATTTGAAAATGCTTCTAACTGCAATCAAGCTGTCTAATTCGTGTCTAAGACCGACTTCTTTATAACGAGTTATGGTCGTATGAATATTTGATACATTTTTAAAGCTTGTAGCCTTCTCCATTGAACAAAAATTTGTCCTGCTCAAAATATCTAGAACTTTGGATCGTTAAATCATACATTAAATAGCATTTTAAACGTATATTTCTTGTCTAAAACCGACTTCTAGATTGTAATTTAACGTGTTCCCAATATTTGCTTTTTTTTCTAAAGGATATAGCCTTCTTTGTTAGCCAAAACTGGTCCAACTCAAAATTTCATGCATTTTACATCATTTAAAATTGCTTATAACAAGAACCAAACTATCTACTTCGTGTCAAAAACAAACTTTTTTATAATAGTCATGGTCGTATCAATATTTGCTTCATATTTTGAAGCCTATAACCTTTTCCTATATGTAAAAATTGATCCGGATCAAAATTTTAAGAACTTTAGATTATTATAACATGTTTTAAATAACATTCTAACGGTCTACTTCATATCAAAAACTGACTTTTAAACTTTGATTTAATGTGTTCTCAACATTTGCTCCATTTTCTAAAGCCTACAGCCTTCTCCGCGAGCCAAAATTGTTCCGGCTCAAATTTTAATGCATTTTACATAATTTAAAAATGCTTCTAGCAGCAATCAAAATGTCTGCTTTGTGTATAAAACCGACTTCTCTATAACGAGTTACGAACGTATCAATATTTGCTACATTTTTTAAAGCCTATAGCCTTTTCCTTTAAGTAAACATATGTCCGCCTCAAATTTTCTACAACTTTGGATAATTGAAATATAAATTAAACATCATTCTAATGCTATTGTCTAAAATAGAATTCTAGATTGTAATTTAACTTGATCCCAAAATTTGCACCTTTTTCTATAGGCTGTAGCCTTTTCCACTAACCAAAATTGGTCAGGCTCAAAATTTCATGCATTTTATATAATTAAAAAAATACTTCTAATAGCAATCAAACAGTCTACTTCATATCTAAAACCGACTTCTTTATAACGAATTATGGCCGTATCAATATTTGCTATATTTCTTAAAGCCTATAGCATACTCTTTTAAGAAAAAAAATTTCCGACTTAAAATTTCTAGAAATTTAGTTCATTGAAACATGCATTAAATAGCATTCTAATGGTATATTTATTGCCTAAAACTGACATCTATATTGTAATTTAATGCGTTCCCAATATTTGCACCTTTTTTTCTAAACGCTATAGCATTCTTCGTGAGCCAAAATTGATCGGGCTCAAAATTTCATGCTTTTTGTAAAATTTGAAAATGCTTCTAACAGCAATCAAACTGTCTAATTCATGTCTAAAACCGACTTCTCTATAACGAGTTATGGTCGTATGAATATTTGATACATTTTTAAAGCTTGTAGCCTTCTCCATTAAACAAAAATTTGTCCTGCTCAAAATATCTAGAACTTTGGATCGTTAAATCATACATTAAATAGCATTGTAAAGGTATATTTCTTGTCTAAAACCGACTTCTAGATTGTAATTTAACGTGTTCCCAATATTTGCTCTTTTTTCTAAAGGATATAGCCTTCTTTGTTAGCCAAAACTGTTCCAGCTCAAAATTTCATGCATTTTACGTCATTTAAAATTGATTATAACAAGAACCAAACTGTCTACTTCGTGTCACAAACCAACTTTTTTATAACAGTCATGGTCGTCTCAATATTTGCTTCATATTTTAAAGCCTATAATCTTTTCCTATATGTAAAAATTGAGCAGGATCAAAATTTCTAGAACTTTAGATTATTATAACATGTTTTAAATAGCATTCTAACGGTCTACTTCATGTCAAAAACTGACTTTTTAACTATGATTTAATGTGTTCTCAACATTTGCTCCATTTTCTAAAGCCTACACCCTTCTCCGTGAGCCAAAATTGTTTCGGCTCAAATTTTAATGCATTTTACTTAATTTAAAACTGCTTCTAGCAGCAATCAAAATGTCTACTTTGTGTATAAAACCGACTTCTCTATAACGAGTTACGAACGTATCAATATTTGCTACATTTTTTAAAGCCTATAGCCTTTTCCTTTAATTAAACATTTGTCCGGCTCAAATTTTCTACAACTTTGGATAATTGAAATATAAATTAAACATCATTCTAATGCTATTGTCTAAAATAGAATTCTAGATTGTAATTTAACTTGATTCCAAAATTTGCACCTTTTTCTATAGGCTGTAGCCTTTTCCATTAGCCAAAATTGGTCAGGCTCAAAATTTCATGCATTTTATATAATTAAAAAAATACATCTAATAGCAATCAAACAGTCTACTTCATATCTAAAACCGACTTCTTTATAAGAAGTTATGGCCGTATCAATATTTGCTATATTTCTTAAAGCCTATAGCATACTCTTTTAAGAAAAAAAATTTCCGGCTCAAAATTTCTAGAACATTAGATCATTGAAACATGCATTAAATAGCATTCTAATGGTATATTTATTGTCTAAAACTGACTTCTAGATTGTAATTTAATGTGTTCCGAATATTCGCACCTTTTTTTGTAAACGCTATAGCCTTCTCCATGAGTCAACATTGATCCGGCTCAAAATTTCATGCTTTTTGTAAAATTTGAAAATGCTTCTAACTGCAATCAAGCTGTCTAATTCGTGTCTAAGACCGACTTCTTTATAACGAGTTATGGTCGTATGAATATTTGATACATTTTTAAAGCTTGTAGCCTTCTCCATTGAACAAAAATTTGTCCTGCTCAAAATATCTAGAACTTTGGATCGTTAAATCATACATTAAATAGCATTTTAAACGTATATTTCTTGTCTAAAACCGACTTCTAGATTGTAATTTAACGTGTTCCCAATATTTGCTTTTTTTTCTAAAGGATATAGCCTTCTTTGTTAGCCAAAACTGGTCCAACTCAAAATTTCATGCATTTTACATCATTTAAAATTGCTTATAACAAGAACCAAACTATCTACTTCGTGTCAAAAACAAACTTTTTTATAATAGTCATGGTCGTATCAATATTTGCTTCATATTTTGAAGCCTATAACCTTTTCCTATATGTAAAAATTGATCCGGATCAAAATTTTAAGAACTTTAGATTATTATAACATGTTTTAAATAACATTCTAACGGTCTACTTCATATCAAAAACTGACTTTTAAACTTTGATTTAATGTGTTCTCAACATTTGCTCCATTTTCTAAAGCCTACAGCCTTCTCCGCGAGCCAAAATTGTTCCGGCTCAAATTTTAATGCATTTTACATAATTTAAAAATGCTTCTAGCAGCAATCAAAATGTCTGCTTTGTGTATAAAACCGACTTCTCTATAACGAGTTACGAACGTATCAATATTTGCTACATTTTTTAAAGCCTATAGCCTTTTCCTTTAAGTAAACATATGTCCGCCTCAAATTTTCTACAACTTTGGATAATTGAAATATAAATTAAACATCATTCTAATGCTATTGTCTAAAATAGAATTCTAGATTGTAATTTAACTTGATCCCAAAATTTGCACCTTTTTCTATAGGCTGTAGCCTTTTCCACTAACCAAAATTGGTCAGGCTCAAAATTTCATGCATTTTATATAATTAAAAAAATACTTCTAATAGCAATCAAACAGTCTACTTCATATCTAAAACCGACTTCTTTATAACGAATTATGGCCGTATCAATATTTGCTATATTTCTTAAAGCCTATAGCATACTCTTTTAAGAAAAAAAATTTCCGACTTAAAATTTCTAGAAATTTAGTTCATTGAAACATGCATTAAATAGCATTCTAATGATATATTTATTGCCTAAAACTGACATCTATATTGTAATTTAATGCGTTCCCAATATTTGCACCTTTTTTTCTAAACGCTATAGCATTCTTCGTGAGCCAAAATTGATCGGGCTCAAAATTTCATGCTTTTTGTAAAATTTGAAAATGCTTCTAACAGCAATCAAACTGTCTAATTCATGTCTAAAACCGACTTCTTTATAACGAGTTATGGTCGTATGAATATTTGATACATTTTTAAAGCTTGTAGCCTTCTCCATTAAACAAAAATTTGTCCTGCTCAAAATTTCTAGGACTTTGGATCGTTAAATCATACATTAAATAGCATTCTAAAGGTATATTTCTTATCTAAAACCGACTTCTAGATTGTAATTTAACGTGTTCCCAATATTTGCTCTTTTCTCTAAAGGATATAGCCTTCTTTGTTAGCCAAAACTGGTCCAGCTCAAAATTTCATGCATTTTACATCATTTAAAATTGCTTATAACAGGAACCAAACTGTCTACTTCGTGTCACAAACCGACTTTTTAATAACAGTCATGGTCGTCTCAATATTTGCTTCATATTTTGAAGCCTATAATCTTTTCCTATATGTAAAAATTGATCCGAATCAAAATTTCTAGAACTTTAGATTATATAACATGTTTTAAATAGCATTCTAACGGTCTACTTCATGTCAAAAACTGACTTTTTAACTATGATTTAATGTGTTCTCAACATTTGCTCCATTTTCTAAAACCTACAGCCTTCTCCGTGAGCCAAAATTGTTCCGGCTCAAATTTTAATGCATTTTACATAATTTAAAAATGCTTCTAGCAGCAATCAAAATGTCTACTTTCTGTATAAAACCGACTTCTCTATAACAAGTTACGAACGTATCAATATTTGCTACATTTTTTAAAGCCTGTAGCCTTTTCCTTTAAGTAAACATTTGTCCGGCTCAAATTTTCTAGAACTTTGGATAATTAAAATATGTATTAAACAACATTCTAATGCTATACTTCTTGTCTAAAATCGAATTCTATATTGTAATTTAACTTGTTCCCAATATTTGCTCCTTTTTCAATAGGCTGTAGCCTTTTCCATGAGCCAAAATTGGTCAGGCATAAAATTTCATGCATTTTGTCTAATTAAAAAAATACTTCTAATAGCAATCAAACAGTAATCCAACTATCTACTTCGTGTCTAAAACCGATATCTCTATAACAAGTTATGGTCGTATCAACATTAGCTCCATTTTCTGAAGCCTATAACATTCTCTATTAAGTAAAAATTAGTTCGGCTCAAAATTTCGAGAACTTTGAATCATTTAAACATGTTTTAACTAACATTCTAACTATCTACTTCGTGTCTAAAACCGACTTCTAAATTGTGATGTAATGTGTTCTCAATATTTGTACTGTTTTCTAATGGCTATAGCCTTCTCCGTTGAGCCAAAATTGGTCCGGCTCAAAATTTAATGCATTTTATATAATTTAAAAATGCTTCTAACAGTAATTAAATTGTCTACTCCGTGTCTAAAACCGACTTCGTTATAACGAGTTATGGCCATATAATTATTTGCTCCATATTTTAAAGCATATAGCTTTCTTTTTTAAGTAAAAATTGGTCCGGATCAAAATTTTTAGAACTTTTGATCAATAAAACATGCTTTAAATAATATTTTAACGGTCTACTTCATGTCTAAAACCTACTACTAATTTGTAATTTAATGTGTTCTCAATATTTACTCCTTTTGCTGAATGCTATAGCCTTCTCCATGAGCCAAAATTGATCCGGCTCAAAATTTAATGCATTTTGCATAATTTAAAAATGCTTCTAACAGCAACCAAACTGTCTACTTTGTGTCTAAAACCGACTTCTTTATAACGAGTTATGGCCGTATTAATATTTACTCCATTTTTTAAAGCTTATAGCCTTCTTCTTAAAGTAAAAATTAATCCGGCTCAATATTTCTAGAACTTTGGATCTTTAAAACATACTTTAAATAACATTCTAACGGTCTACTTCATGTCTAAAACTTACTTCCAGATTGTAATTTAGCGTGTTCTCTATATTTGCTCATTTTTCTAAATGCTATAGCCTTCTCCGTTGAGTCAAAATTGGTCCGGCTTAAACTTTCATGCATTTTACATAATTTAAAAATGCTTCTAACAGCAATCAAACTATCTACTTCGTGTCTAAAACTGACTTCTTTATAACAAGTTACGGTCGTATCAATGTTTGCTCTATTTTTTAAAGCATATAGCCTTCTTCTTTTATGAAAAAATTGGTCCGGATCAAAATTTCAAGAACTTTGGATCATTAAAACACACTTTAAGTAACATTCTAACAGTCTGCTTTGTGTTTAAAACCGAATTCTATATAATGAGTTATTACAGTATCAATATTTGCTCCATTTTTTAAAGTCTATACCTTCTCCTTTCAAGTAAAATTTAGTCCGGCTCAAAATTTCTAGAACTTTGGATCATTAAAACATGCTTTAAATAACATTTTAACGGTAGACTTCATGTTTAAAACTGACTTCTAAACTGTAATTTAATGTGTTCTCAATATTTGCTCCGTTTTTCTAAAGGCTATAGCCTTCTCCTTTGAGTCAAAATTGGTCTTGCTCAAAATTTCATGCATTTTTCATAATTTAAAGATGCTTATAACAGCAATTAAACTGTCTACTTCGTGTCTAAAAATGACTTCTTTATAATGAGTTATGGTCGTTTCAATGT
Organism: Ficus carica; assembly: GCA_009761775.1. Lineage (NCBI taxonomy): Eukaryota > Viridiplantae > Streptophyta > Magnoliopsida > Rosales > Moraceae > Ficus > Ficus carica. The sequence goes on along the minus strand of CM019743.1, from coordinate 11,493,114 downwards.
ATGCTCTATTTTAAAAACCTATAGCCTTCATCATTTAAGTAAAAATTGATCCGGATCAAAGTTTTAAGAACTTTGGATCATTAAAACACATTTTAAATAACATTCTAACGGTCTACTTCATGTCTAAAACTGACTTCTATATTGTGACTTAATGTGTTTTCAATATTTGCTCCGTTTTCTAAATGCTATAGTCTTTTTCGTTGAATCAAAATTGGTCCGACTCAAAATTTCATGCATTTTACCTAATTTTAAAATACTTCTAACAACAATCAAACTTTCTACTACATATGTAAAACCGACTTCTTTATAATAAGTTATGGCCGTATCAATATTTGATCAATTTTTAAAGCCTATATAGCCTTCTCCTTTTAAGTAAAAATTGATCCGGCTCAAAATTTTTAGAACTTTGGATCATTTAAACATGATTTAAATAGCATTATAATGGTCTACTTTGTGTCTAAAACTGACTTCTAAAATGTGATTTAATGTATTCTTAATATTTGTTCCATTTTCTAAAGGTTATAGCTTTCACTGTCAAGCCAAAATGGATCCGGCTCAAAATTTATTGCATTTTATATTATTTAAAAATGCTTCTAACAGCAATTCAACTGTCTACTTCATATCTAAAATCGATCTCTATATAACGAGTTAGGTCGTATCAACTTTTGCTCCATTTTCTGAATCCTATAGCATTCTTAATTAAGTAAAAATTAGTCCAGCTCAAAATTTAAAAACTTTGAATCACAATTAATTCTAGCAGGTGTTACAATTTTAGACACGAAGTGGACCGATGGAATGCTATTTAAAGCATGCTTTAATGATTTAAAGTTCTAGAAATTTTAAGCCAGGCCAATTTTTACTCGTCTGAGAAGGCTATAGGCTTAATAAAATGGAGCAAGTGTTGGTACGACTATATCTTGTTATTAAGAAGTTAATTTTAGACACGAAGTAGACTGCTAAATTGCTATTAAAAGCATTTTTAAATTATCCAAACTGCATGAAATTTTGAGCCGGACCAATTTTGGCTCGACGGACCATTGAAATGTTATTTAAAGAATGTTTTAACGATCCAAACATCCCCAAACCCAAACCCCAAACACCAAACACCAAACCCCCAAATCCTAAACCTTCAAATCCTACACCCTAAACCCAAAACCCTAAATCTGAAACCCTAAACCCCAAACCACAAAGCTCAAAACCCAAAACTCGAAACCCCAAACCACCCAAACCCTAAACCATAAACCCTAAACCTAAACCCTTAAACCCCCAAACCCGTAACTGTAAACCCGAAACCAGAAACTCGAAGTGAACTATTGGAAACAGAACGAATATTGAGAAATATCTCATAATCCAAAAGTCAGTTTAGTCTCGAAGTGAACTATTGGAATGCTACTAAAATCATATTTATTTTATCCTAAATTCTAGAAATATTGAGCCAAAACATTTTTTACTCGTGAGACAAGGCTATAGGCTTTTCAAAATAGAGTGAATATTGAGAATACCATAATTCATAATTTAAGAGTCAATTTTAGACACAAAGTTAATCGTTAGAATGCTATTGAAATCATGTTTTTATGATCCCAAATTCTAGAAATATTGAGCCAAACAATTTTTGGCAAGTCAAGGAATTCTATAGGCTATGCAAAACGAAGCAAATATTGACAAAACTATAACACACAATCTAGAAGTCGGTATTAGACACGAAGTGAATTGTTAGAATACTATTGACTTCATCTCTTTATGTGTAATAGCCGCCCCTTTTTTTGCTGATTCATGATTTCGTAGCTAAGAAACATGAAGATTTATGTGAGATGTCTGATTTGATTTTATTAGACTATAATTGAGTTCTTATAGCCTCATAAGACTCAATAATAGTTTGCTTAGTTAAGCATAAGGCCTTTTGAGAAAAAGGGCAAGATAGAAATTTATGATTTTCAGTTGGTCAAAGTTTGACCAAGGTTGACTTTAGGTTGACCAAAGTTTGACCAGGACGGTACAGTAGTATGATAAGCAGTATAGAAATTATACTGCGAAAAACCGTCATTACAGATAAAGAAGTGAAAATTAGGCATGGGACCACTATAGGAAAATCAAGCACAATATTTAGAGCATTAAGGACTAAGTAGCCTCAAGCCCTAAGAAAAATCCACACGCAGTCCAATTAAGCGCAGCTAAATTATGAACTGTAGTCCAGTACAATTATACTGTTATTAGTTGAAAACAGTATTTGAAATATATGCATTAGTATGAAGATGGACTGCATATTAAGGGATTTATGGAAGCAAGTGGATAATTATGCATTTATTGGAAGCCAAATGGCTCCACCATAGCCGGCCGCCTCACAGGGACTAAAGTGTAAATATTTTATCCTTAGGGGCCAAAGTGTAATTTTAAGAAAAGTAAGTAATTATGGATAAGTATGAAATTTTTTATTTATAGGATTTATGGATATTCCTAACCAAGTCTCCAACTAGGCCAATGATAGGCCAATGATTGGTTACAAACTTGGTTACATTGGAACAAGATAATAAGTTAAAGATAGATATGAAAATTTCTTGGACTCCAAGAAAGCATGATGGCCGGCCACCTCATAGGGGGTAGATAGCAAATATGTTATTTATAAGGTTAGATATGCAATTTTAAGAATAAAAATAATTCTAGAAAAGATATTATTTTTTTCACCTATAAATAAGTGAAGTTGGTTCACTTTTTGACCATTTAGTTCAACCCATACTTTTCTAGCTCTTTCTCTCTAGTTCACCCCCTTAGGAGCCGAACCCAAAGAGAAGGAAAAAAAAAAAGAGAGAGAGGGGTGGTCGGATTTTGAGGAAGAAAAATGGAGGAGGAAATCTTTGATCCAAAACCTAAAATCAATTCTCAATGTTTAAAGGTAATCCTCCTAAACCCTCTAGTTCTTCAATTAAGCTTGATTCAAGACTTATGTGTATTTTCATGTTTGGAATGTAAGAGCATAAGCTCACCATTAGTTTTATGCACTAGGGTTAGATATGAATGCTTGAATGTACTTAATTAGGTTTTGTTGGTCTATATTTATGATTTGGTGCTTGATTATGATGATATGTGCTAGATAGCATATGGTATGAGTGTATGCCTATTAGATGTTTGTTATATGTCCCCACATACTCAAGAATGATGTAGCATGAATGAATATGGATATGGTTATGTATGTTGTATGTAGGGTTCAAGAAAACCCTAAAAACCCTAGTTTGGTGAAGATTCACCATATGGGTTTCATGAAGGATAGTATGATTGAAATGAATGCATGGCTATGAAAAAATTAAGTACTATGCTGCATGCTTGATGTAGGCTCACGGTTTTAACTGTTCGAGATAGTGTGCGCGTAATTTTACGTAAGAACCAACTAAAACCAAAACTGCCAGTCTCGGGTCAAGACTGGGCAGTGATCTGGAAACTGAATTTTAAGGCCCTTAGAGGCCGAATTTGAAGAAAGTTAAAACTGCAAAGTTGAGGCTCCAAAGGCCTCCGTTTTTACAGAAACCCGAGCTTGGTCGGCCAGACCTAGTATGCACGGCCAGGCAGGTTCAATAAGGAAAAAGAGTAGGTTAGAGGCAGATTTAGATTTTGAGCAAAATACAAAAGTTGTAGATTTTGATGTGGTCTACAACTTTCATTAAGAAAATTTTTCAAAATCCAAACCGATTTTAAAGTTGAAACAGATTTTCAAAAAACTGTGTAGGGTTCAGAAAATTCTTGCACAGGATTTCTAAAAACAGTGCAAAAGCAGGAAATTCCTGCACATGCACTGATAATCAAAGTTTATGGACTGTTTTTAGCAGTTTTTAAAAAAGGGATTAAAATTTATCAAACAAGGGTAAAAATAAATAAGATAAGCCTAGTCCTATGGTAAACAACTAAAGGACAAATAGTAACCGAGAAGGTTACCAACTTTAATGGGCTAAATTACTTACGTAAACACATAAGAGAACCCAAGCAATTGAGATCAATGGTTACCAACAGTAACCTATGGGGTACGATTTAAAAGTGACTGGGCCTTAGCAACTCAAAAGGGTTTTAATCCAGATATAATTTGGGCCTAGACCCAGGGTTACACATAGTAACCTAATAAGATGTTAAGCACTATTCATGTTTGATTGGGCCAGATGCCCTAGGGTTACATCTAGTAACCGAATAAGAGATCATGATAGTATATGGGGGACATATAACTAGGGTTACTAGTGAATGCTGGTTAAGGATACCAGCATTAGATGTAATGATTTATGGTAAGATAAGACGATTCTTATCTTATGTCTTTTTCTGGAAACAAGGAAGTAACCTATTGTTGCAACTTGTTGGAGCAACAAACCCAGGAAGTAGCATGACTTGTAAGTATAACTCCGCCCACAGCATAGGCAGATTGTTTTATTGCTTGTTTGTTTTCAAGCTCATGCATACATGTTGTGATGCATATTATTTATGTTTTATTATTATGACATCATGAAGCATGCTCACCAATGATAAGTCACTTGGTAAGTGAGAACCAAGTTTCAAGTATGTAACTATTTTAAAAGACTGTTTTTAAGAAGAAAACTATGTTCAAGGAATTGTTTTCAAGAATGAAAACTATTCATAAGAAATTATGTTCAAGAACAAGTTAAGAACAAGTTTTCAAGTATGATGGCAAGCAAGTTGCCGCGTGTCGTACCGACCCTCTCTTACATCGGGTTTGGTCCATGGTTTGAGTTGGACTGGGCTGGCAGTCCCAACCACTCCATGGCAGCGCGCCATGGTACGGACACTTATGTTATGTTAAGTAAGGGGCCCAAAAACGTGCTAACTTAAGAATAAGTAAGCATAAGAAAGCATAAGAAAGCATAATTGGTTCATGCATTAGTATGTAATGTTTTTGCAGAATGATAGTTGTACTTGCTGGGCGAAAGCTCATGACTTATGTTTATGCTGTAGGTAAGCAACCTATCGGAAATACTGAAACAGGACGGTGGAGCATGGCAGGGCTAACTGTGAAAATGTGGGATGGAGACCGCTACGCATTTTGTAAAAAAAAATATATATATATATATTATGATTGTGCTTATGTATAAGTTTCCAAACTCAAGCACTCAATTAAGTATGTATGAAGATATATGTATATCAATATGTATAAATGCAAGTGCTGGATTAAGATTGATTCAAGTTAAGTGGGAAAAAAAAAAATTAGTCCTCATTTCTGCTTATTATGTAAGTTATGTAAGTAAGTATGTACTGTAGCGGCCTACGTAGGGCGGGTCGTTACATTATGATTCCAGATTCTAGATATTTGAATCCGACCAATTTTGGACTTGTCGGAGAAGGCTATAGGCTTCGTAAAACAAAGCGAATATTGAGAAGACCATAATTCACAATCTAAGAGTCGGTTTTAGACATAAAGTGAATTGTTAGAAGACTATTGAAATCATGTTTTTATGATCCCAAATACCAGAAATGTTGTGCCCGACCAATTTTAACTTGTCAAAGAAGGCTATAGGCTTTGCAAAACAAAGCAAATATTGATAAGACCATCACTGACAATCTAGGAGTCAGTTTTAGACAGAAAGTGAACCGTTAGAAGACTATTGAAATCACGGTTTTATGATCCCAAATACTAGAAATGTTGTGCCCGACCAATTTTAACTCATCGAAAAAGGCTATAGGCTTTGCAAAACGATGCGAAAAATTGAAAAGATTATAACTCACAATTTACGAGCCGGTTTTAGGAACGAAGTGAACCATAGAATGCTATTCAAATCATGTTTTTATGATTCCAAATTCTATAAATACTGAGCAGGAACAATTTTGATTCATCAGAGTAGGTTATAGCCTTTACAAAACAGAACAAATCTTAAGAAGACCTCAACTCACAATTTAGACATCAGTTTTAGACAGGTAGTAGAACTCAACCCTAAACCCGAAACCTAAAATAAAAACCCCAAATCCCCAACCTGAAACCCAATACATGCCCAAATCCCCAAACCTTAAGCTCGAGACTCGAAACCCAAAACCTATACCTGAACCCCAAACCTAAAATCTAAAACCCCAAATCCGAAACCCCTAACCCCAAACTCCCAAACCCAAACCTTGAACCCCCAACCGCATACCCCGAACATCCAAACCAAAAACTGCAAACACAAAACACCAAATGCCAAATCCTAAACCCAAAAATCGTAAACCCCCAAACAAAACCCTAATCCAAAAACCCCGAACACGAAACCCCAAACCCCAAAGCCAAAATCTGAAAACCGAAACCTTATACCCCAAACCATATTTCTGAAACCCCGAAACCGAAATCCCAAATTCTAAACCCGAAACACCAAACAGAAAAACTCGAAACCCCCAACCTCAAACCCCAAACCTCCAACCTCAAACCCCAAACCTGATACCTAAAACCCCAAACCTGCAACCCGATACCTGAAACCCCCAACCTCTATCTCGAAACCTGATACCTTAAACCATAAACCCTAACCCCTAAACCCCTAACCTGAAACCTAAAATCCAAAAACCCCAACCCAAAACTGAAAAACCATAAAAACCCCAACCCCAACCTTAAACTCTAAACCCGTAACAACAAATCAGAAACCACAAACTCAAAACCCCTAACTGAAAACCCAAAACTCGAAACCTGATACCAAATACCTGAAACCCAAAAAACCACCCCAAACCCCCATCTCCAAACTTAAAACCTGAAACCCAAAACCCCGATTTTGACTCATTGGAGAAGGTTATAGGAATTGCAAAACATAGCGAATATTGAGAAGTATCTCACAACCTAGAAGTTCATTTTAGTCTCGAAGTGAACTATTGGAATACTACAGAAATCATATTTATTTTATCCTAAATTCTAAAGATATTGAGCTAGAACATTTTTGACTCATTGGAGAAGGCTATAGGCTTTGCAAAACAGAGCGAATATTGAGAAGACCATTACACAATCTAGAAGTCGGTATTAGATATGAAGTGAATAATTAGAATACTATTGAAATCATGTTTAATGATCCCAAATTTTAGAATTGTTGTGCCCGACCAATGTTGACTCGTTGGGGAAGGCTATAGGCTTTGCAAAACGAAGTGAATATTAAGAAGACCATAACTCGCAATCTAGGAGTTGGTTATAGATATGAAGTGACCGTTAGAAGACTATTGAAATCATGTTTTTATAATCCTAAATATTAGAAATGTTGTGCCCAACCAGTTTTAACTCTTGAAAAATGGCTATAGGCCTTGTAAAACAAAGCGAATATTAAGAAGACCATAACTGACAATCTAGGAGTCGGTTTTAGACACAAAGTGAACCGTTAGAAGACTATTGAAATCATTTTTTTATGATCCCAAATACTAGAAATGTTGTGCCCGACCAATTTTAACTCGTTGAAGAAGGCTATAGGCTTTGCAAAACAAAGCAAAAATTGAAAAGACTATAACTAACAATTTACGAGTCGGTTTTAGACAAGTAGTGAAGCATTAGAATGCTATTCAAATCATGTTTTTATGATCCCAAATCCTTGAAATATTAAGCGGGACCAATTCTTGTATTTGTATCGAGGGTCCCCATTTACGGATAATTTCAGGAAAATATTGATGAAGTTGTCGATATATTCATCATGGAAGGGGATACAGGGAGGGAGCACACATACACATAAATGTTGGCGTGTAGTGATCAAAAAAGATTTAAATTCATACATATTCCACTCCTTGCATGTCCTAAAATGATGCATATCCCATCACAAGCTTTTGCGTAATACATTTTATAAGTTTAAGATTTATGTGGGCTTTTTTTTTGTGTTTTTTGTTTTTTTAGATAATTGATGTTATTGTAACATGGGGTTTAAGCAAATTTTCACACACACAAGCATTAAACTCAATACCATCTTAAATCAAGTCTCATTACATCATATGACTACGTGCTTAGGGTTTTTTGGGGTGTCACAGTCTGACACACGTGTTTTGCTACTTCTAAACATGTATTTTACAATGGTCTAAGATAATATCATTCCCTTTTGAGAAACAATCAAATTACAATCCTATCAAAATAAAGTGTCCAATTTTATTTATCTAGTAAAGGACGTTTACAATATTGGAATAATTATGATACACTAGTCTTTATTATAATGAATGATAAATAAATATTTATATATGTATAGCTTTCATAAAATGAGAATTGCACAAGCTTTCTCTAAATAATGCGAGATTAATTGCTCCACTGGAAGAAATAGTAGCCTTTTCTTTTACATATATATATATATATATATATTATATACTGCGTACGTCAAAATATGTGAATATGATTTTAACGGAAATTACTGTACAAAAAGAAAGAATATGAGATATTTATGGAAAGAAGATTGTTTCCAGAATCTAATATTATGTATATTTAACAGGGAAAACAACATGCCAATTTAAGATTAAAGCTTTACGAACTAAAAAGAACCATATCATAAAGACTGCAAGGGAATACATGGCCTAGAAGTATTCGACATTTTCCCTTCCTCAAAAAATGGTGATAAAATGAGTGATATTATACTGTATATAAGTTGCGGGTTTTCATTGGATGGTTTTTCTTTTTCAACTACTTATTTTCGTTCTTTCTTTTTTGGTATATATTTTTTAACTGAAAAAATCGTGTATCATTTCAAGCGACAGATCGAGCTAGAGTAGTTTTGATCCAGTAAGAGCAAAGCTAGAACGTTTGACTGGAGAGAGATACTTTTGTTTGACACAAATTCAAGCGAACAGAGGATAACTCTGCTTAAAGCAACAGCCTCTTGCTCCTGCACGTATAGAACGTGGCCATGCACAGGTACATCCGTGCAGCTACTCTGAGAGAGCTATTTCTATGCTAATCACTCACTTTCTAAGACACCTTACGCTTTTTCTTTTTCTTTTTCTTTCTTTTTCTTTTTCTTTCCTTTTGTTGGGACAAAATGGATGTTTAAAAAATACAAGACCACGTGTCGGCTTCTTTCTTTTTTTTTTTCCTTCTTTGTTTATTTGAAGAGTATCCAGTAGTATCCAGCGTTTTTATACTCTAATATAAGTGGATCCTACATTATGAAATGTATTTGTGGGTCCCACAACTATATTAGTTAACCATTAGTGCCTTTTAGTATAAAAGGATTTTAGACCTTTTTATTATTATGGGATATATAAGATAAAAATCTGAAACCAACAAAGAAATAACTTCTTTTTTTTTTTTTTTTAAATAAAAGAGGACAATATAGATCATATATATAATTTTTGGCATTTAATTTTTAATTTGGATTTTATCTGCTCCCAACTATAAACGGCACTCCTTTTAGTTAGAAGTAAAATTACAAATGAGGACAAATTTGGTAAATAAAAAATTTTAAAAAATGGAACGGATAATGTTTCGAGTCTCTATGTTTTTTTTTTTTTTTTTTTTTTTTTTTTTTTTTTTTGGTTTGGTCCATTAGAAATAGTGATGATAGCAGGAGCCGAGCTAGTTCCTCTATTTGTGGATGATGCTATTGATTATGACGTTGGAACTTGTATTGGAATCGAGCTTTGGTAATAGCCATTCCCGTCCGGGTGTGGAAAGGATTAATGGTGGGTCACGTAGAGATTATACCAAACACAAAAACTCCTAATTGAATCTATTTCACCAGCAATCAAACTCTCATTGGAGAGGCTGCAAAGCATCAAGCAACTCTTAATCCACAAGGCTCCAATATTCGATGTCAAGCGCCTTTTGGGAAGAAAGTACGTACCCACACCAGTACAGACATATATTCTCCCCTTATTTTTCTTTTCTATCTTTTTCTTTTTCCTGTAATATATAATTAAAGATTTACACAAAAAGAAAAAAAAAATGTGGTTGATTTTGGTATTTTATTATTGTTATAAAATATTATTATTACTATAGGTTTGATGATCCAGTGGTGCAGAAAGAGATTAAGGTTTCGTCTTTACAAAATTGTGAACAAAGAAGCCGTTATTACCGCTCCAGGTAGAATATTATGTAATCAGCATTACTATTTAATATGATATTCGGTTTTGTCACCTTATTTTTATTCATTTGTTAATGATTTGGTCTCATTGAAGCATCTCCTCCTGAACACCGACCATGGAACTGGAGGGGCGCTGTACAGCAGGCAGTGCGTCTAGCAGGGTTTAACGAGGTCAGAGTAATTGAGCATTTTTGCAGTTGCGTTTTACGCCTATAATTTACTCAAGAAAGAGGGGTGAAAGTTACGCTTTGTTTTTTTCGTCTTAGCGGTGGTAGATGTGATGTTAGCATTATTTTCAATGATGGAGACTTCTTGGACGTTTTAGCTCTAATGGGACATACACATTTGGTTTTGGTAGGACAAGGCTTTGACCGAAGAGTGGTGAACTATTTTTTTTTATTGGCTAAATTAAGAGCAAGTATGACAGAGACATTAGCAAGGACTAAAGGGCTCTTAAGAAACACTTGTTAAAGAATGTGAAAGAGCTAAGATGGCACTAAGCAGCCATGACCAAGTAGTAGTGGATATCGAGTCTCTTTTCGATGGTGTAAACTTGTCGGAGCCATTGATGAGGACTCAGTTCAAGAAATTAAACAACGACTTGTTTGAGAAGATACCAGTGCTAGTGGAAAAGGCTTTGGAAGAAGCAGGGCTTAAGAAAAAGGATATCCATGATATTCTTCTTGTTGGAGGAAGTACAAGAATTCCCAAGGTACAAAAGCTCTTGAAGGACTTGTTTGATGGGAAAGAACCAAACAAGCTGGCTACTCATGTCAATCCTGATGAGGTTCTTACCTATGGTGCTTCGGTTTTAGGTGGAATTCACTATTCTTACCGGCATCTCCTTGGTACATTTTTCTTTACCATTTCCTCAATTTTTTAAAAGAAAAAGATCACTTATAGAGAGAAATTATCTTATCTGATGTGTTTTCTCTTTGGCATCTCCTTGGTTTTTTTGTCACATACTAAAGATTTTTGTTTCAGGAAAGATGCCACCAAGAGAGTTTTGCACACTTGAACTTGTTCCTGCTAGTTTTGGGATCGAAACAGTTGGTGGTGTTATGACAAAATTCGTACCGAGAAATACTATCATTCCATGAAGAAAGTTTAAGAAAACATTAACAACCAACCAAGACTACCAAACCAATCTATCTATCAAGATATAAGGAGGTGAAGTACATCTGACGAAAGATTGTCACAAGGTTGCAGGATTTAATCTATCCGGCATTCTTCCTGCTCCAAGGTTAATGCTCTTTCTTAAACAAACACTTGATATATAATTATAAATAAGTTGTCTCGTATATGCATATGTATGTTTCTTAGATTAGATACGGTCCTTGATGATGACTCTTTGCAGTGGTGTGCCTCAAATTGAGATTACCTTTTGGGTTGATTCCAATCCCTTGCTCCATGTCAAAGCTGAGGACAAAGCATCAAACCCATCAGCATCGAAAACCATCAACAATCTTTGGTTTTTGAGCCCAGACGAGATCTACAAGATGGTGGACGACATTGCGGAAGAGCAGGACAAGAATGCTTTTCTAATGAACAAGCAATCTGTACAACCTTTATGAAAGAATTGTTAAATCTAAAATATTTTAATCTTCAAGACTGTTTAGTTTATTCTTAATTTTTCTTGTAATTTTTATTCTAATATTGCATGCGCTTGATATTAGACAACAAATTACTTGGTTTTTAGTGTATAAATCGATACTTATGAAGCAATCCAAACCAAAATGTTACACCACACCTTCAATATCCTTGGAAAGTAGCCTGTTGTAAATTTTTTAGATATAAATAGAATCCACAAGAAAAAGGCAAAGGGCAAAGACAACGAATCTATGAAGCCTAATAAACAACAACATGAATTTGTATTATGTATTGGAAAAACTGGCCATGTTAAGCAGCTCCAAGGCTTCCTAATCACCATTGGCCATTCCCAAACACAATTTTATGCCTTCACCGCTTTTGGTCTGGCCAACCTCTCCTATCCTATGCTCGTTCCATATTCGACCGTCTCTACTCTCCCAACATTAACCTCTTCACTGCCTACGCCTCCCAATGCCATCCCCATTCCGCTTTTGATTTGTACCGCTTCATGCTCCACATCTTTGATGCACACCCACATTCTCAAACCCAATTGTCCAGACCGCCCTTATCGATTTGATGTTGCAACTGCAAGGCAGGTTTTTGATGAAATGTCTGAAAGAAACAGATATGTTTTTTCTTGGACAACTATGATAAAGTTGGGGATATTGCAGATGCTCTACTTCTGTTCGAAATGTCCCCTTCTGGAATGCTTTAATTGCAGGGTGCACACAGAATGTCGAACGATCTTATTCGTGCAAGATAGGGAAAGGATCCTAATACAAGGCCGAATCACCCTTACTGTTGCTTCTATACCTTCAGCTTGTGGACACAGCAGCATGCTCCACCTTGGAAAGTGGATCCATGGTTATGTTTATAGAAAGATTCGTTTCTCTCAAATGTGCTGGTACTGGTAGATATGTACGAGAAATGTGGCAACCTGAAAGAAGCAAGACGGATTTTCGACATGACCTCACCAAAATGCTTGACTTGTTGGAATTCCATGATCAACTGTTATGCTTCCATGGCCAAAGCAAGAGTTCAAATTAGTATTTTTGACGTGATGAAAGAATGTGTAAAGAATGGTATGTGTAGAAGAAAAACAGAGGTGTGTACAGAGAAAGGAATAGAGGAATTTGGTTGAATTGTTTCTGCTACATTAATGAAGGAATAGTGTACAGAATATATAGGCAAACACAAGAATCAATCACTGCTCTTTCTAAGGCTAAGAAACCGTGATCCACCTATAGTGGGATCTGATCTATACTAACTTAGGAAAGTCAACTGAGGAAATCAATTACATATATTACAACAATATTTCTTAATACTCCCCCTCAAGTTGGAGAGTGAAAGTTGTGAAGTCCCAACTTGTCACGTAGCGTCACAAATTGATCCTTTCCCAGGGCTTTTGTGAACACATCCGCCAGCTGGAAGCGTGTAGGTATATAAGAAGGACTAATCATTCCAGCTTGTAGCTTTTCTCGAACTATGTGACAATCTATTTCAATGTGCTTCGTACGTTCATGAAAACAGGGTTAGTTGCAATAAACAAAGCTGCTTGATTATCACAGAATAATGATGTAGGAGTTATTTGTGGAACTTTTAAGTCTTGTAAAATATAGCGCAACCAAGTCAGCTCCAAACATGTGTTTGCCATAGCTCGATATTCGGCCTCTGCTGATGATCTAGAAACATTGGTTTGTTTCTTAGATTTCCATGACATGAGTGAATTCCCCAGGAAAATGCAATATCCTGTAACCGATCTTCTAGTGGCGCGACAACCTGCCCAATCTGAATCGCAAAAGGCTTTTAATGTGAGACTGTTGGTGGAGGATAACAATAAGCCTTGACCAGGAGTACCTTTGATATACTTAAGGATTCGTATAGCTGCATCCCAATGTGGTTTTCGAGGCTCTTGCATGAATTGACTCAATGTTCGAACTGAATAGACTATATCTGGTCTCGTAACGGTGAGATAAATTAGCCTTCCAATCAATCTTCTATACTTGCTTGGATCACTTAGCAATGTTCCATCTGTGGGAGTGAGTTTCAAATTTTGTTCCATTGGGAATTTGGCTGGACATGCACCTGTAAGTCCTGTATCTTGCAAAATGTCCAGCACATACTTTCTCTGAGACATGAAGATACCCCTCTTGGAACGGGAAAATTCAATCCCCAAAAAATATTTCAAATCTCCGAGATCTTTGATACGGAAATGCTTGAGAAAGAATTCTTTGAGGCGTTTGATTTCTTCAAGATCGTTGCCTGTTAGAAGAATGTCATCAACATAGATGAGAACTGCAGTAAACAAGGCACCTTGAGCCTTTGTGAAGAGAGAATAATCAGCTTTTGATTGTTGATAACCAGCCTTTGAATGGTATATGAGAAGGTAGAAAACCAGTTCCTTGAGGCCTGTTTTAGCCCATAGAGGGACTTGTTAAGCCGACATACAATGTTCTCCCCCTGTCGGCAAAGACCAGGTGGAGGCTCCATATATACAACTTCATGCAAGTCCCCATGAAGAAAAGCATTCTGTACATCTAGTTGGTGTGTGAACCAATTCCGAGCAGCGGCAACAGTGAGAAGGCAGCGAAGTGTAGTGAGTTTGGCTGTAGGAGAAAATGTTTCTCGATAATCGATGCCTACAATTTGATTATATCCTTTAGCAACAAGACGAGCTTTGTAGCTTTTGATGGTCCCGTCAGCTTTGTACTTGATTTTGTAAACCCATTTGCATCCGATTGGTTTTTGTCCAATGGGAAGAGGAACTAGACTCCATGTATTATTTTGCTGTAATGCCTTCAATTATGCATTCATGGCTTGTTGCCAATGTGGATCAAGGATAGCTTGAGCATAGGATTTAGGCTCTGTGTGACCTGTAATGTTAGCTAAAAAAGTTTGGTGGGCAGAAGAAATTCGGGAATATGAGAGAAAATGAGAGAGAGGATACCGAGTACTTGATGTAAGACTTGAGCCCGAAGTTGAATGATTGGCTTGAGATGACATTACGTAGTCTTTATGCCATGCCGGAGGTTGCTTAGGACGAGTGGAATGTCTCATAAGAGGAATGAGGGGTGTATGGTGATCTGAAGTGACTGTAGTTGGTGCTTTTGGTTCGGTTTGTGATGAAGATGGAGTGGATTCGATTTCATGAAACTCTGGTGGCACGGCTTGTTGAGTTTCAGTAGATGGAATGTTTGTGGTGAAATGTTGTTTAATAGAATTGTTATCTGGAATGTCAAAGGAAAGATTAGGCAATACAGGGACTTGATTTGGTGGAGAGGAAATATTGGAGAATGGAAAAATGGTTTCACAAAACCTGACATCACGGCTTACAAAGAATTTCTCTGTTTCCATATCATAAAGTTTGTAACCTTTTTGACCAGTGGGATATCCAACAAATATGCACCTTTTGGCACGTGGATCAAATTTTTGAGTAGGATGAACAACAGTTGCATAACATAGACAACCAAAAACTTTTAAATGATCAAGTGATGGTGGACGATTGTATAGTAACTCAAAAGGAGATTTATTTGACAACAATGGTGATGGTAGACGATTGATAAGATAGACAGCGGTTAAAACGCATTCTCCCCAAAAAACAAGAGGTAAGTGAGATTGAAAAAGCAATGCACGTGCTGTGGTGAGAATATGGCGATGTTTTCGTTCCACTACCCCATTTTGTTGTGGAGTGTAAACACAAGTGCGTTGGTATTCAATCTCGTGATATCGAAAGAAATTTCTCATGGATAGGAATTCGGAACCATTGTCTACTCTTACAGCTTTGACATGGGCATGGAATTGTATATAAGCGAAATCAACAAAGGACTTGAGAATGTTTTGTGTCTTAGATTTATTTTGCATAAGAAATATCCATGTGCATCTAGTAAAATCATCCACAATAGTAAGAAAAAAACGTGCACCTGAATGAGTGGAATCTTTATGTGGTCCCCAAATATCACAATGTAACAAATCAAATGGAGCATGAGTTGATATCGAACTCAAGGGAAATGGAAGTCTTGTTTGTTTAGCCATGGGACAAATAGTACAATTATTATCATAGGAGATTTTATTGAAAGATGCCAATGAAGAAATCAATTTGAGTCGAGATGGTGACGGATGTCCAAGACGCATATGCCATAGATTTGGGGTGTGAGACACTTGATGAGAGATAGGTGGCCTTTGCAACGGAGACATGTAATAAAGACCGCCGCGCTGTTTACCCGAGCCAATCATCTTCCCGTAGCCAAGTCCTACAAAGCACAAAAAGTTGGAAATAGGATGACAGAACAGTTTAGAGAAGAGGTGAGTTTGCTTACAGACATCAAGTTTAAATGAAAAGAAGGAACACATAAAACATTGTCTAAAGTTATGTCTGTATTGAATGGTACAGTGCCTGTTGAAGTGATTGGTGCTGAAGACCCAGTAGGCAAATTAACAATGGATACTGATGAGGATTTTGTTTGAGTAAGAAGTGCAGGATCAGAAATGATGTGATCAGTAGCTCCGCTATCCAAAATCCAAGGTTTTGTGAATACATAATTGATTGAAGCATTAGAAAAGGTAAACAGACCTGCAGCATTTGCATAAGCATTGCTATTACCAGAAGCATGATTTTGATTCATCATAGATATGGTATGAGCAAGTTGTTGGAGTTGTTCTGTGGAAAGACCATGCAATGATTTGGAGGAGTTGTAATTATTGTGGTTGATCTGCGGCGTGTTGTGTGAAGAATCTGCCGAATTGGAGAAATGAACAGGTGTATTGGTGTCTCGAAGATATCCCTCGTGTGTAGATTGTGAAGAATCTGTTGCATTAGCAGCAGGGAAGAAGTTGCGTCCACTTCCCCGAGAACCACGCTGTTGTTGTTGTGGTTGATTGTGTCGATTGCTTTGAGTTCCTGTGTTGTTAAGAACCCATGTGCCATTTTTGTATTTACACCTATCCTCAGTATGGCCTTTTTTGTCACAAAACTTACAATGAAACTTTAGAGTTCGGCAATTTTCAATTGCATGACCTGCTCTATTACAATGATCACAATACTTATTTTTGGAATTGTTTGAGGAGTTGTTTGTTCGGCCATGTATTGCAGCAGCAATCGAAAAGTTTTCGGTTGATTCCGATGTCATTTGTCGCTGCGTTTCTTCTTGAATGACGAGAGAATAGGCTTGTCGTACATTAGGCAATGGCGACATCATGAGGATATTTGTGCGAACGACGTTGTAGGTGTCATTGAGGCCCATAAGAAATTGCATCAATCGATCTTCTTCTCTCTGATCATAATGTGCTTTCATCTGATTGCAAGTCGGAAGCGTTCGATATGTTTCCAATTCATCCCAAAGACCTTTGATCTTTGTGAAATATGATGAGACTACCATTGTTCCTTGTGAGAGAGATGCTAAAGATTTCTGAATTTGATAGATTGCTGGTGCATTCTTCTGTGAAAACTGATCTTTGAGATCCTCCCAGACTTGTTGAGCGGTCTTTGCATGAACTACCCCTTTGGCGAGATCGGGTTCAACCGAGTGAGTTAGCCACGATAAAATCATGATGTTGCACTGATTCCATAGAGCAAACTCTACTGGTTGCTCGGCTTCTGAAGGCGGCTGAATTGATCCATTGATGAATCCAATTTTGTTCTTGGCTGTGAGAGCGTGAATCATAGCTTTACTCCATGACGGATAATTGGCTCCATTCAATTTTGTTGGAACGAGCATATGCCCAGGTTGATCTGAATGATGAACAAAATATGGGTTTGATAGATCCATACTAGGATTATTGTTACTGGTGTTTGAGTGTTTGGAAAGGGATTTTTCTGATGATGTTTGGTTTTCGTTTGACATGGTGTTTGTAAGTATGGTGTGAAAAGAATTAGGCACCAGAACCGTGCTCTGATACCATGTAAAGAATGGTATGTGTAGAAGAAAAACAGAGGTGTGTACAGAGAAAGGAATAGAGGAATTTGGTTGAATTGTTTCTGCTACATTAATGAAGGAATAGTGTACAGAATATATAGGCAAACACAAGAATCAATCACTGCTCTTTCTAAGGCTAAGAAACCGTGATCCACCTATAGTGGGATCTGATCTATACTAACTTAGGAAAGTCAACTAAGGAAATCAATTACATATATTACAACAATATTTCTTAATAGAATGTAAACGTGATGTTTCACCCAATGAGATTCCTTTTATTGGCGCTTGTACTCGTGGAGGGTTGGTTGAACAAGGTATTGCTTATTTTGATATGATGACTAAAGTTTATGAGATTGAACACTATGGCTGTTTGATAGACCTTCTCGGTCGATTTGATGAAGCCATGGAGGTTGTGAGGGGAATGGAAATGGAACCTGATGAAGTTGTATGGGGTTCTTTCCTGAATGGATGCAAAATGATTTAGCAGAAATTGCAATGCAAAAGCTAATGGAGATTGATCCACATAATGGCGGTTATGATAGTATGTTGACCAACATATATGGAGAAGTGGGATGAGGTTCGGAAGGTTAGAAAGGATCAAAATGCCTATAAAACCCCCGGTTGCAGCTGGATCCAAATCAATGAACAAGTTTTTAAATTTTATTCTGCTGATACAGTTTCATCGCGGTACTTGTCGCAGGGTTGTTAATGTCCGCAATACCAGCCATAGGCCCTACGATGGGCGCCAAACTGTAGAGGGTTAATTCTGTAGTTGATTAATCAAAGGGTCAATGACTAAGTTTAGGAGTCGTTAAGTTAGACGGACGCTCGATGAGTCCATATGCTGCGACAATGACAAAAAGCAATAAAGTAAGTAAATAAATGAGACACAAAATTTATAGAGGTTCGCTCGTTTGATAAAAGCTATTCCTCTGTTGGGTCTTCGAGAGATCATCCACTATATTTGAGAAATGTGTTACAATGAGATCGTGAAAGGGAAGTAGAGAGAAGGGGAGAATGTAGAACAATGATACAAAGAGAATGTCTAGAGGGGAGTCTCGGTGAGTGAGTATATGCTTGTGAATGTGTGTGAATGCTTGTGTCTCCGAATGTGTCCCTCCATGTGTAGATTGCCTTCTTATTTATAGTTGAGGTAGGCTTCATTGTTTCCGATCGTGCTTTTGATTTAGGGCTTGAATTAGGGAAATTCTTTCCTTTTCTTAATCGGTTGATGTAACGCCACAAATGCTACTTAACTATAACGTTAGAGAATTAACATTAGAATTAACATAGATATGTGATGAGATAACAATTTCTTCATTCTAATGTTATGTTGAGTTATTTTTCACAGGTGACGCAACGAGGACTCGATGAGCTAGAACAAGTTCATGCCAAATTGATGAATTTTTTTATGATGACTTAATAATTTTGTGTGATGGTTTATATATATATATATATATGGTATGTAGTATTTGTGCTGATGTTAATGTTTAAAAAAAAAAAAAAGAAAAGAAGGGAAAATATGTTATCCGAAAAGACATGTTTTATATGATGTTAATTTCCAACTCAATTATGAATCTTTGAATGTCGAAAATTATATTGTAATTTAAATAAACTTATAGAGCTTTTCATAAGCTTTCCAACGCCTACTCATTTGTGCAAATCCGATATTGGAGTAAGAAGTTATGACCAGTTTACTATCCGGATACCTGCTAGTCACCAACCAGTTTATCATGTGTGATTGTAAGTGCGAAAATTCTAGAGGTGAGCCTAGTTGTTTCCTTTTCCTCCCACACGTTTTCACACCCTAATGATAGCCATTCCACAGCAATTAAGAGACAATTAAACCAAAGAATTCAACCTCAATTAATTCCAAAATTTATTTGGGATTAAATTACTCATAAATTGCTTTTATAATTTTCAAAATTTCTCTTTTTACATGCTCTCTCTCTCTCTCATTTCCCTTGCCTCCATTTTCCTTCTTTCCCATTCTCTTTGTCTGCTCTCTCTGCCCCTCTCTCACACACACAAGAAAAGAAAAAAAAAAGAAAAAAAAAGGGGAATCCGCCAAACCTCCAAATTCTTCCAAGCCGAAAATCAAAAGATTTCAAGGTATGTATCATATTGTTTGATGATGATGACTTTATTATTTATTTTGGTATGGGGATTGGATAATTTCATATGTTAGAAATATGTCTTAGGACTGTTTTCGTGTGTGTATGAATTATATAAATATTGTGATGATAATTTATATATATATATTTCTATTTATTTTCGGATTTGACATTGCTACTGGAATTTCCAGATTCTAAGGTAAGAATTCCAAACGGTTTTTAAGGGTGCAAATGGACTCCATTTTTAATAAATTTGATATTGTTGGAAAGCCCTAGATGTCTATTTTCATTTTAAATCAGTTTCATATCTTTTGGAGTTATTTGTGAAATTTTATGATTTTTCAAATAGGCAGAGGTCGGACTGCCAAGTTCGGTAAAATTTTAATGATCAGAATTCAAAACTGATTTTGGGAATCTAAACGGTCTCCGTTTTTAACAAATTTAATATTGTTGGAAAGCCCTAGATGTTTATTTTCGTTTGAAATCAGTTTCATATCTTTTGGAATTATTTGTGAATTTTTATGATTTTTCAAATAGGCAGAGGTCGGACTGCCAAGTTCGGTAAAATTTTAATGATCAGATTTCAAAACTGTATATGGGAATGCAAACGCTCTCCGTTTTTAACAAATTTGATATTGTTAGAAAGCTATAGATGTCTATTTTCATTTGGAATCAGTTTTATATCATTTGGAGATATCTGTAAATTTTTGTGATTTTTCAAACTGGTAAAGGTCCGGCTGCCAGCTTCAGAAAAAGTTTAGAAATCAATTTCAAAACTATTTTTGAGGGTCCAAACGGTCTTCATTTATTTCAAATTAGGTACCATCAAAAAAGATCTAGATGTCTACTTTCATTTAAAATTATTTTCAGATCATTTGGAGCTCTGTATGAATTTTTATGTGTTTTTGAAGGGACAAAGGTCTGACTGGCAGATTCTAACAAAAATTGAAATTTCATGAAATTGTTCAATTTTTGTGTTTTGATGTAATTAAATGATGAAATAGGCCTTGTAGGTGCTGCTATGATCTGATGGATGTGTTTGATGAATTATTTTGAGCTTTTGTTGATTTTATTATATTTATTATTTATGGCATGAACGGTTCTAAAGACGAGCACTCGAGACCTCAATCGCGCGTCACCATCGGAAAATTCAAAAAGGTTAAGTGAGGCGTTTATGTAAGTACACTCTCACCTGCAACATGAAATAAATATTTGAGAAGTATATATTTTGATGTTGATGATGATGTTATGATGTTCTTAAATAATATTTCTCCTATGATGACGTTTTGATGAAAAGTATATATAAAGTATGTATATGTATTTTTATGTTTTAAAATGGCGTTGTACACCCTTGATGATGATGATGATGATGTTGTCCGGTGAGCGGACTTTTGTCACCGTTGGTTTGGGATTTGCTACCCCAACCCTTCCGTGACTAGCGCGCTATGATGGTACAACGCCGGGCCCAATATATGACGGTTTTAAAAGTAAAAAGTTTTTAAATGATGTTTATAATTATGATGATAAAAGAAAAATGTCTATTTTTGTGAGATTTAAGTGTCTTACTAAGCCCTTGCTTATATAAGTTAATTCATGTGGCAGATAAAGGAAAGGGTAAGATGTAGTGCTGGAGGAGCTTGGGGCGGATGGCGGGACGATATATGATAGGAAAACGGGAGGAACGATCTTGAGATGGACACTTATAATTTCAAATGAAGTTTTGAGACTTTTATTTATTATTATTTGATTGAATGTCTCATATGGACTTAAATTTTATTTTATGAATTCAGTTTTTAAAATATAAATATATATTAATTATGAAGTTTATTTCGATATAGTTTTACAAAAAAAAAAAAAAAAAAAAAAAAAATTTCTAGAGTTTTCTAAAAATTATCTAAGTAAAGTTTTCCGTTATATAAAGATTTTTATTTTAAGCTTAATCTTTTCCGCAATTTTATAAGAGATGAATGATTAAATAAGAAGTCAACTGTAATGGTCCGTGAGGGGTCGTTACAGTTGACTATCCTTTGGTGGGTGGCTTGATTTGTTTACTGATTTGGAGTTGACTTTGAGCCTTTAGTGCTTGATTGCAATTGTGTGTTCTCTTTCCATAATGGGCGAGATTGCATGGATCGTGATTGGCATCAATTGTTTCTAATTTAGCTCCTTTGAGTTGTCTCCAATTGATTACATCCCCGATTTAGGTGATCCAACTATTGATTTCTCAAATAAGGGAGTTCTCGAGAATATTCTCCATTGACCTTGTGGAAGGAGGTCGTATATCGACTCATGGTTTGACTACTGGACTAGTCTACTTGATCAACTGATTCGACTTTCATTTGCGGGTTTCGATTGTCACGTGTAGAGTGAGAGATGAGGTACGAAATCTGTCCTCAACAATAACACTTCTGAAAAAAGGATTCTTAATTTGCATTTGGTTCGTTGGTTGAAGATTAAATTTTTAAGTTGGGGTTAGTTGACTTTTGAAAAAATAGTTATAATTTTGTTGACTTTTCAGGAAAAAAAAAAAACAAAAATTGAGATGCAAAAGTACAGTTAAGTTGAAATGTCAAACAAACCATTAATTTGTTTTAAAAAAATTATTGAAATTTTGTGTACTTTCTTTATTTAAATGGGAATTTCTTTGATATTTTTTTCTTTTTAATTTCAAGATATTTCAAAAAACAATTTAAGATCAAAATTAAATATTGATAAAAAAAAACATATAATATTTGTTAAATGTAATTTTATGGAAAAAAAAAATGCAAGACGTTAATATATATGATATAATTTAAATAAATAAATAAATGCAAACAAAAAAAACGTAGATAATTCCAACTTTTTTATTAAGGATGTTTTAAATATTTGTAAGTTAAATAACCTTTAAAGCGATAATCGATGAACCAACTAACGCGTGACTTATGCCTTGTATGAGTGGCCTGGCGACAAAGACAACAGAAGTAGTATTCGGGTCGGATTCCGGGGACCCATAAAAAAGCCTTTCTTTAATAATATATATGTGTGTGTGTCGGAGGAAAACATAAAAAGTCTTCGTTGTTGTTCAGATTTCAGACTTACATTCATTGATTCATTCATTCATCCCAGAATCTCAGATCGGCGATTTTCCAATTCTAATTCCAAAACCCAATTCCTTTCCTGGTTTGTTTCTACAACTCCCATTCATCACATTTTTTTTTTTCAAATATTTTTTCACTAATTCTTATAGCATATACATATAGGCATCTATATATATATATATATATATATATAGGTATGCACAGAGATCAATGTCCTGGTTGTTTCCGTGAATTGTTTATTGATTCAGGCGAATTAAGTGTCATAATTGATTGGAATGGCATAATGTTTGGATGTCTGGTTGTTTTTTTGTGATTGAATTTACCAATAGTCTTCTCATGTCATGTTGGTTATTGGTAATAATTTATTATAAACAATAAAAGTAGAATCCAATAACAATCGTATTGCCATTGAATTGAAACATGAACAGGAACATGAACATGAACATGAACAGGAACAGCAACATGAACAGCAACAGCAACAGCAACAGCAGCAGCAACAGCTCTGCCTCTGAGAATACGGAAGATGATGGCATGATAGCTGTGGTACTCTCTGAAGAATATGCCAAGCTCGACGGCGCCCTTGCTTCTCGCCTTCCTAATCTCGCTCCTCTTCCTGTACTTTGAATTTCATTTCCCCTTGATCCTAATCCTCTTGCATCCCGATCCTATTATTTGATTTCATTCATATTTTTACAATAACTGCCTTTTTTCATTTCAACCATTTACTCGATATATATATATATATATATATATATTTGATCGATTTTCAGCACGTGCCTCGCATAAATTCCTACATTCCCAACTTCAGTGATGCCAGTTTCGATCACCAACGCCTTCTCCAGCGGTTAAATGTGTATCGTTTACTTGAAGTTAAGGTCTCCGGCGATGGAAATTGCCAGGTTTCATTCTTACCTTATAACCATCCCCTCTCTTAACTGATTATTATCACTTAATTTTGCTTGCTGTTCTCATGAGACTGATATTCAATTCTCTTTTTGCAGTTTCGTGCACTTGCAGACCAGATGTACCGCTCCCCTGAATATCACAAACATGTGCGCAAAGAAATTGTTAAACAAGTATACTGCTCTCTCCCTATACCTTCTGTCCCACTCTTTTAACACTTGAACCTTTGTTAGAAGCATTTGATTGATTCTACAAATCACAAGCATTTTAGACCCCCACCGAGCCCCCCCACTACTAGACTTGTCTGTAGTTTTGTATGCATTACCACGTCCGCCACCAAAACCACCATGTTTTTTTTACTCGATTGAATTTTCAGTCGCAAGCTTTGGCAATCATAAGATTAAATGATAAGATGTTATTGGTTCCAAATCCTTGTTGTTATAAGCAGGCTGAATGAGAGCTAATGGCTATTTTGCGCCGTTGCTAATGTCGTAGTATCATTTACTTTATTTTATTTTATTTTTTATTTTTTTTATCCTCATTCCAGCTCAAAGACTTCCGCTCCTTGTATGAATGCTATGTCCCGATGAAGTACAAACGATACTACAAGAAAATGGCAAAGTATGTCATTTGTGATATTCTTAAATGTTTTTGGTTGCTGGTAGAGGAGTTTGGTTTTGCCTCTATCTAATTTACCTCACCTCATTATGCAGACTTGGCGAATGGGGGGACCATGTTACTTTACAAGCTGCAGCTGATAAGGTTTGCATCATTTTGCTAGATCACCTTTTTTTTTAAGTTTATATCTTTTGTTTTTCTTCTGCCTTTTCAGTTAATTTGGTACACTTTTAAAAATAACAGATGATTCAAGGAAACTCTTTCAACTACCTCTGCCTCTGGCTTACAGTCTTGCTTTATTTTATATTTCATTACATCCACATGCAGAATATATGTATCTAGTGTGTCATGATTATATTTGTTCGAATGCAGTTTGAAGCAAAGATATGCCTCTTGACGTCATTCAGAGATACTTGTTTTATTGAAATTATGCCACAATATCATGCACCTAAACGTGGTAAGTTGAACAAATCCTTGCTAGTTGCTCCTCCATGAGAGTGAGAGAGAGAGAGAGAGAGAGTTCTAATAACCAAATAAGACAAAAATCTATATGGATAGAGGAATGAAATAAGATAGACTGATGACCAAACTAGTGGTGTGAAAGCTAGCGACATAAATCAATAAATTTACAAAAATACTGATACAAAGAATATCCGGTTTCTCTGTTTTTATACTGGACAAAACAAATGGCTGACCTATAGTTTTGGTTTCATCAAAATCATTCATTTTGATCCCGTTCTTTTAAATCGTGCAGAATTGTGGTTGAGTTTCTGGTCTGAGGTTCATTACAATTCATTATATGAAATTCAAGGTTTGTTTTGGGGTTTGAAATTTGTTTCTATCATCAATTAGAGTTTCATACACTTTTTTTTTTTTTTTTACACCTGATGTCAAAGAGAAGACAGCGTTACAAACATGTACTAAGTTACTCCTTTACAGATGCTCCAGTTCAGCAGAAGCCGAGGAGAAAACATTGGTTGTTCTAGTTTAAGCAAACTGTCGAGATCACTCACTTGGGTTGCACAGAGAATTGCAGCGTTGTGCATATGTTGTTCCATACATGGTTCTCCTTCCTCCTTTCTGATTCGATGGAAGATTCGTATTTCTTGATATAGTTTACGAAACATATAATTACATAAAGATTTCATTTTTGGTCTATACCGCTGTAAATGTTAGGCATCATCACATATACAGAACCTATACTATGATTTGATTGTTTATTCTTTGTAAGCATGGATTGAGATATTATATACATACATATATATATACATACATATATATATATATATATATAGAATTATTTGCTTCTTGAGAAAGAGTGTTCGAACTTCATCAACATAAAATTGTTATTGCTTAATGACAAAAGAGAGTAATTGGTTTTTCAAGGTTCTCATTACAAATTCTTTAACAGAGGAAGGAAAAAAAAATATAGGTAGGCATAGAAAAAAAGAGAAAAAAAATAAATAAATTAAAAACGCAGTCGTCAGGGAATTGGGAATGGGGATGATGATCACTTCCAGTTGTTGGCGACAATGTCAGCCAAGTCGACGACCCTCTGAGAGTAACCCCACTCGTTGTCATACCAGGCAATGACCTTGACCATGTCATCTCCCATAACCATTGTCAAAGAAGCATCGACGGTAGAAGAGACATCAGTGCATCTAAAGTCTACAGAAACAAGAGGCTCGTCGCAGACGGAGAGAATACCGTTGAGCTCCTTATCGGCGCTCTCTCTAAAAGCTGCGTTGACCTCCTCAGCAAAGGTCTTTTTGGAGACCTGGACGACAAGGTCGACAACGGAGACGTTGGGGGTGGGGACACGCAAGGCAATTCCATTGAGTTTGCCTTTGAGAGTGGGGAGGACAAGGGCCACAGCCTTGGCTGCACCGGTTGAAGTTGGGACAATGTTGAGAGCAGCAGCACGGGCACGGCGGAGGTCACGGTGGCTGGCGTCAAGCAACCTCTGGTCGCCGGTGTATGAGTGAGTGGTAGTCATGGTGCCCTTTATGATACCGAACTTCTGGTCGAGCACCTTGACAAAGGGCGCAAGGCAGTTGGTGGTGCAAGAGGCATTGCTGATGATAGGCTCATCGGGGTTGTAAGTGTTGGCGTTCACTCCCACCACGTATGTTGGGATGTCGCCCTTCCCTGGGGCAGTGATCAACACCTTCTTGGCTCCTGCTTGAATGTGCTTACCTGCACCGTCCCTGTCCACGAACACTCCAGTGCCTTCAATTACCAGGTCGATTCCCAAGTCCCTGCAATAGTATTATGTTAATTATGTAGAATATTGCCATTTATCACCATATCTTATCATAGTGACAAAAGGTAAAATGAGCGAGTGTTGCGATGCTATATACATACATGGTAGTTTGTTTCGAGATATATATATATATATATATTGTTGCAATTATGTAGGAGAACAATTGAACGTATGATGTTTGAGCGTGACTACTTACTTCCATGGAAGATTGACGGGGTTCCTGTTGGAGACAACCTGGATGACCTTTCCATCGACGGAGATGCCGTCGGTGCCAACAGGCTTAACGTCAGCGTCGAAGATGCCGAGGGTGGAGTCGTACTTGAGGAGGTGGGAGGCTTGCTTGATGCCTCCGGTGTCGTTGATGGCGACAACATCAAGAGGGGAGTCCTTGCGGCCGTGCCAGCACCGCAAGAAGTTGCGTCCGATTCTTCCGAATCCATTTATGGCCACCTTAAGCTTTGCTTCCACTACCCCCTTCCTGTAGCCCCCGCTACTTCCCACCTTCATTGACAGTCATTGTTAAAAACATCCAAATATGTACATAGCCAGACATATTGGCAGCAATAATTCATATAATAAAAAAAAAACTACAAAGGGCTGCAATTCATCACATGCATTATACTTTGTAGGACAGGACAGAACGGGGTTATATATATATATATATATATATATATATATAGGGAGTTGACTAAAAAGAAAAAGAAATAGAGAATGTGTAGTGAGAGAAGGAGTGAAAGTGTACTGACCGCAGAAGTCTGGAAGGCAATGACAGAGAGAAAGTCGTCGGAGGAAGTCTTCCTGGCGAATGGAAGGGAAGCAGATGAGCTTCGCAGTCCTGCGAAATCGGAAAACCCCTTCCCGTTTGCCTGTAACAAATATACATATATGTATAAATATGTAATATGTTAATAGAGAGAGATACAAAACTAGCTGGTTACATACAAATAGAAGAGAAGAGGAGAAAAAAAACTAATGAATGAAGATATCTGAGAGTTGAATTGTTAGAACAACTAGAGAAGAGAAGAGAAGAGAAGAGAAAATTAAATTAGTAAAATTAAAGAGAAGAAGAAGACCTGAAGAGATGGTTTGGCCACCGATAGAATAGCTGAAGCCATGGGTGGCTACCAGCAGCTGCTTGCACCTAATTCACTGTTTTCTTTTGAGAGTTTTATGCTGAGTGCTATTTGCAAAGATGGACAGACAGACTGGCTCAGAAAATAATATTATTTTTGGTAAGCCAAAGAAAAATAATAATAATAATGAGAGAAAGAAGAAGAAGAAGAAGAAGAGGGATCAGTGACTGAAATGAAAGCAAGAGAGGATGAGATTATGGATAGCCTCTCGTTTAATGTATGGCTGTCGTTGCCACTTTGTCTTTTGGTCACTTCTATCCCCTTCCTTCTCCACTCCTTACTACTCTTTCTATTTTAATATTTTTATATCTATGTATATATTTATAAATGTCTCTTGTAATTTTTTTTCTTAAAAACTTTTAATAACTAATTGATTTACACGTAATTTTTTTTGTTAAAATCTTATCACGTGACACTACTCACTACTCAAATATTGATGTAAAGAATAAGTATAATTAAAAAACATTATTATTTGGGTCAACTAATTGATACAATATAATACTAACTTATGTTACAAGTGATGTAAATAGCCCCTTCCTCTCTCTTTGTATGTGTTTGGCTTTTTTACTACTCGTTCATGTCTTCTACCACTACAATGCCACTCTTTCATCCCATCCATCTCTCCTTTGTCTTGTTGATATTCATACTCAACCTTTAATTTACTTCTGTTAAAAAAAAAAATAATAATAATAATAAAAAAAATTTGTGTTACAACTCTATTTAGTAGTATTATTCTCTAAAAGAAAATTGAAGGTCATGCCCAACTATGGACATTAATATATTTTTTACAAAGTTAATTTTGAATTAATGTGATATTAGCAATGATTTTTTGTTGTTGTAATATTAGTAATTAATTTTGCATAATCAGAAAAAACACAAAATAAATACACAGAAGGTAAATGGATTAATTCTGAGTCGCAATGTCCAGTTTACCTTTACATCATTTTTAACAATTAATCTGAATCTTGAAAGTAATGGAAGTGGCATATGATCTAATTCATCCAAATTTCAATGTAGATATAACAGAAGGTCTAATTTAAAGCATTAAGATAGTTCAATGTTGGTTTTGAGATATTTGATTATCATAGATTAAATGAGAATTACCTGTTTGGATTATAGATTATGTTTGAATGTTCATTGAAATGAATGCTGGCATTAACATATAAATTTGAATTATGTACTAAAATGAAATGTTTATTTGAGTTGTATTTGTTAAATGTAACATTTGAATAGTGTAAACGTAAAAAGAAGTGTATGGAATGGTCTTCTAAAAAGTGAATTTTGATTTAGATTTTAGTTGAATTGTCGTGAATTAATGAAAGAAATAATTTAAACCAAAAACTAATGTATTTTGAGTACATTAATGATTATTATAATAGTACATCCAAATGGGGCATAATTTTACATTCTTGCCATCTAAGCCTCGAGGGTCTTGGGAATCAGCTATGATTCTTTGTTAATGAGGCTTTTGTCACGTGATATGGTGGCCTTCCAATTCCTTTCATCTGCTACGATTTTCAACCCATTAAAAAAAAAAAAAAAAAAAACGTGTGGCTACAAAAATATTCAAAATACTGATAATCATCGCTACCAAATATATGGACCAACCATTCGTACATACAGCGCTAGAATATTCTAAAGTACAGAAACGAATCAAAATATAAAAAAAATAACAAAATTAAAGAGAGAAAGTTGAAATGGGCAAAATATATAATTTATTTTTGTGGGTTGTGGGGTGGGGCAATTTTTGACTGGAAATGGAATCAGTCCTCAAAGCATTAGCAAAGAGCAGAATAAGGGATTTATATGTAATCAAAACAGTTATTGAACAATTGGTCTTAAACTGACTGCATCTATTCTAAGTCTTTTTTGTTACACTTGCACTTGCACTTACACTTACACTTTGAATATGAATTTGTGTATTGCAAAACAACGGTCCACGTAAACGGCTCACATCCCATTACCACTCAATAAAATAAAATAAAATAAAAATATTGGAATCTCACTCTCCTCTCCTCTCCTCTCCTGTCCTCTCCTGTCCTGTCCTGTCCTGCCCTGTAATAAAATTAAAAAATTAGTTCTGATTGATCTTGAACTAGTTCTGCTTTGTTTGGTCGACATTCTACATTCTGAAACTAAACTACTACTTTAATCTAAAATAAAGCAAAAGCACTTAGTCTAGTTTTGTTCTGTTACAGTTATCCCCTTTTCCTGTTCCTTTATAACGCAATCCTTGCCTTGCGTTGCTCTGCTCTCATATATTAATTGTTTACTAATCAACCATAACACATTAATTAAAATATTAAAGACTCATATAATCTCCCAAATTATCAAAATAGCAACCATCTACGCAATTACAAAGTACAAAGAAAGGAACAAATCTTTCTTTAATGCTTTTGGCAACCTCAATCTTCAGCTTCAGCTTCAACTGCTACTGTTTTTCAAACTAAAATCCCTATACCTTTCTCACAGTCAACTTCTTTTTTTTTTTTTTTTTTTTTTTTTTCTTTTCTTTTTCTTTATAATATATATATATATATATATATATATATTATATAAATAAACAAGGAGGCCAACTAAACAAACTTTCCACTCACCGTTAGTTCAAAGCGACCACCCTAACCTTTTCAATGCATATAAATTAAAGCCCAAACATGCCACCACCAATTGCAACATATACATCCATCTCTCTCCCTCTCACTTTTTCTTTGTTCACAGTTCACACATCACGGTGATATGAATTGAGGAAAGCGCAGTCAAAACTCAATCACAAACATGGCAAAGGAAGCAGATTTGAAGGTCTGGAAGCATTATATATATATCTCTATATATAGTCCTCTTCGGTTTTTTCCCCATTACTATTTACCTTTCCTTTTTTCACGTTTGATCTTTGAGAATTCTTTCCTCTAAACCCCAAAGCTACTTTTTGCTCTATTCCAGAAGGTTGAATTGAAGGTTTTCGTCAACTGCTGTGTGATGGCTGCAAAAGGAAAATTAAGAAGGTTCTTCGGAATATTGATGGTAACAACGAACAACACATATGTGTACAGTCCTTTTCAAATTTCATTCACAAACCATATGATTCTATTTCTTTCCCTTCAATGCCTATTTCTGCTGCTAATTCTACTTATGATTTTTTTTAAAAAAAATTTAAAAAAAACTGTCAGGTGTATATAGCACCGAAATCGATCCTCTGCAGCCGAAAGTGACAGTCGTGGGGAATGTGGATCCCGAAATTTTGATAAAGAAGCTCTCCAAGGCTGGAAAACAAGCACAAGTTTGGAGCCAATTTGGAAATGAAAGTGCCGGACTTGGAAGAGAGAAGAAGCTCCAAAGGCAGACCAGAAAGGAAATCCTGAAAAATGGGAATGAGAAAGCCAAGTACCCAGAATATTCATGCAAAGCGACTGACGAAAGTACTTCTACAAAGGATATGGCAAACGGTTTCAGCAAGGAAACAAGCACTAAAGCTCAACCTAGTAAAGGACCAGGGTTCAATTACAAAGAATGGAAGTGAGACTGACCAGATAAATCTTGTTCCCACTAGTACTTCCACCATGAATCGCTCCGTTCATCAAAAAACGCCGCCTGTTGGAATAGTCGACCAAGTCGGGAATTGCACCCAACAGTGTTACATTGTTGACCCTTACAACACCGTCATGGCCATACCCCATCCATACTATGCCATACCTTCTTCATATGTAGCAGCTCCAGTACTAGTCACGCCCACACCCACATGTAATGAGATGCTGCAAAACTACGCGTATGAAAGGCTGGTGTTGCCTGTATCATCCCAGACACAAGCACCACCAGCAACACAAGTTGGGGGACTATTTCAATGACGAGAATACCATGGGATGCCATGTCATGTGAAGGATTGCACTTGTCATATTAAGGTGTTTGTTTTGCTCTTGTTTTCCACGAGGGACATTCCAAGCCATCATTTTGAAGATTTAGAACTTGTTATTGCATCTTGCCTCCCAAGCTACAAATGTATCTGTTGGTACTAATATATTTATATATATATATGTGTGTGTGTGTGTGTGTGTGTGTGTGTGTGTGTGTAGGTTCTTTCTTGGTTTTCAATAGAATATATAGAAGCAAACACAAAATTGAAATTAATGTTGTAGATTTAACATGATCAGTCAGTATTTATAATTTAGAACTTTTTGTTCTTGCCTCGCTGGTTGATCAAAACCAAGAAAGAAGAAGAGAAGATATCAATTCCCCGACCATTATCACTTAAATCCACCAAATTATTGCATATAACTATTATTATTATTATTATTATTATAATGGCAAACTAAATCCATCGACAAGAGCTAAGGAATCGCTGACAGTGAAATTATTGTATGAAGCAAATAAGCAGCGGTTGATGATGACATTGTAAAGACAGAAGAACAAGGAAAATGATAGTGAAATTGGCAAAAGTGATTGTTGTTCGTCAAGACATCCATCAAATTAATTTATGAAAAAGAAGTACCACTGCCACTGCAACTACAATAAGAACAACCACTCGGATTGCAATCTTCCAATTTGTGTTGTTCTGATCCTACTTTTGTAAACTAAAGAGAGAAAATTTCTTTTTTAAGTCATACCCTGAGAATCTGGAGCTTGTTGGAGAAGGCAATGGCGACCCAGTCGGGCTGGGAGGAGGACCACTGGAGCTGCTCGATCTCGGCGCCGGCGGTGTAGGCGAGGATGGGATCGAGGCCGCCGTCGACGGGCTGGCCCATGGAGGAGAGGTCCCAGATGAGGGCCTGAGAGTCGTCGCCGGCGGTGCAGATGTGGCAGGAGCTGTGGGGGGCCCAGGCGATGGCGTTGACGGAGGCCTGGTGGCGCTGGAGCTCGACGACGGGGAGGGTGGGGAAGCGGATGTCGAGGACGACGACCTTGGCGGTGTCCATGATGATGGTGGCCATGTAGCGGGGGGTCCTGCTTGTTCCAGCCGAGACGAACGAGTGGGGTGTCGGGCTCGGAGCTCTCATAGATGATGGTGGAGTGTTCCTTGTCGCGGAGGTCGAAGACGCGGACGGAGCCGTCGGCGGAGACGGAGGCGAAGACGCCGAGGCCGCCCCAGGCAATGTCGTAGACCTCCTTGTCGTGGGCAATGAGCTGGGTGTCGACGGCCTCGCGCTCGATGTCCCAGATGGTGCAGGTGGTGTCGATGCTGGAGGTGCCGATGCGGCGGGGCTCGGCCTCGTTCCAGTCGAAGGAGGTGAGGGGGCCGCAGAACTCGCTGTTCTTGTTGCCGTTGAGGACGGAGAGGAGGCGGACTCTGCAAGTGGAGGCGGCGGCGGAATTTGTTTTGTCAGAAGAAGGATGAAAAAGAAGATCGTCGGATTCAGAGTCATCGGAAATGCGCCAGAGGCGGAGGAAGTCGCTGGAAGTGGCGAGGAGGTCGGGCTTCTGGCATTCCTTGTCGGGGATGAAGATGGTCTTGGTGGGAGGGTAAGGGTGCTCGAAGGAGAGTGCTGGGTCCGATCGGATCTCTCCCGTCGAGTCGTCCAACTGAACGATCTCCAGCCGGTTCGGCGGCTGCTCCAGCAGGCTGGCTATGGCCAATCGATACTTCTTGTCTCGCCGGACGCTCCAGTTCATGGCGTAGATGTGCCACGGCGCCTCGTACGTGTATATCTCCGACCTCTTCTGCTGCTCGTCCGACCCTTCCTGCTGCTGCTGCTGCTGCTGCTGCTGCTTCGCCTGCTGCTCGCTCCCACTCCCCGCCCCCATTTTTTATTTTTTATTTTTTCCCTTTCTTTCTTTGTTTTTCTTATTATTTTTCTATTCAGATTTCTTTCTTTTGATTTTGGGTTTTCTTCTTCCTTTCCTTTCCACCAAAATTCCACTGATTCTTTCTTTCTTTCTACAAATTCCAAATTGCCTCTCTTTGGTGTCTCGACTCTCAACCGAAATCCTCCCCTACTACCACTTCTTCTTTTTCCTCCTTTTACTGCTCTCTCTCTCTCTCCTCTCTCTCTCTCTCTAACCCAATTAACTAGGGTTATCCTCTTTTAACGCTTCACTAGCCTTACCGCTTAACTAAATTATACATACATACATATATATATATATATATATATATAAACAAACAAACAAACAAACAAACCTTCGTTCTTGTATCTATCTCATTCTTTTGTTTTGGGATTTAGGACGGGCAATGAC
Organism: Ficus carica; assembly: GCA_009761775.1. Taxonomy (NCBI): domain Eukaryota; kingdom Viridiplantae; phylum Streptophyta; class Magnoliopsida; order Rosales; family Moraceae; genus Ficus; species Ficus carica. The sequence goes on along the minus strand of CM019743.1, from coordinate 11,459,362 downwards.
AACCACTTATTCTATGTTTTTTCCCTTTTTCTTTTTTTTTTTTTTTTTTTTTTTTTTTTTTTTTTGACTTTCCTCTCCACGAAAGAAAAGGAGCAAGTGCGACCATTTTAGTTATTAACTAAAAAAAAAGGTGCGACCATTTAGTTCTAAGCTTAACTAAATTACCAATTACTTCCATTAAATTACGAGTATTAACTTCTTGTGAAATCGGTGTACATATATATATATATATATATTTATATTATTTTAAAAATGTATGTGTATATATATATATACGGATAGAAGACGAGCGTAGTAGTGGGTACTTGAGAGGTTCCCCTCCTCTGAGTCTTTTGCTCGGAGGTCTAAGGTAAACATTTTATGAACTACTAGTCCTTCTCTTTTTTCGCTTCTGACTTCTTTGTTACATTTCCTTCCTTAAACTTTGACAGTTACTGTGTTTTTCCAATATTACAAGATTGTTTCTGCTATATGTTCATGTTAAGGAAAACAGGATTGTTGATTCTGCTCTTTTTTTTCTTTGGAATTTACTTGCACGCACACATACTCATTACTTTATTAGATACATATATATAGATATAGATATAGATATAGATAGATTCTCATTCTGTAGAGATACACCGATTTGCTCATCCTTTTTACATTAAAATAAAAATAAATAAATAAAAAATCTTCTCCGAATGTTTTCTATGTCCCAAATTCATTCCTTTTCTTGCACTCCCGATCTTCTCTCCAAAACAAACTTCGCTTCTCAGGAAGCCTTTACCTTACTCCAAAAGTGCACCACTTTTAGGCAACTCAAGCAAATCCACGCCAAGATTATTCGCGCCGGTCTTTCCCATGATCAACTCCTCCTCCGTAAAATTATCAACTTTTGCTCTTCCCATGACCATTTGGAATACGCCGCTCTTGTTTTCCATCAGATTCCCTCTCCTCTCACCTTTACTTGGAATCTTATGATCAGGGCTTATACCTTAAACGCCTCCTCCCACCAAGCCCTCCTCCTCTATACCTTTATGATGTCCCGCGGTTTCCCTCCCGATAAGTTCACCTTTCCCTTTGTCATCAAAGCTTGTGCGACTTGTTCTTCGTTCCATCAAGGGCATGCCATCCATGGTCAGTCCATTAAAGCCGGTTTCTCTGGAGATATCTTCGTGCAGAACACTTTGATGGATTTCTACTTCAAGTGCGGAAACGCGCATAATGGACGCAAGGTGTTTGAAAAAATGCACGTTCGCAATGTGGTTTCTTGGACGACCATGGTTAGGGGGTTGCTTGCTAGCGGCGACTTACATGCTGCCCGAGCAATCTTCGAACATATGCCAGCTAAAAATGTTGTGTCGTGGACTATCATGATTGATGGGTATGTTAAGAATCGACAACCGGAAGAGGCGTTCGAGCTCTTCAGGAGAATGCAGCTTGACAATGTGAGTCCAAACGAGTTCACGCTCGTGAGCTTGCTGAAAGCTTGTACAGAATTGGGGAGCTTGAAGCTGGGAAGGTGGGTTCATGATTTCACTCTTAAGAATGGATTTAATCTAGACGTTTTCTTTGGGACGGCTCTAATTGACATGTACAGCAAATGTGGTAGTTTAGAGGGTGCAAGGAGGGTTTTTGACAAAATGCAAGCCAGGAGCTTAGCCACTTGGAATTCAATGATCACGAGCTTGGGCGTGCACGGGTTCGGAGAGGAAGCCCTGGCTCTCTTTGAAGAGATGGAGAGGACGGATGTGCAGCCAGATGCAATTACATTTGTAGGCGTTTTATCCGCCTGTTTGCAAACAAACAACCTCCATGATGGTCGCAAGTACTTTGAGTACATGACTGAAGGTTATGGTATATCCCCGATTTGGGAACATTATACTTGCATAATTGAACTGTATAGCCGTGCTGGTATGCTAGATGAGGTCGGCCGATTAGTAAAGGCTATGCCAGTGAAAGCAAATGATGAACAACTATGGGGTAGTAATACCAATGGCACGGCTAGTGTAGGTGAGCTTGATTTCAGGAAGACAGATGACTTGGATTGCTTAGTAGCTCGAAAATGCTATAATTCTGATCAACTTGGTTGGCGTAGGGTCTTCAAATGGGATGGGGGTTGATTTTCTGCTGGACAAGACAAAGTTAGACTACTTAATATCTGTTGTAACAGAAAAAAAAGGCCGTCTTTTTGGCTTTAGGCACTGCATTTGTTATCTAATAAAAACGAAGAAGTTGAAGCCGATTTATAAAAGGCTTTGCAACTTGCAAGTAAAGTCACCTGTATGGAAAGGACGGTCTTGGTGATATGATGTCCAACAGGTTTAGTTAAAATTTCATGTGTTTGTATGTACTATGTGCATGTTAATATGCAAAATATATGCATAGTTGCGCGAGCCAATGAAAGTAGAGCCGTGGAAATCTCTATGTTTCAAGTATGTTTGTATATTTTGGTCCTGTCAGTTAATTAAACCAAAAGTAATTAAAAGCTGAGGGAGGGGATAATCAAATTAAAATGAGTGGCTTAGTTCTAGTACTATATTCTTCTTCCTTCATCTTTTTAGTTGTAATTTCATGTAACCTTTATTATTTATATTCTAATCTTTTCTGATCTACATTAATGGTATCTTTGGATTTTATACGACGGCAAACAGTGATTCTCCTTGGTATCTTTGGATTCATTTGTATTTGTAGGTTTGTTTGTTAGGGGAGAAAATGTCAAACAGGGAAAGACGGCAAAAGTAGAAAATTCTAAATATATGAGGTGGCATTACCGAGGAGCGCGAAACAATAATACAATAATCTAATCTGCATTAGTGTGTTGAGAATATCGAATTAGTGTGTCCCTTTTTGTCCTAATTGCCTGCACTGCAGGAGGAGGGTCTGCGTTTCTTTCTACCTATAAGTGCTTAACCGGTTAGCACTGAAGAATTGAATTCTCAGCGGTAAAAGAAAATAAAAATAAAAACCTATCATGGAAGATATTCCAACTTCAAGAGTTTGCTTTGAATTAGTAAGTTCATTTTTTTTTTTTTTTTCATTTTTTTTTTTTAAATGTTATGATAATTGGATGTAGGAAAGTGTAATATTTCCAGTTTCCCAGTAGAGTATGCTAGTCCCAAATGTGTTAGATTGCTAGAGGAGTTGAATGTTGATGATGAATTTGGTGTTTAAAATATAATATTATGGAGAACATTTCAGTTGGAAATTGCAGGACAGGGCTTCTTTGCCACTATCTATTTGGCAATGGCTCTGCCGAATATGTGCTCCTTGACGTGGTAGATGACCAAGAATGTGGTGTTGTTGTGAATCCGTCTCTCTGTTTCTTTAGCAGAACCAGCGCTCACGTCTGTGCTTCTTGCAATGGCTGGCTTCTGTTTTCATGCACTGATGTCACCGATATTACCCTCGTCAACTACAATGTCTTTAACTTCTTCACCAAGCAATCCTTCACCCCTCCACAACCTCAGATCCGCAGACCTAGTATTAGAACCGGTCTCGCTGTTGATGGTCAACACTATCAAGTTGTACGCATTTTTAACGTTGATAACAACGGCAGCCATCTTTTGGAGATGGAGATTTACTCGTCAGAGAAGGGTGTTTGGAGACACGAGCGTCCCTTAATTCCCCTCCCGCCTGACCTTCCCAAGCTCCGTACGTTCCCTCTCTACTCGAACGGAGCCATCCACTGGGAGTTGGGCGGCCACTTGCTCGTGTACTGTGTCCACCACGGTGAGTGCAAGCTCATCCAGCTACCGAACTATGTGGGTTTAGACAAATGGTCAGAACATTCGCTAACATACGGGCAGTGCTTGTGGGAGTCAGAAGGGCGTGTCCACTATTGCTACTCTGATTTCGATGGGATTCACACATGGTTACTGATCAAGGATGCAGAGATTGAAGACTATTGTTCCTACCACTATAACCTCCGGTGGAAGCATGATTACTCTGTGATGCATGAAACTCTAGTCTCCCGAAATCCAAGCATCTTTGTGCAGAATAGCCTTGGCTTTTGGCACACGGGGCCATCCTTTGCATCTCCAGTGGCTTACGTTGACAAGTTTCGCACAATCTACTTGAAGCTACCTGGGGTGGTGGTTTCCTACAATTTAAGGACCCGAACTCTGAAGGAGATTTGTAAATACGAGTTCCCAAAGACCAATTTCCAATGCTGCTTGGTGTCCCCGTTGTTCATGGAGGTGACGTGCCGGAATTCAGAGCAAACAAGCGGAGTGGGGACGTAATCTGTTTACCGACACCGGCGGCAAAAGACATGGCAGAAGGGAGGATCAGCATTTGCAATGGATGACTCCATTGGAGGAGCTACGTTTGTGCCAAGTGGGGGAGGGGGGCATAGAATTTTTCTTATTTTAAAATTTAGTCCGATTTTTTTTTTTTGTAATTTTTCCTTTTTGCCCACACTTCAAATTAATTATCTACTATAAGCCCTCACTAAAAACTCAACTCATTTTATCTATAAGCTCATTAGTCCTATACATCAAGCAAGCAATTTTCGATGGTATTGAAAATAAAGTTGTTATACATGATTCAATTTTAGTATATTGTCATTAATTATTGAACTAGAAGCCAGTTGTGTCATTGGTTATAAGCCTAGTAGCGGTAAGAGATATAGGGTCCAAATGAGTTAGAAAGATGGTGTACTATTCAGAACAGCCTTACTAGTTTGATTCCTTTTGTTTTAACATATTTTGGGGTTGATGCCATTAAACCGGATACAAACAGTAGAAGACGTTCGAATGGCAAGGAAAGAGATAGAGTTGTTTAGGAGTTGTTTAGTCATTGACCTCACCTGATCTGCAAATATAATCCCGTAATTGGGATGCCAGTATGTGATGATCATGATGTTGGTAGAGAGTGGGATTCTTTTAATAATCAAAAAAATAAAAATAAAAAAATAAAAAAAATCAGAAAAGGACAGGGGGAAAAAAAAAAAATCATCGCAATATTAACATAATAATAATAATAATAATGGGCCACGTTTGTCTCACTACACTAGTCTTTCCTTCGTATCTCTTTTGTAGCCCTCACTCAAGAATCATAGGAAAAGAAAAGAAACGTGGCTTATTATTTTAGTGAAAAAAAAAAATATACAAAAGGCAAAGCTGGCAAAAGGGATTCCAAATCTTTGAGAAAAGGTCAAAAATCCAACGCTGGCATTTTTTTAATAAGTTGATTAATCATGATATATATCAATAATTTTTATAATCAATAATTAATTATTCATAATCAATTATTGATTAATCATTATCAAAATCAATAATTTTCTATTCAATTAGTAATTAACTATATTAAATATTAAAATATCATTTTTTTCTTAAATAGTTAATCAATAATTGATCACATAATATAATTTAGTTAATCAGTTATTGACTTTTCAATAACGTAGATCAACCAAATTTTATAATTAATTATTTATTGACTATTAGTCAATTACTGAAATTGTTAAATTTCATAATCGGTCAATTAGTGATTGACTAAATCTAGAAAAATAAATAAAAAATAAAAAAAAAACGTTTATTTTACCAAATAAAAAAAATAAAAAAAGGTGTGCCATCATTTAAATTACGTGACTAAATATGATCATCCACTTAATTTTTCAAATATTTTCAGTAAAGTCTAACATGGAAGAGATAAAGCAGGGGGCATACGAAGAGATGAGGAATGGAAATTGATGTGTTTTTGTTTAGTTTGCGTTTTATGACCGTTTGGTTCAGTCAACTTCCCAGCCTCGCCTTTCCTTTCTTTTGTTTTTTGTTTTTTGTTTTTTGTTTTTTGTTTTTTTTTTTTTTCTTTTCTGTTCAAGTTGAGAACATAAATAAATAAATAAGTATAAAAATGGTGGTTATTGAATGAATGACAATCTGTGCAGGAGAGAAATATCAAAACATGATACGCGGACCGATGTCCCATCCTGTTGTGATTAATATTAAAAAAGCGTGCAAATTTCAATAACCTGAGCTGTTTGGAATTAGCAAAATAATTTAAAAATTGATTGGGGACTAATATATATATATATATATAATTATATTTTGCATTGAAGATACTGAATATATATACATACATATAAAGAGAGATAGAAATTAGAATAGTGATATTTTATTGGGTTTTTTTTTTTTGTTTTGTTTTTTTGAAGGTAGAGATATTATGTACAGTATAAATAATTTAAAATTAAAAAAAGAGAGGAGAGAGAGAAACCGTGACGGGGGAAGAGGGAGAGAGAGAGAGAGAGAGAGAGAGAGAATGGCAATGAACTTGAAATTGGGCCCTCAGTTGCAGTCGTATTATAAAGTGAGAGAGGGACAATCAGCACGAGGGGCAGGAGGAGGAGGACAGGGTGTACAGGAAGCAAAACCATCAGCAGGAGCAGCCATCCTCCCGTTTTCCCGTCCCTGTAGTACCAGTATTAACGCCATCATCATTTACAACAACATAAGACGCACACAAAAAAGCACAAGACATCCCAGAATACCTTTACAGTTACCGTTACAGTGGTCGGACTCGATCTCGTTCTCAAACTCAACAATCTCAGGAAGCAAAGCAGTTATTCCTTGTTTTTACGAGGGAAAATGAGCAATCTGCAGCTTCGGCACGTGGAGGGCGTGGTGACGGTGGCGGCGCCCCCACAATGCCAAAGGCGTGACTCTGGGAGAGCCCCTCTCTTCCGACGACGCCCTCGATCCCCACCACCTCAGGCTCGTCGTCCCTTCCCACCAATTCTCCCAAAATGCTCTTATTCCTTCCCCTGACAAGGTCTGTTTTTCCTTCAGTGGTCCCTCTTTTTTTTTTTTTTTTTGATCTATGTGTTCTTCTTCTTCTACTTCTTTAAAGTTTAACTTAACAAAAAAAAAATAATAATAATAATAATAATAATAACAAATATGACAGATAGTTAGTTAGTGATCTAATAAATCTAAAAAATGTTAATAAAAAAGCAGTACTGGAGATGTACAAGAGGTCCATCGAAGATCCCGCAGGATTCTGGTCGGACATCGCCTCCCAATTCTTCTGGAAACAGCCTTGGAACGCTTACTCTGTCTTCTCTGAGAATCTCGACGTCCGCAATGGCCCTGTCCACATCCAGGTTCACTATGTTTTTTTTTTTTTTTTTTTTTTTTTTTTTTTTTTTTTAATTATTTTCCTTTGAATCACAAAGAAAGTCATGATATTAGTTGGTTTAAGAAAGAAGAGATAGATCGATCTGTTGTGTGTCTTATGAAGTGGTTCAAGGGCGGCTCCACCAACATTTCGTACAATTGCCTCGATAGAATTGTGGAATCCGGTTACGGTGACAAAATCGCCCTTTTCTGGGAAGCCAATGACCCTGGTGTTGGTGCCACTTCTTTGACTTACAACCAGCTTCTCTCTCGAGTTTGCCAGGTCCATATCCCTATTACATCCCATTCTTATTTTACATTTTAATATACATATATATATATATATATATATATATATTATGCTTTTCTCAATCTCCTTACTTATCTTTTATCATCTCAATTATCATTTTCGTTTGGTCCCCTTCAGCTTGCAAACTATTTGAAACATATTGGCGTTAAAAAGGGTGATGCCGTTGTTGTTTACTTGCCCATGCTTATGGAACTTCCCATCACCATGCTCGCCTGTGCTCGTATCGGCGCGGTTCATTCCGTATTTTAACTCCCTTCTCTCTTCTCCCTTTCCCTTTTCAACTATCCAATCCACATTTTCTCTTTCATTAATTCTTCTTCTTCTTTCTTCTTCTATCTTCTTCTTCTTTCTCCAGGTTGTTTTTGCAGGATTTTCTGCAGAATCTCTTGCTCAGAGAATTGTCGACTGCAAACCCAAAGTTGTCATCACTTGCAATGCTGTTAAGAGGGGTTCGAAAACCATCCACCTCAAAGACATCGTTGATGGCGCCCTCCTGCAATCCGCCCAAAATGGCGTCTCCATAGGTTCCCACTTTCATGCTTTTAATCATCTTATCTTAGAATGATTGCAACCTCACATGCCAGTTTCCATTACAATTCTCATTCTCTCTCTCTCTCTCTCTCTCTTTCTTTTTTTTTTTTTTTTAAACAGATACATGCCTAGTCTACGCAAATGAAACAGCCATGAAGAGGGAAACTACAAAATGGCAAGAAGGAAGAGATATATGGTGGCAGGTTGGTTAGAATGCAACCCCATCCTTTCCAATACAATTCTCATTGTCAAAAGATTTTTCATACCTGTTTTTCTGCATACTGTGTATATTTAAAAATAAAAATAAAAATAAAAACCTTTATAATATGGTTAGCAGTTCTTTTTTTCTTTTAATTTTGATAAGAAAGATCACTGCATGGCTATTGTTGTTAGATAAGTCTGGAATATTTTGTGGTGCATAAAACTTAATGTAGTTGTTTTAGGCATTATTACTGTTACTGATGAACGACGAGTGTGTGTCTTCCAGGATGTAGTTCCTAAATATCCAACTCATTGTGAGGTGGAGTGGGTTGATGCTGAGGATCCACTGTTTCTGCTCTACACTAGTGGCAGTACTGGCAAGCCAAAGGTATGGCGTATGCGTATGCATCACAAGATCACATCCATGATTCAAGGATGTGCTTCTTTCCCAGTAAAAACAGAGTATTTTCTTTCTTTTCCCCTAGGTAGGCGTGTTTTAATTTTTATTTCTTTTATTTTATTTACCTTTTTCTTTTTTTTCCATTTTCCTTTGAAGGGTGTTCTCCATACAACCGGAGGATATATGGTGTATACTGCAACAACATTCAAATATGCATTTGATTATAAACCTACTGATATATACTGGTATCTTTGAATAGTCAGCCCTCTTTTCTTTGGAACTTCACGTTAGTATTGAACCATTTTGCTGCTTAACAAACCCCCCCATTTTTCTTCTTCTAGGTGTACGGCTGACTGTGGTTGGATTACCGGGCACAGCTACGTCACTTACGGACCCTTGCTCAATGGAGCCAGTGTCATCATTTATGAAGGGGTAAATTTTACTTGAAATGTACACTAGTCATTCATACTTGATAGAGGATAACTAACAGTAAGCCAAGAGCAATATTTATGCATGCAAATACACGCATCCAATAATTACACTTTTGGTGTTTGGAGAGCTAATGATAAACTTTGTGTTCCTAAACATCTGGCTTGGAAGCTAAGTAAAAAGTTCTATCCTTTAAGATAAAACATTCTTAGAAGGGAATTTGGCATTGATTGTGGATCTCCTTTAAGAATCTTCTGCCAAATTTTATTGCTTCTTATAACTTTTGGACTCGGGGTTGTACTAATTATGGAATCGTTTTTGTAAGCTATTACATGTGAGAGTTTGTATTTCAAAACCTGTAGATGGTCGCGTGAGAAGTGATTTTTATGTATTTATGGTTTAATTTTTGTCCTTAGAGACGCAGAATGTATGCACAAAAGAATTAGCTTCCCATAGCAGTAGGGCAGGTAGTTTTTATGTGTGTGTGTGTGTGGAGGCTTGTACAAGTAACTACTAAGGCAAAAATAGGGCCATTTGCAAAATTCCACTACCAGCTTAACATATCAAATCAGCATATCAATCGCAGCTGGTAAATTTGGGGAGTCCATTGCATTTTTATAGTCATCTAATGTCAATGTATCAATGTACGACATGCAGGCTCCAAATTATCCTGATTCGGGACGCTGTTGGGACATTGTTGACAAATACAAGGTCACAATATTTTACACCGCTCCCACATTGGTGCGGTCCCTCATGCGCGATGGTGATGAGGCAAGTTATATCTTGTCTTATAAACTCTAATTTACCTGGATATCAGTAGATAAAAAATGACAGAAAATGTTCTTGTTATCAAATTAAATTTGTAGTTTAACCGTGCCTGTTCCAACCTATGTGAAGTTGCTTGGTTAAAAACCATATCATTTTTCTTTTTTATTTGCATTCATGGATTCTCCAAGACTCAGTATTCTCCTTATAGATAATTTAGCTATTACATATATCGATCAATAAAGAGAAAGAAAAAGGAGCTCCATTTCCCAGGTGCCCTTGTAATTGGTGAAAACTGATCAACTATTTTTCATAATGCAGTATGTTACTCGCTACTCAAGAGAATCCTTACGGATCCTTGGAAGTGTCGGTGAGCCTATCAATCCAAGTGCATGGAGGTAGCCAGATTCGATAAGAGAATTTGTTTTAACCTAAATTTATACTCGTATGGGGTATATCAAGTAGCTTCTCTAACTAATGCACATGTGGCATTGCTGCAGGTGGTTCTACAATGTAGTTGGAGATTCAAGGTGTCCTATTTCTGACACTTGGTGGCAAACTGAAACTGGCGGCTTCATGGTAATTTTGTTCTTGTTCTATTCTAATGGAACTCATAGAGTAGCATTAGACATGGGATTTTTTGGATATTGTCTCCATTGAATACATGTTCATATGAACATACAGTTCCTTGTCTCTGCCATTTAAAATAAACATAATGCTTCACTTGTATTCCTTGCAGATAACTCCTTTACCAGGTGCCTGGCCTCAGAAGCCTGGTTCCGCCACTTTCCTTTCTTTGGAGTTCAGGTACTTTTTGTATATTTTATCATCTACGGACTGTTTTTTTCCCCTTGTAAATACATAGTTCAGAGCTTCATTGCCTTATTGGTGTTTGAATGCAGCCTGTTATAGTAGACGAAAAAGGTGTCGAGCTTGAAGGGGAGTGTAGCGGTTATCTGTGTGTGAAAAACTCTTGGCCTGGAGCATTCCGTACCCTTTATGGTGACCATGAAAGATATGAAACCACTTACTTTAAGCCATTCCCAGGCTATTACTTTACCGGTGATGGCTGCAGCAGGTAATTCATAGTACGAAACTGTCACATTGGTGCTGCGGAATAGAGAATTAAAGAACACTCGAATTTTACGGAATTTGATATTATTATTGATAGCTTGGTAACTTCTCTCAAACTGGAGAGCTTGGGGTTTAGATAGAAAAATATAGGCTAGAAATATGAAACTAAATCAAATGGGAAACTTGGCAAATTACAAGAAAATATTAAATAGGAAACAATAAAATCTAAAAGTTAGGAAAATCTAAAATGGGAAATCTTGAACAGGGAACTGTTTGACTATTGTTTTTCCTACATCACACATGAACTCTTCCACGCAGCCGCACACTCAATGCATTATTATGCACACTCAATGCATTTTTATATGATCATTTCTTTCTTTTTTTTTCTTTTTTTTTTTTAATCAAGAATCTTCTAATCTTCTAAATTGATTGCTATGCATGATTAAGCTTCAAAACCTATGTTGCAGGGACAAGGATGGATACCACTGGCTCACCGGACGAGTTGATGATGTTATCAATGTCAGGTATTTGATGTTCAATATATTTTTATCTTGGTATCCATTTCCTATTATTTAAAGGAACATGGAGGGAAATCTATACTTGTGGAGATTTATGTATTCTAGACTAGAATCTTACGCCATTTTCTTGTCTCACCTTTTCCCCTCATCTCTCTCTCTCTCTCTCTCTCTCTCTCTCTCTATAAATGTTTTATCAATTTAACTGTTAATGATTGAAAAAAGCTACACCCATTATAGGTTTTTGTGGTGGGGGTTAATACTTTTCGCAATGCTTGCAGTGGGCATCGTATTGGTACAGCTGAAGTAGAATCTGCTTTGGTTTCACATCCCAAATGTGCGGAAGCTGCTGTCGTTGGTGTTGAGCATGAGGTATGTCTACTCTCATGTGTGTGTGTGTGTGTGTGTGTGTGCATGTTTGTGAGAGAGAGAGAGAAGAGAAGAGAAGAGAAGAGAAGAGAGGACATATGCAAGGAAGTTATTTGCTTTGTAGTATTCCCTGTCATTGACGTTTCTAATGAGCGCACATACTTGTCAGCAGAATGTCTTAAGAAACAAATTCGTGCTGCTTTAAGCGATTTGGCTGTATCTATGCATTATTGTTCATGGGAAAGGACAGTACATATTTATACATAATACGCGAGACGAGACTGAAACTGAAAGAGAAGATGGCTGCCCCGGTTTTTCAACTAAAGTGTTTTTCATGATGTAGGTTAAAGGGCAGGCTATATATGCATTTGTTACCCTTGTAGAAGGTGTTCCTTACAGTGAAGAACTACGGAAGAGTCTCGTACTCACTGTTAGAGAGCAGGTACGCCTCCAACCTAATAACTCGACGGCTGAACCATTCCAGAAATGTTTTGCACCATAATGTAAAGGTGTTCTCTAGAGGGCTCATTGTTTATATATGTATCTATATATAACAACATAAATATATGGAGAGAGAGAGAGAGGGAGAGAAAGCTGTTCATTCATTCTTTAGATTTAGTTTTCTAAAAGTCTAACTTGGTCAGTGTAACTTCAGTTAGTTATGTTCCAAGGCGTCATAATTTTTAGATGATCAGTATTTGTGCTCTAGTGGCATGGTTGAATTTTTGATGATCTGGAAAAATAACACCCTTGTTTTGATTGTGCTTAAGTTTTGCTGTAATATAGTTTCCCCTTTTCAAAATAAATAAATAGATAAACTTTTTTAGCATAGATCTACATAAGTAAAGTAGATTCTTATAGGCAGACGTATAAATTTGTGAAGATGTGGTCTGAAAGTTGGAAAAATGTTTTTAACATAAAACTATCAGATAGGAGCATTTGCTGCGCCGGACAGAATTCACTGGGCACCTGGACTTCCAAAGACAAGGAGTGGAAAGATAATGAGAAGGATTTTGAGAAAAATTGCTTCGAGACAGTTAAACGAGCTTGGAGACACTAGCACACTTGCTGACCCAAGTATAGTAGATCAGCTTATTGCACTTGCCGATAGCTGAAGACATTTGTGGCATGGACGGTAAACTATCTCTACTCTCGAGTTGTCATGCAGCAATCATTCTGAGTAGCTAAAGAAGAAAACCACTTTGATAGTTTACAAATATCCATAGTTTGTCCTTTGAAAAAAGTAAATAAATAAAATAAAAAAGAAGATGCAGTATTAAAGGCTCTGGTTTCCCAGAACTGCAAACAACGAACTTGGCAGGGTGTATTCGACCATAGTTGTGCTGAAATGATTGCTAGCTCCAAGGGATTGCTGCTGACAAGTAATCAAATTTAACGGCTTAAAAACAGCCCCGGAAACAGCAGCTCCTAACCATAAAATCCATGTTTTAATCGTCCTCTTTTTTTTTTTTTTTTTTTTGGGGTTGTCTCTTCCTTTCTGGAATTGTCCATTTTAACGGATTTCTAAATACCTTTTGTGCAGGATACGTCAACAAGTACAATGTTGTTTATTTTGCTGGAAAGATGGAGAATACATTTGTTGCTAGCTAGCAAGAAAACGACGAATAGTTGATTTATATAAAATTCATTTTTAATTTTCTATACATTTAAGAGGTTGCGCATTGTTTTTGTCGTGAAAGAATAATATCAGACAGTTGATTTGAATAAATTGAATGTGGGAAACATTCCTCCTTGTAGAAGACTGTTTGAAATATCAATTTGAACCTTCTTCAATCCCAAATACCCAACTGACCTGAGCGTTTTTTTTTTTTTTTTTTTAATTTGCTTGCATAGCTTAACTATTTTGCCTATTATTGGATTTAAACAAGATGTCCAAGATGCAACACGCTCTCACATCATATGGGGAGATTTACAGACGTGTTGACTGAAAATACCCGCTCCAAACCCACCCCAACACACACACAAACGCGCACGGAGAACCGAAAAACAAAAAACAGCATTCCCTTCCTGTTCCCTCCCTCACTCTGGCATCTTAGGCTGAAATGGTGACCTCGCTAGCATAGGCAATCTCAGAGGCCAAATGACGAACAACTCCCCAATGCAGAGCCTTCACGTAGGCAAGGGTAAGGGCAAGGGCAAGGTCAAGGCAAGTGAGTAGAACCAATCAGTGAGGAATCGACCAAAACTGGTCAGCCCGGATCTCTTAGTTACTTGAGCGAGGCAAATAGCTCGTCATATGGTTTTGACCACATGATTTGAGGCTATATTTTCCGGTGCATATTGCAACGGTAATTATATGAGTGAGCACAAGTATGGTCTCTTCTAGAATGTGTGTTTGTGTTCTCTCTCACCGACTTCTCACTCAATTTTTTTTTCCCCCTTCTTTTCTGTTTCTTTTCTTTTTCCCTTCTATTCCTCTCACCGGCTTATCCGTCACACTCTCATCGCCGACAATTGAATCAACATAAAAAACCAGTGATGACGCACCTGATCTCAGTATTTATTTATTTAACGCTAGCACCATTTCTCTTTGCCTTTGCCAATCTCGTTGACGGAAAAGTGGGGTCATGAGACCCATCACTAGTGGGTTTCATGACCCACGGAGAAGTGCATTTAGACCCACACCAGTGCATATCGATGGAGGCAGTCTCACTACTAGTCAACAGTGGAGGTGAAGGAGAGCCTGCAGCAGCAACAGCGTTGACAAGGAACAAACTGTTTGGAGAACACATGGCGGGAATAAAAGGAGACCGCATCACCAGGGAAAGGGGCGATTTGACGTCGATGTCAGGGAGGAACCTAGGTGGGATTTTGTCACCGTTAGGAGGGAGGGGCTAGGTTCGCTATTGCCGCCACAGGAAGGGGAGGTTTTCTTCTTTTTTATTTCTTTTTTTTTTTTTTTTTTTTTTTTTTTTTTTTTTTTTACAGAAGAAATAATTTTGTGCTGATGTAAAACTCTCCTTGCCCACACCTTCAGATCTGACCCAACGATTCAAATTGTGTGAAAACCGTGCCCCATGGAAACCTTCTCCTTATTAATGTTTTTACTATCATTTTTATACAAGTAACAATGCAAACCTTTGCCTCTACAAGAAGAGTACGAAGACAAGAATTTTAACAAAAACTTGTATGGCTTCCTGTGTGTTGAAATACGCATATATGTTGGCACCAACCATCATAGTCCCTCATTATTCACAAAATCATTTGCACAACCATCTGTCATATAATATGTAAAGATGCAAACTTTTTCAGCTCTCAGCGCACTTTACCTCAAATGGCTTTGCAAAGTTTTCCTGCCATTCTATACTAACATTAATATAAAAGAAAAAGTAGTGAGGTCGAAGTTGGTTTTTCAATGCGAAAGGAATTTAAAAATAAAAAATAAAAAAAAAAATAAAAAAAAAAAAAAACCTAACAATAATAAGCCCAAAGTAACAGGCATGAAAGAGCTCAATGCACATAACAAGCAAAATGAAGTTTCAATAAGCACGTAATAGGTACTTTCAACTTTCCCAAATAAACTTATCTCTCCATGTTCTATAGAAAAAATATAAAAATAAAAATCTTCCAGAAATCACCGTGTACTTTATCAGTCATTACAAAGCAAAAGGTCCAAATAGCTTTGAACGTGGACAAAGGTATTAGAGAGAGAGACATTGGCCCAAAAATAGAAAAAAAAAATTTCAAATGCGGTCAATGAGTACCTAAATTGGAAGATTATGGAGCACAGACATCCTAGATACCATAGCAGAAGCAACCCGCTACAGGATCTTACACCGCCAAAGTAACAATTCACCGGCTCTTAATCAGAATCGCCGTACACGTCCCCATCATCTGATAGCTCATCAAATGATCTTATGTCAAGCTGGTAACGAAGGATACCTCCAATCCCACCGAATCCTCTGCAAAATTGCGATCCCTCCTGAGATTTGTTTGTTACAAATTCAAGTGTACAACCAAACCGCTTGTACTCGTTGGCAAACCACTCAAGTAATGGCATCTTCTCCTGAACTTCGAGCTCCGACGAAGTAGCCGCATCACGGAAATTGCTCTGGTCAGCTTCTTGGTCCTTGTTCAGATGCTTTATTATAATCTCACCAGTAGCACTATTTTTCAACACATACCTATTGATATCCAGATTCTCCCACACAATGAGGGTTTCTACAGCACCCATTTCGAGGGCCTTGAGGGTGTCATCCACACCAAAGACATATTTACCAGTGTCCTGACTAATCTCCTCAAAATACTTTCCAATCAAGCGTTTCTCTTGTATGAACTTCACATTAGACAGAATTTCTGCAGATAGCTCGATAGCCTGATTGAAACCATTTTCCCCCCCATAAGAAACGTCGACGACATTCAATATCTTTGCCTGCAAACGAGGATCGAACATATCTGACTGGCTTAGTTCGGTTTTGAAATCTGCTGAACCAGCAAGTATAAGACCGGCAACATTAGGCTGACTGGTGGCAGGATTGATGAAGAATTGAGTGGCGAGCTCTGCAGTCTTTCTGACGTAGTTATGGCGCTTTTCCATGCGAAGACGGGCAAAACGGAGCGCTGACTGACCTCCTCTTCCGTGCTTCTTAGGGAGGTCAACAGTGAATTTGTGGAGAACCTCACGGGTGTTTCCACTTAATGTCCCGAAAAGGGTACCGTTTCCATCCATGACAATAAAGCCAAACTTATCGTCAGATTCCAAAAGTTCATTGAGAGCTTCAGTGTGGAACTTGTTGTCACAGAGATACAAAGATGCATTGATAGGCTTGAAAGGTTCAAAGTCAATGGTGACCTTCTTTTCTTTGCCGTCTTCGGTGACAATGGTGCCGGTGTAGAGGACGAGGCCGTTAGGAGGGACCTTGCTATAAAGCTTGAGGCGTTGTTGAGCGGAAGTAATGGCACCCAAGACGGACTGGCGGTTGACCCGGCTCTTGATGTTGGAAGCGGTACCGAATTCATCGCCCAACATCTTAGTGACACGAGAAATCTGATCGCGGGGAGGCATGATGAGGGAAATCATGCTGGTACCGTTGCCACGGGCAGATTCCAAAGCCTTTATCAATTTCTTGATCTTCCAAATCTCAATGTTCTTATCGGATTCATGACCATCAGCCATTGCAGCTTTGTTGAATATAACTGAGAATCAACGAGAAATAATTTATAAATAAACAAAAAATGAGAAATTCGCAAACGAAAGTGAAAACAAAAGTTAGGACTTAGGATCTGGGGAACTTATCGGTATCATGTTTGTTTGTTTTATTAAGATTAAGGAAAACTAATATTATCCATGTTTTTTTTTTTTTTTTAATATATCTACTAAGGAAGTTTAAATTGAGAAATTGAGCTTCTTCAAAGTTAAAACCCTAAAACTAAAAATAAAAAAAAAATAATAAAAATAAAAAAACACACATAGATAAAGATTAGAAGATCACCTCGGATAATACAAACAATTAATCAGATTAAGAACAGAGATCAGTAATCAGAGAACATACACAAAATAAATAAATAAATAAATAAATAATTGTTGGGGGAAAATTAAACCTGGAGAGAGTCTTGTTGAGCGAGCGAGCGAGCGACGGCCAAAACAAACGCAGCAGAGCAAACAAACACCTTTAAACTCTCCTTTTCAACTCTCTCTCTCTCTCTCGGAGTTTTGGGAACAACTTTTCCTTTTCCTTTTTCCTTTTTCCTTCTCCTCCTCTTCCTCCTAGGGTTTCAATTTAAGGTTCACAAGCACTAACATTAACTTTGTAGCTCTAGCAACCAATTTTAATATTAATTTTGCAATCTTAACTCACGTAAATCTTTTCATTAGTAAAATTAATGGATTGATTTAGTAATATTTTTATGGGTTAAAAAAAAAAAAAACTCATATAACATATAAATTAATACTTAAAAATTAAAATTAGAATTGATATCCGTTAATATTTTTAATTTCTTTTTTCATCTTGTCCATTTTGTTTTTTGTTTTTTGTTTTTTTTTTTTAACCCTCCTCCAAATTAAATTATAGAGCTAACCAAAAACCAAAGTAAAGAAATTTATGATATTGAGCATAGAACACCTCTGAAATCGCATTAAAAGAAAAATACTCTTTAACAACGTGTGAACCCCACACTTAAATTAAGTCTATTATTTATGGAAGATGGTTTAGCTATTTTATAGCGGAATGGATTATGGACCTGTTTGATTCATTTTGACTGAATAGATTAAGTGAACAAAAACACTTCTTCGTGTAACCCACTTTCAATCTCTACTTCTTTCGACATCCATCTCCATTTTTTCCAAAAATTTATTATTAAAAAAAAAAAAAAAAAAAAAAAATTTCTACCCAGTTACAGGCTGAACTATCATGGGAAGATCTTAACTTTGTATTAATTAAAAATTTTTCTTTTTTTTTTTTTTTTAATTGAAAGAAAGCTATTCAACTATATCTCTTACTACATAGAACGAATGGAACTTCAAACCGTGTCTTTCGTCCTTCTCTACTAACCATCACATTTCGGATCCAACACACACCATGTGATAATTTAAAATATATATAAATATATATATTCTTTAATTTTGCTTTGCTTACTTATTTTGTCCAACTAGTATTATCAAAAGGTGTGGAACAAAAAATATACAAAGCCCCAGAAGATGGGGCCAGCTTTGTGCAAACATTACAGGTCAGTCAGTATATTTTATATAAATATAGATACAACAACACCGAATGTGTATGTTGATTGTTGACCCCTTGGAAACAAAAAGTAAATAATAATTTTTTTTTTTTGTTGCAAAAAGCAATATCCTATCAAACAAATTACGACTGCTTGATTTTCTTTCCTTTGCGCATTGCTGGTTGGATGCTTATACACTCGCAACAAAAAAGTTAATAATAACAAGAACCAACTAATAACAATAATAATAATCTCTTAGCCGCTCCTGCACAAACAAAACCTGAGCTCGTGAGCTGCTTCCTATTTAACACCAAAATGATAATCCTTTTGCCTGCCTCCCTTTCTCACAAAACTTTAAAAACTGGTGCAAATCTTACTCACTGTGTTCTCTGTACAGGATACTTTGATGTGAATGAACGTGTATCAGTATGGTTTGTGTATTGCTGAACTTGCTCAAATCAATCATATGTAAGGTCAGGTCACACGAGCCCCAAAACGCGAGCCCGTCTCTTCCTTCATATATCATTCATCTCCATGGGACTCTAGCTCTTTATACTCCCACATCTGAATCAACTATCTATGCTTTGCACAAATTGTATTTGCTGCTGCAATCAAGTCAAATTCGGAACATTGCGGTGATTATCAGCGAATTCACGAATTATTCTCTTCAGAATTCGTCCCCCTTTTCCCTGCATATGCCCGTAGTCATTCTGCACTCCATTGCAGCTCTTGCTCTCGATATAATCCGAGGCCGCACCAGCAAGGGCCTTAAACCAGACTGGCACTAAGGTTTCCGCTTCCCCTTGCTTCAAGTATTCAACTGGAAGTGCGTGCACCTGCTCTAACACTAAACTAGTTACACAATCGAGGAACAACATGATGCACTGAAGAAAGCAAGAAATGGATACTAGTTACCGACCGCTGAGTGTAGCCATCCCTGCAATGATTCCCTACAAAGAATAACCTTCCACGATGTTCTCTCACTTAAACTGCAGATTGCTGCCAATTGTTGCAAGATTGTCGCACATTTGTGAACCTATTAAGAGGAACCACAAATATACTTATAGCTGCAAACACTACTTCGATATGGATGTAAAAGCAATGTTCTACTATGGATTCAGGGTTTGAAAAGGAAAAAAAAATAAATGATTAAATATTATAAACCTTGGCTGCATTTTTTATTCTAGATTGTGTATTAAAAGTGCCTTTTTGAGAGATGATAATCCTTTGATATTATTATGCATGTATATAGCGCCAAGTACAAAGTTAAGTTTTATACTAACTAATGTAGTAAGTGCGTTGTCATTCTTTACCCGCTCAAGTACCAACTTTTTATAAAAGTACCTGAATAACATTTACCAATTCATCGATCGCTATATCAGTTGAAATTAGAAGTTTTCCTCGTCTTTTAGATGTTAATTAAAATGTAGGTAACTGCAGAGATAGGGTCCTAGGCATTATTCATAGCATTGGGGAAGCAATTCCTTTGTGACTTGTGAGATAGCAGAATCTGAATTTTACCACTATCAACTGATGGAAAGTTAAAGGAATTTTTTTTTTTTAAAGGGTCGTATAATTGTACACATTGATATGCAAGGATATGTTGTATTTACCCGTGACATTGCTGATACACCAAGTAAAGCGTACACCACATTAGATACAAGTCCCTCACCACAATGAGAGAGAACCTGAACGACCATGGCCCTAAACGATCCTTCGGAGATGCAGGTCACAGATTCTAACAGAGAGGCCAGACCCACCTCCAAAAAACCTAGATAGCACAATAACCAACAATGAGCTTCAACAACAGCCGCTGACACACACACGGAGAGAAAATAAAGACACCTATGGAAAATAAAGTTCAACAAACCTAAGGAGGATGAGTGTATAACTAATCAAAAACAAATCTTGACATCAAGAAAGCTAAATCGTCAAGGTATGATTGTTTCAATAGCCCACAACCGCACAACAATTTAATCAAGCCACTCCATCCACGAGAAAAAAAAGGCCCGCATGTATTGACAGGAAAAGAGAAACATTGGAGAAACAATTTAATCAAGCCATGGTGGCCACCAATACTCTCTTCCATCCAAAAAAAAAAAAAAGGCAAATGTAATAATTGACGGGAAAAGAGAAACACCAATATGCCTCAGACTTACACGACAAGTACGACATTGCTGCTAGTGCCGCTCCACGATGCATAGCTGTGCAGCATATAGCTGCTTTTTGAAAAGAAATTTCAAGAAGAGAACCAGATGCAGCCAATACTTCCTGAGATATTAATAGCTAGAATTTGTCATTTAAAGTTGAACTATTTCCCTTAAATGTATAGAGATATCTAATGAAGTCCTCATAATAGAAATTGCTTTTATAAGAACCTCAAAGTTGTTTAAGGTGGAGAAAGAAAAAAAAAAAAAACACACACACACTGGATAGAAGTGTGAAGGACCTTATGAGAGCAGCGTATAAACATAGATGCAAAATTTGTGTATGCCTCTACGAGATCAGGCTCTTGATCACATATATATGAAGAATTGAGAGCCATTACTGACGCTGCATGTGTAAATCTTTCAAACGTAGTGACGAAAAAGGGTCCATACTCCTTTTGGTGACCAAATTCCTCAACAACAACAGAAGCTGAAATGATATTGATGTGTATCCAAAACAAAAGACAGCATAAGCAACCAAATAACAAACAGAAAAGTGAGAAGAAACATAAACCAGGTACCAACAAAACCAATAAACGAACTTTGAGAGTGTAGAACATATTAGGAAGAAGCCTGTTTGAGTAAGAATGCAATGAACCAACAGTTCTATTATCCCACCACTTGCTTTTTGTTACATGTCAACAGCCTACCTGCTCTGATAAAGCATTCATGACTTTGGAATGACAAGTAGTTTGTCGATAGGCGGTCTAGTACTTCGGGCAATATTGTTACAAAGTGCTGGCCTGTGCATTAATCAAGTGAAATTATTTTAAGAATGTACAACAACATTATCATATCCACAAACCTAGGAAGGACATAGCATAAGCACAAGCATACATACAAATGGAAAACTCAAATACGGACATAAACAAATCACAGAGGCATATTTAAAAGATGAGAGTATACCATGGTTACAAGACATTTAACCAAAGCGTTTATCCGTAAATCAATAAACCAACAAAGATCCCCAATACCTGAGGATTGAATTGCCTGTGAAAGAGCACGGCAAGCTGCAGCAGATAAGTTACCATTTTCCATGTGTCCAGATCTGAAAAGCTTCTCCAACATGGGCCAAAAAAACTCTCAGTACGGAAACTATAGGATCATCTGAAGCCGGCCCACTGGGCAGGCACGTAGCAAGGTGGCTGAATACAGTTCCCATTCTGCACCAGTTAATTTTAAACAACCAGAATTCAAGCTAGCTGGATGAGAAACCATTAATGCATAATTCTACCAAAAAGACAGATTTCAAACAGAGTCTGAATTAGAAAATTTTAACATCAAAGTTCCCTTGCAACTCTTTCATATCCGGGTCCAGTATTTATCTGTTTGAAAAAGGATGAATTTACCAACAGTCATGTAGTTTAAAAGTTTTCATTCTCCAAATACCTATGCTTTATTAATCCCAACAATGTTTCCCCAAAGATTCCAAGCGGCTCACACAAACAAAACTATCCTCACCAAGTCTTAATGACATACCTGTACAACCCTCTGGCAGCGGAATTGAGAATAGGTGTATAAATTGCTGGATTCTGTTTCAAACAGTGGTTGTTATCTTCATCAACCTGAAGGAGCATCAAGCTTTTAGTTGAATTTCAGAGTGATTGGCATCTTTTGAACCATGACTCAATATATATATATATATATATATATATGTTGGGTCTCCATTCCTCACATACAACGCTCACAAGGTTTTATTAACTTTTTTATTTTTATTTTATATTTTTGATAATTCCATGCTTATCTAAACTTTCATGTGCTCTTCAGGGCTTCAATTAGAGCCCCATTAACATAAGTGCGGTGCCCATCTTGCTTGAAGTCACATAAAATAGAGATGAAATCTTATAGATACTTGTACCTCAAATGTCATATGCCTTTGTTAGATACCAAAAGTCCGACATGAAACGATTATAAGATAGTAAGCACTTAGGTGCCCCCACCACCCCTCCCCCCCCCCCCCCCCCCCCCCCCCCCCCCCCCCCCCCCCCCCCCCCCCCCCCCCCCCCCCCCCCCCCCCCCCCCCCCCCTCCCTCCCAAGCCAATTTTGTGATAGGACTTGTTTGTTAGTTAGTTAGTATGGGTTAGTTAGTTAGTTAGTTAGGGGATAGGACTATAAAAGAGGGGAGAGTGAGGAGAAACAGGGAGAAGAGAAAAGTTATTGGTTCTGTAGTGTAATGTGAAAGTCTTGGTATCATCCAAGCAGGAAATCCAGCAGAATCTTAAAGATCCACATCGTTCTAGGGTTGTTATCGTTAATTAAGTCACTATTTTCTGGTGTTTGTGTGCATAATCTGGTGCTTTTGATTCTGGTTCTTATCATTTTGCTTGCAAGGGTGAGTTCTGCCTAATGGGTTCCTAACAGCCTTCCACAAAATTGTATGACGGTTGAAACCCTAGAAGAGTTTCATCACTATCAGCATCCAGTATAGAGCTGTAGTGAAAATTTGCTCTGGCTTATGCTCCCAAGGTAGGTAGCTTCTCTCATTTAATATGAACCAGCATTTCAAATTAATTAAAATGGAAGTCAGAAACAGGATAGAATTGAAGTCAGCTAAAACACTATCAAAATTGAAACAAGAAAGATTAACATGGTTGGAACTTGGCATCCGTTTTCTGACGCGGGCTGAATCTATCCCCTATGCAGACCATAGACTCCATATTCGTTAAATAGAGGATTGGATTCATTTATACTATGAAGGCAGAATTAACTGCTCATATGATGCTTAGATAGCATTCTAGTTCTCGAGCTAAAAAATTATGAGAAATTTGAGCCTTGATTTTAAAAATTATGTTTCACACAACTGAAAGTTATATATATATATATATATATATATATATATATATATATAATTTAACTCATAAACTTAATAACTTGAAACCTGAAATATGAGGATAACCAAAACGAAAGAGAGAGAAAAAAACTATCATGCAAAACAGAGGAGAAAATGCTTACAAGTTTTTCAATAGATCCAAAGCTAGAAGATAGCAACCGCGCCAACATGTTGCTCTTTAAATCTTTATTAGTAATAGAACCAAGGACCAGACTAATGGCACTGACAATTTCCTCCTCATCGTCCATAGGTAAATGCCTTTTCTCCAGGCCCTGAAAAGCAGATCACACATAGTTAAAAAATAATACTGGGTTCCAGAGGCCAACAACAAACATGTTATGTAACAGAGGCAGGAGTTCCCTTTGACAGAGGTTCATGCATACAAGATATACAACACGTTGAAATCATTCAGCAAACTTTGCTATATGGTTATAAATAATTGATTTAAACGTCCATAATGATAACAAATATGATTTACCTCTCCTATCCACATCAAAATCTCCAAATTACAAGGTTCATAAATCACAGCTGAAGCATCTTCACAAACTTTGCGCAGGGTGCATGCACATGCGCTCAAGGACAGAGGTTCTGATAACCCTGTAGCAATAAATAGTCTGAAGTAGCAAATCAGTACAAAAATTAAATATTAAAAATAAAAATAAAAATAAAATAAAGCAATAGTCAATAAAAAATAAAATAAAATAAACCCATCACTCACAAATTCTATTTACAGAACTTCTATCATAATGATAAAAAATGAAGTTCAATACACCAGGGCTAAATTTGTTATAGTCGATATGAAGTTATACTCTGCTATCAGCCTCTTTTTTTCATGTTTTAGAATTGCTCTTTTCGAGGCCCGCCTCAAAATGAGACTGTGCTTTTTAGAATTAAGGCTTACACCCCTCAACATTGAGGCAGGTACTCAGACTACGATCTTGTACGTTTTGATGCATAAACCTAACTAATTTTTGGCTGAGGAACTCTCTTCTTCTTTCCAACTGGTAAACTAATGCTTGTTCTCTTTTTTTACTTTTTTTATTTCCTGCTATTATCTGCTGAAATTACCTCTATTTCCACGGCTGGTGAAGTCTTTTTATTCTTGTACTAATGTTCTAGTTAAAAAAATAATAATAATAATAACTTCTTAATTATAGGACATTTTGAATTTAAGAAACTTCATAATTTTATGTATGTTTTCCAAATTTTTGAGGCTTATGCCTCGTCTCACAAATAGAACCTTAATACCTGATTGTGCAATTTAAAACCTTGCTTTTAAAAAAAAAACAAAACAAAAACAAAAACAAGAAGAAGCATTAAAGAACCATATGAAGTTCCTAATACCAATTAGGAAAAAAAGAGAGTACTCACAGTAAGGGCCTGATGTTTACTTGAAAAGCAGATATGTACTTGGAATAGGAACCAACAACGTCAGCAAGAGATCTATAAACCTAGAGAGGAAATAAACATCTCAGACATGTTGAAAAAAAAAGCAGACAAAAGATTTGTTTTATAGAAACCGATGAAGAGTACTGTTTGATAAAACTTCAATTAAGAAACTAATATCCACTATAAATAAGAGGAAAAGGACGAATGGTTAACATACAATGCACATAAAGCCCTTAAGCTCATCAGAGGGCCTGGTGCCCAACAGATTCACCAATTCCATGACCACAGAGAAATCAAAAGTTTGGCCTTCCTGTACAACTACCTCAGCAACCTGGAATAGGAGCCTTGTATATCAAAGCATAGAACATCAATACAAAATAAGCTCCAATCTAATCATATTAATCGCACCAAACGTCCTAATGGCAATCACAAAGGAGTACCAAAGCCAAGTGATCCATATAGCAGCTATTAGCAAAGACCACAAAGATACGAATTGTATATTTAACTCCAAAAAATGAATTACGATCCAAATTTTAAAGACAAGAAGCTTGATTAGGGAAAGAAATATATAGTAACCAAAAAAAAAATAGAGAGAGAGATGGCAATCGATCATTTAAATGACTCCCAGCGTCAGCAATTCACCTATTGTAAGACAAATGAGGTAAGAAAAAAAAAAAGTACACTGATACAGAAATTAAGTTGAGAAATAGCAAGTTGTTCTCACCACATTAAGAGCAAACAATTGGCTTCAACCTCCTTCCACGGAATTGGTGCATTCACAGATGCCCAACCACCAAGTAAAAGCTACAGTAGAATTTCACCACATTTTAGAAAGAAATATCACGTATTTACCAGAAAAACAATAACTTCATAATATATGTAGAAGACTGATAAAAACGAGTAAATGTGATGGAAGATAAGGAAATTTGTCCAAATCATCAATATTATCACCAAAACTGATGAAAGATGTATGCTCTAAATAGAATTAAAACATAGTTATACACTTACACTTCCATTCAGGAACTCAAAAGGGAATTACAGAATCAAACCCACAATCTGATATGGAATTGCTTGCAATAGAAAATCAAAGGGTAAAAAAGCCAACTAGTAAAAGTGGATGCAGAAAGAAATATAAATGTGTGCGCACGACATGATTATATTTCTAAGATGAGTTATTAAGATTGCGATTCAATATTGATTTGAATCTGTCAAATCGAGTTTTTTGCTTTTAAAAGGGAACTACCAAATGCAGTAATCTACAAATTAACATCACAACGCAGAGACCAAAAAGTGACGACATTTATAGACAAAGTGATAATACTTGGTGAACAAGTACCACAGGGGATACAACACAGACAGGCACATCAAAGCATTTGATTACAAAAAAGAAGTGAACTTAAAAACATGTGTAAGTGCATGTCGCAAACAGATATTCCAAAGTAGTATAAGAACCTTTTGCATGAATGTAGAAGATCTCAAGAGCTGACAAATATCCACTAGAAGTTCAACAAGATTCGATCTAAATTGGACAAGGCTATCAGGCAGTTCTGCTACTCGTCTCTCGTCATCAAAAGTAGTTTCGTCCACCTGCCAAACACAAGACTTGATTTGTTAATATCATTTTTATTATGAAAAAAATAAAACAAAATTAATTCAATTTCCAAAGGCACTTGAGTATCATAAATCGCAAAAGTAAAAAATCTACGCTAGTCAGACCATAATAAAACTGGTAAATTCACTCCTTCACAAAGTATTTTCACTCTCTTCAATTTCTTGCTGGTTGACACGTGTCTATCTTTTTAATTTTTAATTTTGGGACAATGCCACCACTTATGAACTGACATGATTTATGGCTTTAGACGTTTTAATGTCTTTCTAGTTTAAGTTGCGGCTTACGCCCACCGACGCAAAATGCAGAGGTACCTGATCTAGCCTTTTCGAAGGTGAAAAAGCTAAAGGTTGAATTACATAAGACATGGCACAATAATTAAGCCGTTTTAAATTCAATATAAAAAATGAAAAAATGAGTTGATGAAGAACCTGAGCACGCAATAAGAGTGCATCCAGTAAAGTTAAATACAATGGAAAAAACATGTCTTCGACATGCTTCTTATTCGGTGACGCGTCAGCATCAATGCCAAGAATATAGCTCGCAAGACTAGACCTGGAAATCCAAATATGAAGGACTAATCATGATTTAAATCTTAAAAAACAGGGTAGAACTTTCAAAAAAAAAAAAGTCATGCCAGGAGCTTAATAATAGCAATCCATGGAATTCAAAAGAACCTATTGAAGGCATAACGTATAAGAACTTGAAGAGAAGTAGCAATCAAGTAAAGAGATTTGAAAGATGAAAATTGACCATGCCATAGTTGCAGTTCATAAATATTGACTAGTTTGTGGAAACATAAAAGTAGTTATATAAGATGCATTGAATTTACGAGAGCATACTACGATCGTACAACATAGAGAAAAGAATAAAACCAAAAGAATGTGGGAAGACTCAAGTATCCTGAAATCTGAAAACGTAACAAACAGAGCAAACATGTGAAAACCCAATAGCAATGGACGTATATCATATATCATATATAATGAAATGATATGATATGAGAAGAAGGAGAAAACAAAACAAACAAACAAAAAACAAAGAAGTACCAAAATTGCAGAGTTGAGTCCGCAATCTCCCAGTCTTCACTTGGAAATGCAACACAACTGCCAATAAATATTCCAATTAAAAATAAAAAATAAAAATAAAGAAAGAAAGAAAGAAAGAAAGTAGGGTAAAGGATGAGATTAATTATAGAACACCTCAAAAGAGCCTCAGCCAGGGAAAGCGCTTCGGCACTTGCTTCTACAATTAAAGAGGGTGCCTGGTGACACAAGTGAATAAGGTACCGTTAACTGAAGTAGCACCCACCCAATATACATACATATATATATATATATATATATAATGGAATTTAGGCATAAATAATAAATAAAGAAAAGAAAGAGTTTATAAAAAAAAAAAAAAAAAAAAAAAGACAGAGTGGGGGAGTGGTAAAGAAGGGAAAACAGACAGCTTGGCCGATCTCAGACAATAAGCAGGAGAGGCCAGCAATAACTTTCTCATCCCTGGTAGTGAGAGCAGGGATCAGAAGTAGCTCCTTCAGATAATGAATCCTACTAATAACACTGAGGTAGTCCCTGTGCAAACCCAAACACCACCAACTCAAAATTCATTAATTAAAAAAAAAAAAACTTGATTTAATTAATTAATAGCAAAGAAAGACAAGTGGTTACAAACCAAACCAAACAAAAATAAATTTAAAAACATATTATTTATAAAAATAAATAAAAAGGGCAGACCTCATGGCGAGTGACGAGTTCGACAAGAACTTCAACAGCCAAATCGAAAGAAGAGGAGAGTTGCAAAGAATTGAAGACAAAATAAAGAAGCCGATGGGAGGGCAATGAGGCCTGGGGAATTTCTGAGAAGCAACCAGCTCTAACCTAAAAACCATGTTTCCAAATTGCTCAATTTAATGTATATCAAAAATAATACAGAAAATTATGTAATAAACAAAAATGTAAAATTGCAAAAGTATTGAAGTGAGTTAAATAGGTAGAAAACAGAGAGAGGGAGAGGAGAGAGAGAGAGAGAGAGATTACCCAGCTGAGTAAGCAACGGAGGATTTTTCTAGAGTCGAAGGAATTGTCCAATTGGTCAAGAAGGAATTGAAGAACCATAGGAGTGTGGGAGAGAAGGTGTTGGGAAAAAAGGACTGGAAGTAGTAATATTATGCTGATGATGATGATCAAAGAGTTCTTCAGGGAGAAGAGTAAGCAAACTCCAGCACTGCCAGGGGAGCATTATTAACACATTGTTGGTGCTGGTGCAATAAGAGATTGTGGAGAGTGTAAAAGAGTTGGTCGATAGGGTTGTTGTTGTTGTTGTTGTTGTTGTTGTTGTTATTATTATTATTATTATTATTATTGTTATTATTATTAGGAGTCGGAGTGGTGGAATGGGGGTGGAGAATGAGGGAGGAGATGGCGAGGCAGATTTGGGTCAAGAGCTGAGGAGGACCAGAGGCTGAGAATCTGTTGGCAGCAACGAGAAGAGCGTTGAGGAGACCATGTCTGGCTTGGGAATCCAAGCAACACAAGGACGCTTCGTTCTGGATCTTGCGCTTCAGAATGTGTGCTGCGAAGAACTGCACCTCGTAGTAATTCTCTTCTGCTGCTGCTGCTGCTGATGATGATGATGATGATGATGATGATTCAGAATTACAGTTATTGCTGCTGCTATTATGAAGATGAAGATGAAGATGATGCTGATGATGATGATGATTTTGAATCTGATTTTGAATGTGATTGTGTTTCAAAAGAATGGAGGTGGCGACATCCCAGGAGGAGGGGCTCTGCTGGAACTCAACCACCCACTGGTTCGCCGCCACGCGCTTGCTCGATTCCCTCGAGTGATTCAACACCTTCACCGCTTCTGCCACCTTCCTTTCCATCGTCTCCATCGTCTCCATTGTCTCCATCGTCTCCATCTCCATTCCCCCCCTTCTCTCTCTCTCTCTCTCTCTCTTTTTCTATTTATTAGTATAACTGAAATTCAATATTAAATAACTAAACACGAGAATAACAAAATTAAAATCTCAAATCTCAAATCTCAAAATCTCAATCAAATCAAAATATGCGATCAAAACTACTCGATCACTCGCGGCGGAGAAGGACGCCTGGATTCCTCTTTTCGCCCTTCCCATCCGACGGCTCTGCTCTTCTCTCTCTCTCTCTCTCTCTCTCTATTCTCACACCCCCACCCTCCCATTCCTTTTCCCTTCTTTTTTCTTTTTTTTTTTTCTTTTTTTTCTTTTACCTTTTTTTCTTTTTTCTTTTCTTTTTCTAATATTATTCGAATTAAGATATATGCCATATTCCAAAAGAAAAAAAAAAAAAAAAAAAAGTTGAGATATATTCCAACCCTCACTTAACAATAAAAATTGCAAAATAAGGGTATATTTGGTGTACAAGTTCAGTTGAGTTGAGTTGAAATTTTTAAGTTTGAATAGTAATTTTTGTTGACTTTTTCAGAAAAGACAAAAAAAATTTTCAGAAAAGATAAAAAACATGATAAAAAAAATACAATTTAGTTTAAATAAAATGTGTATGTAAACAGGGCCTAATATTTGTATGACACTTTGGTAATAATCATTATTATTGGTCTCAAAACCTTTTCTTTTTTATTTTTTGGGGTTTTTCAAATTTTTACTCTATTATTATGTCTACAATTACACCATCCCTCCCTCGATGATAATTATATCATACCTATTTGACTTATTTCTTTGTTCTAGGGACATTATTAGCTTTTTTGCACCTGTCAAAAATTAAAACTAAAACAAAAACCTAAAACAAAACATTTTTTAAGAAAATTGTTTATAGAATATTAAGGGCATGTTTGGTGCACAAGTTAAGTTGAAATTTTTAAGGGCCCGTTTGGGTGGTGAGTTTAAACTCACCACCATCAACTCAATTTGTGTCTTTTTCCCCAAAAGTTTTTTGTCTTTTCTGAAAAAGTCAACCAAAATCACTATTTAAACTTATAAATCTTAACTCAAACTCAAACACCAAACACCCCCTAAGTTTAGTTTGAGTTAAGTTAAGTTTAGTTTAAAATGTGAGTGTTTGGTAAAAGTTTGAGTTGAAAAGTTTAAGTTGAGTTGAGTGTTTGGTGAAAAAGTTTGAGTTAAAAAGTTTAAAAAAAAAAAAACAAGGGCCTTGTTTGGATGTATAAAAATTGAGTTAACCAATTTTTTTTGCCTTTTGTGTTGGTAACTGATCTAAACTCCAACTAAATGGAATTTTTACACCTCAACTACTGTCTTTTTCATATTATCAACTAAATTTATTTATTTTATTGAAGAAAAATTATAATCAAACTACTCAGAACTTAAATTTTTCATTTATCCTCAATTTATCATTCTATTATAGGTTCTATTACCGCAAAATGTCGCGATTAGCAATTTCAATCTATAACACCAATCTAACTTACGTCCAAAATTATATTTATAAATATCGTAAGCTGTAAAATACACGCACCATTAGTATGTAGTAGGTCAGTGAACTTTATGTTAAAATTTTTATTAAGCAGTACTGTCATAATGTTGTCAACATTTACATCACGACGCCAACATTCACGTGGTTCTATAACACGGGGCTGATTGAAATCTGTCCCACATATCATCAGCCATCATATCTTTCAACATATTCATGGCATCCATCCTCGTGTCATGATGCTGCGGTCCTGTACTTGGCCCTGTACCGAAGGCTACGTCGTCAACTTCGTAATCTGCGTTCACATTGAGATTCTCACTTATAAGGTTTAAATTAAAGTTTAAATTATAAATCTAATTATATAAAGTTTAAATTAAAATAATAATTCTAATTAATAATGTAACATAGGCCATAATATTTGTATAAAATTTAATGTCGTTTTCTATTTGTAACATCCATCAATTATATAACAGAGGCCATAATATTTGTATAAAATTTAAATTGTGTTTGTTAAAACGACAAAAACCAAGTCTAAGTTTATACACATAGGGAAAACGACAGCAACAAAAAAAAATCCCTTAAACGACAGGCAGTTGGGAAACGACAGTAAAATGCAACCAAATAAATCCGTTAAACGACAGCCATAGCCCAAACGACAGCCAAAAATCAACTAAAAAATTTCCCTTAAACGCAAGCCATAGCCGGAACGACAGCAAAATGCAACAAACAGCTTCCCTTAAACGACAGCCCAAGGGGAAACGACACCAAAATGCAACACAAATTACTCCCTTAAACGACAGCCCAAGGGGAAACGACAGCAACTTTACAACACCATTGAAGCCGGCGGCCGGCCGGGGATCTTGTAGATCTGGTAGCTTTTCCGGCTGGTAATCCAAAATTCTAAATGCCTTAAATGTTCATATTCCACACACCCACCATAACGAAGGCAAGACGAGAACAAAGATCCGGGAGAGCAGACTCGTCTTCAAGCCGTGTGTGCTGTGGGGGGTTGTTATGAGCTAGAGAGAGAAAGTAGAGAGAGAAAAGGAGCCAAAGTTTGAAACTCACAAATAGAAAAGGGGCCGATTGCTCACGGTGGAAGGGAGGAGAAGGTGCAGCTTGACTGGGTTCTTGGGGGGCACCGTCGATGGGCTTGGCGGACTCAATGTTGGCCGGCGGTTCTCGAAAACGCGGAAACGATGGGTGGGGGCCGGCGGTTCGCGAAAAACGGTTTCCGATCGTTTGAGTAAAGAAATGGGGAGAGAGTTAGGATTTAGAGAGAGAGAGTTAGAGACAGAGCTTGATTTTCGAGATTTAGAGAGAGAGAGAGTTAGAGAGTTAGTAATGAAAGTGAAGGAGAAACAGAGGAAGCACATGGTCCTTCACTGCCGAGCGTCGCTCACGAGGGGAGGGGAATCAAATCTGAGCTCTGCAATTTTCAACAGTGAACCAGTCTAAGGTTCCTGTATAACGTTCCAATGTCAAGTTTGAACTAAATTGCTGCTCCAAACAGCTTTAGTTCAGTTTGAACTAATGGACATGAGTTCAGACTCATGTCCCAAACGAAGCCTAAAAATTATATATTTCAAAGTTACAACACCATTATATCACATTAGAACCATGTTATAATATTTTACCATGTTATAATGTATAGCCAAACATCCTAATTGATCATTAAAAATAATAATAATGTGTTAAATTTTTTAGGGAAATTAACCTGCAACTTAATCCTGTGTCATTAGTGATGCCATAAAATCCTACATTAAGAATTAACCATCTAAATTATAATAATGCTATAGGTTTAAGATGTCCGTAATTCCCCGTAAACAACTGCAAATATTCTAATAATGACAAAAAGCACGCAAGAACCACCCATTCTGTCTTTAATGATATAATGTAAAATGCATACACATTTCACGCACTGTATCACTAGAAACTGAAGTGTTTGACGAAATCCAACGCTGCTGCTAGGTTAATGTGATAGTTTTTCCATTTCCATTTGTCAGATAAAATAATATTGTGGAATTTCTTCTTCTATTTGCGTAATGTAGTGTAATGTTAACAAAAGAATATACACAGGAATTTCTTCGTCACATAGGCTTAGATCAGAAATACAACCAAAAAAAAAAAGCCTGTGTGGTAAAATGCTGGTAATCCCAATCAAGGGCTTTGAGGGGTCTGGTAAAGCATCTTTACAGCATCTTCATCCAAAGGGATCTTACTCCAACCATCAGAATTTCTCATGGAGAATACCTTTGCCCTTTCAAACCCGCTTCCTCTAAACCCTGTTAGCTTCGACGACACCATCGGCATCACTAGTACTGCTGATGCATTTATTGAATCTTCTCCAAAACCCAAGGATAAAGCACACGCATTCTGCAATTTCCACACACACATTGTTCAACTTTTTTTTTCTATTAGTTTCTTTTGCATTTGCATATTACACTTAGTAATATGTGATTTTTACGATACCTTTGCCTTGACAATAATATCCGAAACCTTCATCAACAACCCTTGCATGAACGATCCTGTGTCCCTACTTACCGCGTCTTCAGATCCCACAACCAACCTACATTGGTGACCAATATTAGTCAAAATTGCCTTTCAAAAAACAATTAACTGTGTTCGACATGCACACACATACTCAGTGCCATGTTGTACTCTTATACCTATCCATTTCCTTTGAAATGCTCGAAGACATCACAGACACCAAAGAAGAATTGTCTTAACTTCAGCACCTGAAAGACACTTTCAACTAAGTTTCCATCTTTATCCTCTCTGTAATACAAGTTTGTAATATCTCTATCAGATCAGAATACCTTTTGTTTCATCGGGTGCCAGTAAAGAGATGCCTATAAACACAGACATCATTCCTAATATGAACATCGTCGTCCGTAGTGCATCAAAAACCTGTTTCGACAGCAATATATTAGCTTGACGCACTAATACATGGACATCTTTAGTGGTGAGCTAACTTTTATATCCCCTTCTTACATTGAGATATTTAAGCTACTTTCTCTCAAGTGTTACCGTTGCAGCAACAATGACTACACTTTTTCCACAAAATAGTCTATTTGCAATCCAAACTGTAAAGGAGGGAGGGGCTACCTGGAATTCTTGAAAATATATAAATCCTGTACAGATGGAGAAAAATGTCCAAGCAATCTGAAACATGGGTACAATAAGAATCGCATCGAACAGGGACAATCCTTCGTTCAACCGAGTCATCTGCAAAACATAGGCCCAGTGGAAAGAGTGAACAAATAAGAAATGAAACCAAATATTTCTTAAACCATGGAAAGCTAAAATACTATCCCTCCTATAAGTATTACCCAGAATCCAGCCGTACTAAGAAACAAAAGGAGCATCGAGTAAGTGAACCAGCTGTGCAACTGATAACTACTAGACATGGCCAACCTTAGCAGATTAGAGCTACAAAACAAATAAACCGGAGTCAGGAACACAATGTGATATCATTTCATCTCTCGTAAGGGAAGTCATACTAGATGGCAAACTTACAGAGACTTTGCAAACAACACTGAGCATGATCCTACAGCACCTGAAACTATGGCGTAGGAGAAAGGTAGTAGCATATGCCAGTAGGGTCTAAGGTCATGTCCGGAAACAGCAAGCAAAACTTCCCCTCTCCTGCACACTCCAGCAATTTTTTGTTAGCAAAGATTGTGCTAGAGGCTTTTATAATATACAAATACAATGCAAAATAGTTGATACAACAAGAACGAACCAGCCATTCCCGGTTCTCACCTGTAAATGGAGTGATGTAGAGCAACTACCAAGACCAAAGTCATGCAGTAGAAAAGGAACGTAATGTTGCTGTATTTCTCCGCCAACTGCTCCGGTGTATAGACTGAAATGAAGAAAGATAATATAATCAGTTAGGGGTCTGGTGGCTGGTAAAAGAGGCAATTCACTTCAGCACATTCGCAAAATTAGGGCTTTTTTATATTGTTCTTTACGCCAGTAGAATGAATATATAGATTGCTGCCAACTCTAGAACAGATGACACACATGATTTACATATAGACAAATATGCATATGATATCTCAGGAAAGCTAAGTTCCATATTTTTCCTCCTCAAGGTTTCATAAAATTCCTTGATTTTAGGAACAATAATGCATCATACAACCCAGTTTTGCTGCCGTAAGTATAACATACTCTAGAAAAAATGATGGTTTAGAAACTCTTGTCACCAATAAATGAGCAAACACGCATAAACAAATGTGAGAAAGAATCATGAGATTAACTAACTTGGAAGTTGGATGCAAGTTACGTACCAGGTGATTGATGGTTGCCAAAAGCAACGAGAAACACGTTTCCAAGAACAATGAAAGCTGTGGCGACCATTACCCTGTGGAGGGAGGAAGCAATTTATAAAATTGGGATACATTTTAGTAATAACAAAGTAGATAAAATGTAGAAAATGGATGCATGAACTATCAATATTTATATATATATATATATATATATATAAACTATCAATATTTATATATATATATATATATATATATATCAAACAACCCTTTTAATAATAAAAATCAATTATAAGGAGGAGGGGACAGGATAAGAAGTCCAGCAACATCAGAAAACGAATATTTGGATTTCAGATTTGAACATACTTAACAGTCCACCCTTTTGTTCAACACAAGTAAGCGAATGCAATGTTGGACACGAATTGAATAGATCCCAAGGCTGCAAGAAGTGACTGCAAAACAAGAAAAGCAAGAGAGATAGGCAAAAGAAAATACAATTAGAAAAATGATGTGGTTCTGCAGCATATGCAATTGCGTTCACCCTTGCAAAAAATATATAGCAGTCATCATGAAGAGAAGAACAAAAACAACCATCGAACCTGAGAAACAAAACTTAATTTTTTAATAATTATAAAAAAAAAAAAAAAAAAAAAAAAAAACCCGACCTGAGCAGCATAACCAAACGAAATGAAATTAAGGCAATTTCCGAGAAGGAAAAATACGATGCCTGCATTTCAAAAGAAACATAATACATTAAGGCCCGACAGTCAGAAATCTGAAGCGAAAAAGTAGAAGATGGAAAAGGAATTGATGAAATTACCGACTCTCCAAGTCTGGAAGTATATAATGGGCTTGAGAGTGTGTTTTCCATTAGTGCCATCACTTTCTAGCATGGCATGCCTCTCTCTCTGCAAAAGATGAAAAAACTCTATTACCAACATAACTCTCTCGTAAATCGCAATATCGTGCGAAGAATGGTGCGATGTTGTTTGTTGTGGGTCAGCATAGATAGATAGATAGATAGAGTTAGTTTTGCGTCAATGCTGATTACGAGATTAAAGAATTTGGGTATTGGTGGAGTGGAGACAAAGTATAAACCCAAAATTGAATCATCCAATGCAAGTGCATGTTAATGGATACAAATGAAGACGAGGAGATTGTTTAAGCTTAAGTAAATGAAGATGATTTTGTAGTTAGAGTAAAGGAAGGGGTTGGGGTGGGAGGGAGATACCTCATTGTGCCCTAATTTGAGAAGGTTGGTGCCAAAGTTGATGGCAATGCTGCCAAAAAGGTTGATGAAAGCTCCGACGACCCACTCTCCCATTTAGGAATATATGGATTAGAGATGTGAAGCCGTCGTCAACGACACTGCTGTCCACATGTGTGTGTATATATATATATATATATGTATGCAGAGTTTCGAAATGACAGACAACTTGTACTGGTCCTCAAAACACCAACATTAACATAATACAGAGAATACTGTCGTCGTCTCCAATCCAGCAAAAGGGTAGACAAAAAAGTGCTAAAAAAAACCGTCAATGTAGAACAAGGCCGAGGCAACTGAGCTGCTGTGAATAAGGGATCAAAGAGAAGCACAATTTATAACAACAGAATATATTTAGCAAAAAAAAAAAAAAAAAAAACAGCAGAAGGAGAAGAAGATGAAGGACGACGTGAAATTATACAAGGAAGCAGACGTATTAATTCATAATGTTTATAGGAAATGAGGAGAGTAAATGCGGATGGGAATGCAAAGCACAAAGGCCTCTTGTAAGCTTTGAATCCCTATTTAGGCTTTAGGCTTTTAGGTTGGGGGGCTGCGGCCAGGCCTGTCCTGTCCTACAAATTAATGCAAATCTCTTCTTATCTTCTTCTTCTTCTTCTTCTTCTTTTTTACTTACTTTTTTTTTTTTTTTTTTTTTTTTTTTGGGTAACAATTATGAAAGACGTCGGTGTTGGAGAAGCAAACTATCATGGAACGGAAAGCAACAACAAGAAGACCAAAACAAGAGATACATATACAAATGTATTTGCATATATTTCAAGATAGGAAAACACAAGCGTGAAGATGAGATTTAGGAGGAATTACTAATTAGTAAAGAGGGGAAAAAAAAAGATCTAATTTGTACGTGTGTGTGTGTGTGTATTTATAAAAAGCCGTAAACAACAGATTCATGAGTCATTCCAATGCATTCTCGTCTGGTCTACAACTTTGCATCTCTATTTACATGTCAATTATTTCGTTCTAATATACATAATTCACAAACACCGATACCATTTTCTTCATTTCAAAAATTTAACAAAATTAAAAGGAAAAAAAAAAAAAGTACGAACCTTTGCTTCGATTTGATCTGTAGCTCCGATTCTCTCTCTCTCTCTATTTCTGCGTGTTTTTGTTAAATCTGACTCTCTCTCTCTCTCCAAACAATGTCCTTTGGATTTGGTCGCTGCGGATCCAAGGAAAGCAAACGACCGAACTAGCCCCAATCCTTTTTTTCATTAAAATATTTTTTCAAAAACGGGAAAAAAAAAAATACTATTACTGTTTCCCTTGTTTATTTTCGATGGAAAAAAAAAAATACTATTTTCTAGGAGTTATCTTTTACTATATCAAATTTGAATAGGATTAGGATTATAATTACTATTTAAAGGCTTCTTTGTTATTTTGTAGAGCAGTTTTTGATGATTATTAATAAAATCCCTTAGAGAGTTCTCTCAATAGAGTTGCATAATTTTCGGTATTCTAATTAGAATCAACGAATCTAACACAACTTATCTTGCATATTTTCGGGTATTCTTTAAGAATCAACGAATTTGTGTGTTTTTATACGCTTCCGCTACATCAGTTGGTATTAGAGACAGATTCGTTCCTTCGCTATGCCGTTAAGGAGACGTCCAGAAGGCCAACTATAGGAGGTGAATAGACGTGATGAGATCACACAGTTGCGTCAACAAGTGGAGTTGCTGACTCAGCAAGTCGCTGCACTCGCGCCACAGCAACATGCGCATGTGGCCCAACCTTTTGAGGATTTTGAAGATGAAAATCCATTTGCACCGCATGACCAACCAATAGATCCACCAACCCGAGGAGGTGTCCAGGAGGAAAACAGGTGTTGGGAATCATGATTTAAAGTTGATATTCTTGAATTCCATGGTGGACTAAACCCAGAAGAATTCTTGGATTGGATGACTGCTGTGGAAGAGATCTTGGAGTTTAAGGAGGTTCCTACTGGTAAACGTGTACCCCTCGTTGCGACGAGATTTCGTGGACGAGCAGCGGCGTGGTGGCAGCAGACCAAGGTGACGAGATCCAGATTAGGGAAAACTAGGATTGCGACTTAAGATAATTCAGGAATTACATAATGAGGGTCACGTGGGTCGTGATCGAACATTACAGCTCGTTGCTGCTTCTTATTTTTGGCCAACATTGCGTAAGGATGTAGGTAAATTCGTGGAGCGTTGTCGAACATGTCATCTTGCGAAAGGCAAAGCTACAAATGCCGGTTTGTATATACCCCTACCTATTCCGACACAACTCTGGACAGACGTCAGTATGGATTTCATCTTGGGGCTTCCTAGGACGCAGCGCGGGTTTGATTCTATTTTTGTAGTGGTTGATTGTTTTTCCAAGATGGCCCATTTCATTCCCTGCAAGAAGACTACGGATGCTGTAAACGTGGCACTGTTATATTTTCGTGAGGTCTATCGTCTACATGGACTTCATGTTTCTATTGTGTCTAATTGGGACACTCGCTTTCTTAGTCACTTTTGATGCAGTTTTTGGCGTTTGGTCAATACACAGTTGGATTTTAGCAGTGCCTATCATCTTCAAACGGATGGTCAGACTGAAGTTGTCAATCATTCCTTGGGTGACTTACTTCGTTGCTTATCCGATGATTTCATCAAGTCTTGGGATCAAATACTGTGCCAGGCTGAATTTGCCCACAACCATGCAGTTAATCGAAGTACAAGCTTTAGTCCTTTTCAAGTGGTGTATGGTCTTGTTCCTCGTAGTCCTCTTGATTTAGTTCCAGTCTCTAATACTGTTAAAGTACATGGTAAAGCAGCAGATTTTGTTCAGCAACTACAGCAGCTTCATTCACAGACTTATGAGCATTTGCAAGCTGCCGCTGCTAAGTATAAGTACGATGCGGATGTTAAACGTCGCCATGTCGAGTTTGAGGTGGGTGATATTGTTTGGGCGGTGTTGACAAAGGATCGTATTCCTACTCATGAATATAACAAGCTTGCCGCAAGGAAAATTGGTCCATTAGAGATCATCGAGAAGATTAATACCAATGCATATCGTTTGAAGCTGCCTAGTCATATGCGGACATCCGATGTTTTTAATGTCGAGCATCTTGTGCCGTTTCGTGGTCATAATTCTGGTGATGACATTACTTCTCCACAAAAGTCGAGGGCGACTTTTTCCCAACCAAGGGGGAATGATGCGAGCAAAAGGAATTAAATTTTAAGGAGGGAATGATGCAATATATAGATAGGATAATTAGAGAATATTTTAATTTTAAAAGCTTATCTTTATTTAAATTCTTAGTAGATTATCTTCATTTAAATTATTTAGGAATTATCTTATGAAGTTTAAATTCTAGGAGTTATCTTTTACTATATCAAATTTGAATAGGATTAGGATTATAATTACTATTTAAAGGCTTCTTTGTTATTTTGTAGAGCAGTTTTTGATGATTATTAATAAAATCCCTTTGAGAGTTCTCTCAATAGAGTTGCATGATTTTCGGTATTCTAATTAGAATCAACGAATCTAACACAATTTATCTTGCATATTTTCGGGTATTCTTTAAGAATCAAGGAATTTGTGTGTTTTTATATGCTTCCGCTACATCACCCCCCCCCCCCCCGGGGCACCGCCGATGCGCCGCCGATCTGAGTCTACCCCGTCACCCTCCTTGGAGTTGATCTGGGTTCAATACCCCACTAAGAAAAAGCCTCAATTTCATCTCACCAAGTCAAAGTTACGAAATTGACCTTTAAGAAATCCCAAACGTGCTTCTCATGTGCTTGATCTGTGAGACTTTTGACGGCAACAGACGGAAAGGACGTGAAAGGCCAAGAAAATTAGAGTTTCGGGTCATCACGATCAAATATATATATATATAGGAATCAAGCCATCATCTTTTAAAGAGTTCAAGAACTATTTTGAGCGATTATTCTAATAAATAACAGTTTTGCACGGACTAGACTAGTAACATCCATTTCTTATGTATGTATTTATAGTGCATAC
Source organism: Ficus carica (assembly GCA_009761775.1). Classification (NCBI taxonomy): domain Eukaryota; kingdom Viridiplantae; phylum Streptophyta; class Magnoliopsida; order Rosales; family Moraceae; genus Ficus; species Ficus carica. The sequence goes on along the minus strand of CM019743.1, from coordinate 11,418,993 downwards.
TTTTAGGCAATCAAAAATGAAGGCCATTCATTCTCCCTATTAAAGCAATCCTAATTACAACTTTTCCTCTTTTCTTTTTCTTTCTCTTTTTCACTCGTCAAAGACATCAACAGAGAAGGGGGTGGGGGGACAGTTAACTACTATCGGACCAATCCTAAAAGTGAAACATCAATGCAAATATGGAATTTACAACATCAAAAAAAGAAAAAGAAAAAGAAAAAAGGAAGAAGAAATACATCCTTGTGAACAGGCACACCCGTAACTTTAATCATTGGAGAAGGACGACTAAAAAGATAACCAGAGCCACCACAAACGTCACGACCACCACCCACCAACACTGCCCACATGTAACCGCTAACAACATTAGGCATCAGTTTAGGAAAATTCACCCCCCACCCCACTCCCCAAACCTCAAAAAAAAAAAAATAATAATAATAATAATAAATAAATAACTTTTAATTATTGGCAATCACATCCCAGAGTATCTAAATCTCCATCTTTTAACTAACTTGTCGGCTACAACCAACACACCTGGATACACGTTGCTTTTAAGAAAACTTACTAGTTTCTAAACTAATCAACAACCTAATCATTACTCTTCCTGTCCTGACATATACTAATTTCTTTTTTCAGTATGTATACAAACTCTAATATTCTTTTAGTATAAAAATAAAAAATAAATCCTACCATACATTGATTAACAGATGTACAAGCTACACATTGGTCCTGACATATCGGTTCACACATTTAATTTTCATAATGATTGAGCAAAATGTCTGTTTTTTAAGTATGATACTCACCAAAGATAAAGAACATCTGGATTTGACGCTTTTGGAAGCCTTAGCCAGTTGAACTCTAGTTTGAGTAGCTGCAGCAGAGGAGTCTTCAATGTTTGAGTGAATGTCATCTGTTCAGACAAAACGGATCATTCATTCAATTATGAGGTGACAATTACTTATGGCAAGACGAGGAAATTAAGGGATTCCGATAAAAGAAAAAGAAAAAAGAAATGGATTCAGGGACATATGTTTCTGGCTGGCAATGTGGTAATGTGGAGGAGGCAGTGTTAGTGTTTACCTATAACTGCTCCTTGCTCATGGACAAGAACAGCAAGGTCCTTGAAAATCTCATTGGCCTCTCCAATTTGCTCTTCTATGTCTCTGATCCCCTGTTCCCTTTCCTCAATTATGGCTTCGTTGAATGCAATTTCGTTGCCGACCATAACCACTTCTTCCCTGCTTTACAATTATTACTATTATTAATTTTTTTTTTTTTTTTTGGTTAAAAATTAAAAAAAAAAAAAAAAAAGAAGCTGTGGTTACGTTAACCAAATCATAACTCCTTGCATGTATGTTTGAAGAGGATTGGAATGATAATGTGATGTGAAAGAAGGATCAACGAGACAAGACATTAAAAGAAAGGAACCTGCAGAGTGCGGTTAAAAGAGAGGAATAACAGACAGACTCACTCGTACGTCTCAGACAGACAGTGTTATTGTGCTCATAGATTTCATTCCCCCATTTTAACGTGTATTACACTATTAGTATATAAGAAACTATATTGTATTCCATCGATCTGTTGTTTCTGTCTAGAACACACTAATGGAAGAGAAAAAAGAAAAAAATAATCTCTCAGTAACTTTCAAACCTTGCTTATTTGTGCTGCAGAGATTGAACTGGTATTCCATATGTATAAGAAAAGAAAGATAAGGACCAAACAAAATGACAAAATAGAAAGTAGAGTGAGGAAACAATAGAATTAGATATAGTTACCGCTTGTGCTCCATAAGCAAAGGTTGGTCCGCGGAGTATTCGACAGCTTCAGTGGGAGCAGATCTGCTTCTGCAAATCAACCCAACACCATTCACAACACGCCTTAATAAGTAAGACATTATTCACAAGTCACAAATGCAAGAGATTTTTTTTTTTTTTTTTTTTTTTTTTTTTTTTTTTTTGAAGAAGAAGAAGAAGAAGAAGAAGAGGATTTGGGTTGGAGGGAAAGAAAGTATACGGAGAAGGAAAGGGGGAGGAGGACTGGGAGGGTGTGAAAGAGGACTCCCGGTGGGAGGAAAGGTGTAGTAGTGTCTGAAAGTGTTGCAATGCGCTTTGGAAATCTCTCGCCAGCTTCGCATCTTCTATCTTCTTCTTACTCGCCTGCAAATACATATATTTATATATTTCAATGGGATTTCTCCTCCATTCTCTTCTTAACTTTTGTATATTGCGATATAAACTATATTTATATATTTATATACAGAGAGAGAGAGTTGAGAATATTGTAAAGTAGGATACAGTAACAGATGAAGGGGCATGGGACTGGGACAAGGATTTGAGGTTTGAAGAAGTATATTTGACCAACTGCAGAATCCGTTGCCTTGTTTTTTGCCTGCCATTCCCCAAATTCCCCCACACATTACCATTCCAAACTTAAACAGATCAATCAAATTACGAAACAGTAGAAGACAAAGACAAGACATATTAGGGCATCTATTTTCTATATATGTACTTAGAAAGAGAGAGAGAGAGAGAGACGAACAGGTTGAGGCGGTGATCGGGAGTGTCTTTGGAGGTTCCAAGTGCGTCGACGAGGCGGCCGAAAGCGGCGACGGAGGTGTTTATCTCGAAAATGGCGGCGGCCATAGCGGCGGATGAGGACGACGAGGAGGAGGCACTCTGTTTGGCGCCATATTTGAGATCTTGAAAGCTCATTCTTCTAACAACTTCTTCTAATTATCAGAACGCAAGACCAGAATTTCCACTAAATTGCTGGTTTAGGACACCAGTAACCGCAAAATGAAATTTATTAAAAGAAATTATGACGAGATTAGCTATGGTAAATTATGACGAGATAAGCTGAAAATTGTTTTGATTTTTTTTTTTTTTTGCTTGAATAGCTGACAATTGTATTGATTAACTATGGATGTATAAGTTTGACTTTAATTAAATTATATTTTTTTCATGTAAATTTTTATCTTTTTTTTTTAATTATTAAAATTTATAATTAATTTTTAAAAATTTAATCAATTCTGATTTAAAAAATTTCATCTCTAACTATCTTATTAAACGGAAGTTAATAAATAATATGGATTACTATAATAAACATCTTTTTTTCTTTGAGAAATAATATTAGTAACTACATCATGATATGCTACATTGGGATTTTTTTTTTTTTCTTTTTTGGCAAATAAATACGTTGGTTGGCACAAATTAAGAAAAACGTGACCCGTTCCTATTTGTCCACGATGCTCATGGTGTGGGCATTTCCCTTTCTTTTTTTTATTTTTTCTTTTCTCCAATGTTATGTGGAGTGCTTTAAATGGATTTAAAAGCAATAATAACTACTAGGAACATCAATAATATTACTCAAAAAATAAAATATTACAAAAAGAAAAATATTAAGGTTATTAATTTTTATTTTTATTTTTGAATATCAATCTTTGTGATACGTGAGTAGCCATTATTTTATTAATATAAGTGTTTCAAAAATTATCACTTTTTTTAATTATATATATCATTAAAAATATAACAACCCGCTCTCATATAAATTAGTATTTAAAAATTAATATTAGAATTGACGTCTCTAATATTATTATCAATACTTTATTTGGCATTTGAATTTAACTCCAATTAAATTATATTTTTTCATCTCAGTTTTTTAATTTTTTTAAAAAATTAATAAAATTTATAATTAATTTTTAAAAAATCAACCAATTTCAACTTAAAAATTTTATCTCCAATCGATAAATCAAATACAAGCTAAAATATAACTTTTATTTGACTCTCATGTTTGGATCCAAAAATATCATTAAGTTTTTTTTTTTTCCTTAAAAAGTGAACAAAAATTTTAATTAATTTTTTAAAAAATCAAACAAATTCAACCTAAAATTTTCGTTCTAAATTAGTGAACCTAACGCACTTGACAGGAACACTGTATTTGCTTTGGCTGTCCAATAACATGATGCCTAGTGGTAATAGTAGAGTAGACGTTCACCCTCATTGCATCATGATTAACCATTCACACCGACCAGTCAACTCAGGGTCAATACTAGACAAATTCCAATTCCCATTTCCAACGAGACCCATTATTTATTCCACAATCCTTCAGTCTCCAACAACATTTCAAACCCCCTTTTTATCCAAAAATAAATAAATAAATAACAACCCCTACCATAAAAAATAAAAAAATAAAAAACAACAACAACTTGTCAAAACACCTCAAAGCTTTCTTACACGGAAGAATATTCTCTTTTATTTTTTTTATGTTTTTACTTAACTTACCGGTGGAGGAAGTCCCTTAACATCATTACTTATTACTTATTTTGTTTGTTTAATCTTATTTTTTAGTTCAAGAACGTTTATTTAGTATTGGAAGAAATCGAATAGAAAATAAAATTTTTTGACTCGATTTTCAGTTTCGCATTTTTTTAATCGGTTTCAAACAGAAACTAACCAAGTATTATCTATTATTTTTTAATTTTCATGTATATATATGTATCTTGATTTCAACTTTGGTGATATCAACATTTTTTTGGTATACACCAAGCAAACACAAACAAACCCACGAGATAATTCAACTACAAGGCCTTCATGAGAAGAACTTAGTGGACCCATAAATGGATCGTATTAAGTTATAATTTTCAAACAATTATTAACTAGAAGAGAACATATGGCACTTAAAAGCCACTTGAATTCCTCGTTCCCCGCTGATGTGAGACTTACCATAGTGACTATCTTTTTTTCTTTCTTTTTTATTTTATTTAAAATATACACCAAGCAAGCACAGACAAACTCATGAGCAATATCAACATGTTAGATATTGTTAAACATGTGGATATAATTATTGTGGAAAATTGTTTGGTTGCTGCATGGCTCTAACTTGGTTGCTACGAAGTTACCCCTCCTTTCAAAACCGACAACAACCGACCATCACTTGTCAAAAAACAGACCAAGAATTTTCTAAACAATTTGGTGGTTAGTTCCCCCTCCTTCCAAAAACTGACATGTTTGAAAAGCTCAAAATCCATTATTTGTGTAAAGGGTGAATTCTACAATTAATTAATCGAATGGGCAATGATTGAGTTTAGAGTCGTTTGATGGAGCAGTTGATTAACTGGTCGATCTCGTTGGTCAGCGTGATGCGAGAACAGCAAAATAGAAGTGCAATAAAGTAAGTAAATAACCAAGATATGATATTTATAAAGGTTCACTCACTAATTAGAGCTACTCCTCTGCGATGTCTTCGGAGATCTTACACTATATTTGAAGAATGTATTACAAACAGATCATGAATGGGAAGTTGGGAGAGATGAAGAATGTAGAGTGAAAATACAAAGAGTGTATATATGTGTGTCTCCATATGTGTCTAGATGTGCGTGAATATCTATGGATGTCCCTTTGTGTGTAAAGGGTCTTCATATTTATAGTTGATGGAGGCTTGGCTTGTTTCCCGATTGTGTCCACGATTTGGGCTTCAATTTGGAAGACACTTTTCATCTTGATGACTTGATCTCCCTATACAATTGGCTTGATTTGTTTACTGATTTGGAGTTGACCTTGAATCTTTATTTCTTGATTGCAGATGATAAAGCTCCCAAATATAGCCATGTATTGATTTTCCATAACAGACGTGATTCCTTTGATTGGGATTGATCGTTGAATATTCCTAAATTGCCTTCTTTGATGATCTGATTGTTGATTACTCAAATAAGGTTCTTCGTTAACCTACAGAGGAAGATCGTACATCGGCTTATGGAGTTGATATGTGAGATTGGTTGTTCAATCAGTCTATTTGTTCAATCAGTCTATTTGACATGTCGAGAGATCATCATGATTCATTGGCGGGTTCATATTGCCACATGTAGGATGAGAGATTAAATACGAAATTTGATCTCAACATTTAAATCAATGTTCAGTCCTATTTCCAATATTACAACTATAATGGAATATCAACAATTCTACATATATATATATATATATATATATAATATCAATGATTATTGACTCTACTAAATTTGCATCTCAATAATTTCTTTTTCATCGTCATTGAGAATTTCCTTTCTATCTATATGATTTATTTTTCATCTCTATGATTAATTGTTCATAGATGTATGCAATAAGATTATTAATTTCAAAAATATAATTTAAAGTCAAATTATGTTTGTAATGTAAGGCTAGATAATATATGATCATTTCACTTGTTTTTGTAAACACAGCCTTATTATTTCAAATTATTATGATAACTAAAAGAGGAAACCATATGACACAAATTTAAAAATTAATATACCAACGTAACATAAAAATATGATACAAAAATAAAACTAAAATTTATACCACGGTGTTAAGAAGAATATTGGTGAGAGCTAATTCGACTAGGCTACTTCGATGGAGTGCTCCACGGTTCCACATTGAATTCCCCTTTATTTAAATTTTAATTAATATAATTTATTATTTTTGTAATGACTAGTAGCGGCTTTCTCATAGATTTTGATCTTGGGAATTTCCTTAATATTTATAAAATTTATTTATATGTGACGTTTTAAAAGGGTGACGTTTTGTTTGGTGTTGTACGAGAGTATTAAATTAGATATTATAAAAATAGATCTATAAAAGGATAGATTTTAAGAATCTTCAATAAGAGAGTAGTAAAAATTGGGACATTTTATAAATTTAATGGGTATATATATAACCGCTCTTTATGTTACAGTGGGGCACGATAGAAAATATAAACATTTGATTAAGTCAACAAGTTACCAAGCAAAATAAAATATTCGTAAATTTTACAACTGTAATTGATTTTTACATGGGTAAAAAGATTATTCTCAACTTACAACGTGGAAGTGTGATCATTAAAAAAAAAAAAAAAAAAAAAAATCTAAGCCTTTTTATGGTGATGCCAGAAATGGCAAAAAGAGAGAGAGAGAGAGAGAGAGAGAGTGAATGGTGATGTATGAAGGAAAGATAACTTCTTGAAAAATTATTTAAACTTGGCATTTCGGAGTTGAGACACACGAAGCCAAAGCCATTGTTGTCACCTTCAGTTTTTCAGGCTTTCAAGTTTTCAGGTCTCTTCTGCTCCACACGCATGTCCTGGAATACGGTAATCCACATGTGTTTGTTAAACACATTTATCATCTGCTTAAAATTGAATTTGTTAACTTCTGACTGCTTTTACCTTGGATTTATATTTGCGTCTACAGTCTACAGTCTACAGTCTACTGCCTCCCTCAATATGTTTAGGATTTCGAACATCTTCCTGCAAAGCAATTCGTGTAACCAAATCCTTTTTGTTTCGTCAAGAATGAATGCGTTTGCGTGGAGCGCACGCCACGCCAAACCAGGTGTATATTTTGAAGAACAGTTGATGGACGGACTTTTCGTTTGTTTTTGTATGCAGGTGAGAGAGAATTTTATTTAGTATTTTATAAGGGCTGGTAAGGAAGCATGAAGTTCTGACAAACATTGGAAGATCCAATTCAACAGTTGTTCTCTTGGGAGCTCTAACAGAAGTTCTGCCTGCAACCAATGCAACAAAATTCCCAGGAAAAAAAAAAAAAAATTGTTTAACAGATCCCAAGACATCTTCCATTCCGAATGCCATAAATAAAAAATATAAAAAAAAAAAGACCCCGTAAGATTTTTACCTTTATTTGATTTCCCTCGAAAACCAAAGAGTTTCGGTGCACATCAGAGACCATCGAGTCTGTAATCAGCTTGAAAACCTTCCTGTTCATATTTGTTTCCATAACAACCATTTTTCCCGATGCATATATTTTGCTTATTCCAAGGTCTGCTGCCATTCTCCTCACATAGAGTTTCTTCAGTATGATCTGCATCGAGTATGGCTCTTTTCCATATTGGCGGCGCAAATTCTCCGTGAATTGCATCAAACTCCACATGTCTTTTTCAGCGGCTTTTTCAGCTTCCTTAATTATTTCCAATGGATTCTCCAGATAGTTTATGTAATCAGAGGGGAGATGAGGATTTATGTTTATGTCAACCTGATCAATATTATTTCATTCAACACACTCATTAAATCAGTTGACTATACAAGTCGTAGTCGCATATGTCCATATGTTCAAAAACACACAGCAAAGGAATCGGCATTAAGATTAGAGATTCCAAAACCGGTGGACATAAACTCTTTTTCAAGGAATAACATACCTGTACTGACCCATATGGAATAGAAATTATACGGTGTTCATCGACCTGATATTAATCAAGAAAAGAAAGAACAAATGTCACTCTTCAATTGAAAACAATCGTACAGACAATCCTAATTATTAACAAACAGATATTACATGTGCATGATCACATGCATGTTTACAATTATACACTTACACACGAATCAATATGGATAATACACAAAACAAACCAAACGGGCTCATTTTGTTTTGTGAAGAATGTTAATCACTTTGATACTCCCTGATTGTTGCTCACCTTAGACAAGCTCTCAAAGAGCATTTCGAAAAATAGATCAATCCCAACATTTCCGACATCTCCTGTTTGTTGCTCACCGAAAATGGTACCGAAGCCTCTTATGCCCATGTCTCTCTCCGCAAGTTGAAAACCTTGCCCAAGTTCACGGCATTCCTCGAGAGCCGCAAGTCTCTCCTAAACAATGCCACAACAAATAGATTTTCTATATTAAATTAAAAAAATAAAAATAAATAAAAAAACTCCTGAAAAGGATTTCCACAACACAGAGCAGTGACTGGGAACTCAAATTTATCCGGAAACAAGTATGAATATCAACCAGTGCACCTGAGGATTTACCCAGTCATGAATGAAAGTCAGAGCTTGAAACCAAAAAAAAAAAAAAAGGAGTACCAGTGCTTGATCAGATAGCAGTGACTTGTCAGGATAAAATAAGTGTGCATGAGCTTCCTTATCAGCTCGCCCCACCCTTCCACGCAACTATAAACATTCAGGGGAAAAAAAAAAAACTGTATAAATAGTTAAACAGACTTTGTCCCATATGCAATATTGATTGAGAAGCTCCAAAACCTTTCCTCCTTTTTGTACCATAAAAGAAAGAAATTAATCATCCACATGGAAAATAGAACGTTTCTCTGTTTTTAGCCGCATGGTAATCGGCAACACATGAATAATCTAGAGAAGTGCATGTGAAATGAAAAAAACAAAATCCCATTGGGATATAGGTGATTAAATTAGCATCCATCAACCTTGCTACGAGAAATCTCTAATTTATGTTACTAAAGAGAAATAGGAAGACCTGGTACAACTGTGCTAGGCCAAATTGTTGAACATCCTGAATTATGATGGTGTTTGCATTTTGAATGTCGAGGCCACTTTCCACTATGTTAGTGCAAATGAGAATTTTGATATCCCCTTGTGCGAAACTCTCCATCGTTTCCTCAAGCTGCTTTGAATATTGCTGCAAGAACAATCGGTACTATAATGTGTTAAACACTTAAAAACATATGCACTCTGGGATGGCACAGCATGCATAGGTTTCCAACACTATAATTCATCTTCAACAATGGACCGAATTTTTGTCATAAATCTGTCGTAATGTTGAAATCTCATAATGCATATGATAGTGAGTGCACTTTTTAAATGACAATGTCATCAAAAGCTGCATCTTTGGGGCCTAATTTTACTATGATTTCAGCTCCCTTGTGAGATAGAAAATGCTAGGCAAAGGAAGAAAGCACCTTTCCATGTGCAACAGCTATTTCAACATTCGGAAATGACTGTTCGAGAAACTCCATGACTTCTTCAAGTCCTGAAACAAAAGTATCATTTAAATCACTTCATAATAAATTACTGACTGCAAAAGTACAGATTGCCGGTAGTGTTTAAATTTTAGATAAGTAACAAAAGAATTGTAGATAAACTTATTAACAAAAGGGAAGTTGGGGGGGGTTTACCTTTAATGCGAGGCAAAACATAAAACACTTGGCCACCTCGATCAAGCTCATACTTAATTGCTGATATTACCTTGTCTTTACTGTATGCTGAAAGATGGGTCTTGATGGGAACTCTTTCTGGAGGTGGAGTTGAAATCAAACTGAAAAAGAGAAGAAGGATACAGAACCACGATAACCTCAAACTAAGAGACCAGCTAGAGCAATTTACCAATCTAAGTAAAGATGCCTAACAGAATTTTGGCATGTTGGAACAATAAACTAGGTGGTGCCCCATGTAAGATGTGCTTTTGGCACCTTAGCTATTCATTCAGCCTAGAAAAGGACAATGTTCTAACACTTTTTTTTTTTTTTTTTTTTTAATCTTAAATAAATGTTCATAAGCTCTTCACAATCCTTGCAGATTCGAGCTTCCTAACTTAACTCCATGCTATCCTCAAATTATTGCTCGTGAAAAAGCATAGTCAGATCACATTAATGGACAATTAGATTCACATCGCACACAAAGAATGATCCAAAAATTAATCTAGGAGGAAAAAAGATAAGTCTTCCAAACAACTAACTTTACGTTGTGAATTACCATGACAGGTTAATTACCTTGCATCACGGAACCCAGTCAAGGCTAAATAAAGGGTTCTTGGTATGGGTGTTGCTGATAGACTGAGAACATCAATTGAAGTCTTGAAGGAAGCGATTTTCTCCTTCTGTTTGACGCCAAACCTCTGTAAAACATAAAGAAACAAGAGCAATGAAGAAAATTATGTAAGTCAAGAACCATGAGCGGAGAGGATTCCATTGCAGATAATGGAAAAAAACACAAACCTGTTCTTCATCGACCACAAGAAGTCCTAAATTGTTGTACACAACTCGACTTCCAAGAAGCGAGTGAGTCCCGACAATAATGTCGAGGCGACCATTTTTAATCATGTCTAGATGTTCCTCTTTCTCGGCTTTTGTCTGCATGTTGTAACAGATGTCATCAGTCTATGACTCAATTCACTAAATAAAGGGAGTTATTCATGTGGAGACGTGTGATACCTGAAATCTGCTAAGAAGTCCAATGTTGAAATTTGGGTAAATAGAAAATCTATGAGAAATGACATCAAAGTGTTGCTTGGCCAAAACAATAGTGGGTGCCAGAACCATGGCTTGCTTCCCAGCTGAGACGACGCAAAAGACGGCACGAAGAGCAACTTCAGTCTTACCAAAACCAACATCGCCACAGATGAGGCGGTCCATAGGGGTGTGTCTCTCGGTCAAATCCTTCTCAACATCAATAAAAGCCTGCTTCTGATCTGGGGTGGGCTGATAGGGAAACTGGGCAACAAAATGAGACATGGCAGGAGTCTTGGGGTAAGGAGGGCGTGTTTGCTTGAGCCTGTGTAAATAGAGCTCCATCAGATCCACCACCATTTTCTGGATTGCCAGCTTTCCTTTAGTCTTACGTTTCTCCCAAACACTCGAGTCACTTAATTTGCTCAAGGTTCGAGGCCTTTTCGATTCATTGGGGCTGCAAACCAAACCCACCAAATTTTACATTATAACTAAAGAAAGAAAAATGAAGCTAGCATCTTATTTACATGTTTCATTTGTGAATTTGGACAATATATGTATATATGTATCAAGCGTGATTAAGAAGAACAAGAAAAGAAAAAAACATGAGAATGAAAAGAGAAAAAAAAAAAAAGGAAAAAGGAAAAGGGGGGAGTGGGTACAGATTGTAGCGATAAAGAAGACGAGAGGCCTGGGAGAGAGGAAGCTTGGCCATGCCATCGGCGTACTCGATGAAGACATACTCGACAGGGTGAGAGGCGCCTCCTTTGGGAAGGTCGAACTTGATGCCGACGAATCGGCCGATGCCGACCTTCTTGTGGACGATGTAGTCACCTGACCGGAGAGAGTAAGGGTCCACCTTATACGAGAAAGAGAAACCTCCATGCTTTTGATTTTGGTTTTGGTTTTGCTTCTGTTCATGGTCATCAGCATTGTAAATATCATTATCATAATCAGTAAAATGAACAGAGGAAGAGTTGGAGGCGCGGCGTTTGAGGATCTGGAGACCACGCTGCTGTTGGTGCTTGACCATTTGAATGTATTTATCAGCCTCTTCGGCATCCACCATGCGGCTTCCGCTGGGGCTTCGGCTTGCAGAAGAATCGTTTTGATACCTGCGAATGCGGTCGTGTAAGGCCGATATGGCGTCGCCGTCGTCGTCGCCGTTGGATTTGTACTTGGATTTGGAGAGAGAAAGGCCTTGGCCTTGGCCATGGCGTTGGCGTTGGCGCTGGGCTTGGGTTGAGACGGTGGCGTTGGCAGTCAACAATTTTGATAATATTGGGTATCCTGTTTTTGTTGTTGTGTTTGTGCACAAGGAGAGGCCATTGCTGCCGTTGGTTTTAAAACAATAACAACAACAAGAAGAAGAGAAGAACATGTTGCTATTCCTCTTCCTCGTCCTCCTCCCCCACAAATACTTATCTGGGATTCCGACAACCAACTCCATTTCTCCTCACTTTTTTTTTTTTTTTTTTTTTTTTTAACTTTTCACAAAAAAAAAATACAAATTAGTTCTCTCTTTCCCCCATTATTCTGTGCATTTTGGTAGAGCAGCAGCCAAGGCCAATCAGCGATTGGGAGGGGAGGTTTTGCTGGGGTTTTTGCTTTTTTGCTTTAAAGCCTTTATATTCATCACCATTTCCTTATTATAAAAGCTGAGCTGCCACAGATATTTTCCCTTCCTGTTTTTGTCATTTGCCCATTTTCAAATAAGATCTTTTCTTTTCTTTCCTTTTCTGCGTGGAATTATATTATCCATTTGTAAATTGTACAATTTTTTGGATAATCTTTGGACTTTGCAATGGGCTTAACCAACCTACCTCTTTTCTAAAAGCCCACCCCCATTTTTTTGGACTTACATTTTCAATCCAAAATTTTCTGTTCTAAATGATATCCAATTACTCTTTTGATATCATTTTAATAAAATATAACTCTATTTATTTTTTCTTCAATATTCTCTTTATTAACCCACAAAACTCTCTTTCTCTCTCCTCTTTCATCTCCTGAGTAAACCCATTAAATTCTCTCTCCCTCCTCTCTCCTCTCAAACAAATCTCTTTTATTCTAGGGCATTGTGCAACTGCCATTCCTCTTTTAAAAAAAACAAAACAAAACAAAACAAAATCATTTTTATTTTTTATTTCAGAATATCTGTGCTTTTTTATTTCTTTTTTTTTTTTTTCCTAAAGTAACGTCTCCTAAAAAAAAAACCCCACGGTAACAGAGTTAACCAACTTTTTTTTTTTTTTTTTTGGACTATGAGGTAACCAACTTTTTTTAATTATACCTATCAAATTTAATAATTAAAACTTAAACGAAATTTCTTTCAATTAAATCATATCCAATTTTTTTTTTTTTTTTTGAAAGGCAATCTTCCTCTTCCTATCTTAACTGAAAAAATACACGTTCATTTGAAGTTTTAGGGTTCGTTTGGTTCGTTAGCTTGAGTTGATATTTTGAAGTTGAGCTTGAGTTAAGTTAAGTTGAGTTTAAAAGTTTTGTGTTTGGGAAAAAGTTTAAGTTGAAAAGTTGAGTTTGAGTTGAGTGTTTAGATGTAAAAAGTTTGAGATAGAAGTTTTAAAAAAACAAGGGCCATGTTTGGATGTTCAAAAAATGAGTTAAACAAATTTTTTCTCTGTATATAACATTCTACTGTAGTTTTTAGTGCTTGTTTAGTTCACAAATTTAAACCATAATTTTCAAACTTTTTTTTAAATGTTTTTCCCAAAAATGTTTTCGTCTATTCTGAAAATTTCAAAAATTTAACAAATAAAACTTTAAAATATGAACTCAAACTCATGACCCAAACGCTTTAAAAAAAAACGGATAAATTAGATTACGCTCATTTAATAATGCCCATACAACTTGACACATCATTTTTTTTTAATTAAGTCTTACAGAGCGCCCAAAAACGAAACCAACAAACAGTACGTATTTGGTCATTAAAATTTGATAATTACAAATTGATAATTACAATTGTTATCTGGCAACAGTAGATAAAAACGGGACTTGCTTTCACGCTTGTTTATACCAAGGAGATGCTTGATATCTTTCCCACATATCATCAGCTATGTGGTCTCTCATCTGATTCATTGCTTCCCTATTCGAATCATGTTGCTGCGGTCCTGTACTAGGGCCAATTCCATCGATCCCATCGTGAAACACGTAATCCGCGTTAACATCGACATCTCCCCCTACAGGCACACAATCTGCAACATACTCTTCAAGAATGGGATCCCCAACCTGCACCATTCTTATGAAATTATGAACAACCGCACATGCCACGGGGATCATTACCTGTTTGTCCATTGGATAGCTGTTGATGCCTTTTAGTATTTTAAAGCGAGCCTTCCAGACACCAAATGTGCGCTCAATACATTTCCGCAGCGATGAATGTGTATAGTTAAAAACTTCACGGCGGTTGCCTAGCCCGGCACGACGTCTTCGAAATTCCGGTAAATGATACGTCTCCCGTCGATATGGGCTCAGGAAACAATCCTTATTGACGTAGCCTGAATCTACTAAGTAAAATTTCCCTGCAATATAAAACTCGTAATATTAAGACAATTTTCATTTATTTAACGTACTTATTATATGTAAATACGTAATATTAAATTGATAAGTCTGTTTACCTGGTGGAGCTATTGGGAATCCATGGAATGATACTGCCTCTTCCAACATTCTCGCATCATGACAAGATCCATCATATCCCGCCAATATATACGTGAATTTCATGTCAAATGAACAGGCTGCTAATATATTTTGCGAGTGATATCCCTTGTGATTTATCCAAGCGTCAGCATTTTCGCGCCGAGGGACACGTGGGACGTGCGTACCATCTATAGCGCCTATACAACCCTGCAAGAAACGTTACACTATTTAATATGTGTACCGGCATTAACAATACGAGTTTTTTATTACCAGAACTTTCGTACGATATCTAATAATATATCGTCGATAACTTACATCAAACCATGGTCGATATTTTTCTGAATGCTCCAAAATCAAATTTTGAACCGATGTGCAGTCGGAGGGTCTTATGAATTCATCCTTTAGCGAGCAAAGAACCTGCAACACTTTATCGAACCAACGTGAAGTTGTCTCTATCGAATGCTGGAACAAATACGAAATGTGCCGGTTAGTAGCGCCTCTTGCACAAATTGATAAAAATATGAACAACTGCTCGTCCACATTCATGTTGCGAGTTGGCTTCAATAACTCCCGACTAGCTAACATGTTACTTATCGATCTGAATGTTTCAGCCTTCATACTTATCATTCCTTGAATTATTTCTGCATGCCCATTTAACAACTCTTCCACACGCATGCTCCCAGTTAGTGTTGAGTTATGCATTGGTTGTGGCTGTCTTCGTCTGTTACGTCTGCTGGCAGTCACGGCTACCACTGCCCTAATCAGAGTACTGTTATGGTTAGAACTGTTATGGTTGCTAGACTCGTTATCGGAGTACACATCATTTTGTTCGTCATCGGGTGCGGAACTATACTCGTTCATTTTGAGAATATACTGATATCACCTCTAAAATCGCCTGTTACCTGGTATAAGAAAATTGTTAGCAAACTATAAAAAATAAATTCCGTTGAACAATCATGTCATCGCAATTATCCGGTCCGAAGTGAATGTTAACTAAATTTTTTTTACATAACCGTTACTGAACATTAGCAGTGTAATAGAAAATATCAGATATTAAAAAACATAAAATACCCGATACACACATTGTCATCTACATTTTCAAACACCAAATAAATAACTAAATAAAAGTTAATCCACTAACAAGATTAACACCTCAAATATCCATAAACAAATAAAAGAAATAAAAATTGAGTCGAACAAGAAAATCAATCGGTGAGGGGCCCCGGGGATTGAACAACAGATGCAATAATTTCCAGCCTATCGACATCGGGCAGCTGATGGAACGTACGTTGGAGCCGTGGATGAGAGTCAAGGTAGTGCCACATTTGACACCTATCTTTAGGTGGAATGCCCATCTCTGTCATAATGCTCATACACATGAGCATGTGATCCGGTCGGTCTGAGGTTTCGTTAGTTTGGTCCGATTGCGATTGGCTACGGAAATGACTCACTATTTCCTGCATTGCTATGAATGTCATCTCATCCGTTTCGTCTCTTTGCTTCCTCTTACCAGAACTTGCCCTAAACCGCGACGGACCTGCACCGGCTCCCGATCTAATGTTGTTACAAGGACGTGCACCGGTGGTTGGCGTTAGATCGTCTTCTAATCCCGCCTGGGTTCCAGAGTAGTCCATTGAAGCTTCAACGTCGCCGTACGGAGTACTATCAGCTGGCATCATTACTGATCCATACCCCGAGGCACCGGCGGCCTGATTTTTGTCGAACACGTTATAATAAAGCTCCTTGTTACGCAGCCCCTCGTAGCGTAGATGGTTGCACTCCTTAAAAATCTGCAAATGAGATTTTAACTGAGTATAAGTATAATCATCGCTTG
Organism: Ficus carica; assembly: GCA_009761775.1. Lineage (NCBI taxonomy): Eukaryota > Viridiplantae > Streptophyta > Magnoliopsida > Rosales > Moraceae > Ficus > Ficus carica. Next base: position 11,402,566 of record CM019743.1, on the reverse strand, counting down.
ATAGAATTTGATAACATAAGGCCTACTATTAAACTACGCAGTTACCCCTATAAAGCTTTGCCACGCTTCGTCAGAGCATATTACACGATCCGTCGTCGGATCGTAACCTAGGTCGGTTCGGGTTTGCAACGCCTTCCAGCCCCTATATATTTTCTTCATTCTCTCTTTCTTTTGATACAATGTCATTCCGTGTGCTCGTACCCCGCCAAACTCAGCATTAAACTGGGCGGCCCAAAGTTCTAGAGTTACTTTGGGGGGATGTTTACCGCCACTGCATTCCACGTACTCTGAGAGTTGAAGCAGAAATTTTTTTTCTTTTGCTTCGTCCCAAAAGTAATGATCCCCCAATGCTTTGCGCGGCATCTCCTTAAGAAAGCGATAACCAAACAAATAAAAAGTATTTAAAAAAATGGTCCGACTATAAATTGTTGGCTCATATAAATTGAGTGTGACATTTAATCTGAGGCATGTCAAATACCCGATACAGAATCGGCTACCATGGCATAGAAACCATGTATTTGGGTTTTAGGTTGTTTTATGGCCTAAACAAGCTACAGTAAAGGCCCTTAACACCAAATCTATGCTTCTATACCGGTAACTGACAACAGGTATCGGGTAAACGACTCACCAGTCAGACTAAAATACAATATAGGTTATTTTGATGTATACTTCATCGCCAATCTACTGCATCGAAATGCTTTAGCAGTAGTAATCATGCTCAAAATGAGGCCAAAACAGAAGTTAGGCAGCAAATGGGCAAAAATGTGCATCAAACTAGCCTATCTTGTGAAAAACATGCATAAAGAGAGGCCAAAACTGAAAATAGGCACCAAATGGACAAACTAGTGCATTTTAACATCATAGGTAGTGGCCAACAAGGTTAAAGGGAGGCCAAAACAGAAGTTAGGCAGCAAATGAGTAAAAATGTGCATCAAACTAGCGACACATGTGAAAATCATGCATAAAGAGAGGCCAAAACTGAAAATAGGCACCAAATGGACAAACTAGTGCATTTTAACATCATAGGCAGTGGCCAACAAGGTTAAAGGGAGGCCAAAACAGAAGTTAGGCAGCAAATGGGTAAAAATGTGCATCAAACTAGCCTATCTTGTGAAAAACATGCATAAAGAGAGGCCAAAACTGAAAATAGGCACCAAATGGACAAACTAGTGCATTTTAACATCATAGGCAGTGGCCAACAAGGTTAAAGGGAGGCCAAAACAGAAGTTAGGCAGCAAATGGGCAAAAATGTGCATCAAACTAGCCTATCTTGTGAAAAACATGCATAAAGATAGGCCAAAACTGAAAATAGGCACCAAATGGACAAACTAGTACATTTTAACATCATAGGCAGTGGCCAACAAGGTTAAAGGGAGGCCAAAACAGAAGTTAGGCAGCAAATGGACAAAATTGTGCATCAAACTAGCCTATCTTGTGAAAATCATGCATAAAGATAGGCCAAACCTGAAAATAGGCACCAAATGGACAAACTAGTGCATCAAACCATCATAGGCAGTGACCAACAAGGTTAAAGGGAGGCCAAAACAGAAGTTAGGTAACAAATGGGCAAAAATGTGCATCAAACTAGCCTAGGCAGTGAAAATCATGAATAATGGCGGAACAAAACTAATTTTTGGCACCAAATGGACTTACTACTTCATCAAAATAAAGACATCAGTGGACAACAAGCTTTAATGAATAAAAAATTCGAAATTAGGCAGTAAATGGACAAAGTACTTCATCAAACTAGCCTACGTAGTGCAAAACATGCTCAAATGGAGCAGAAATTGAAATTATGCAGTCAATGGACAATGTAGGGCATCAAACGACCTTCACCAGTGCAATTGATATCCAAATCACAAACACCCACGAACAACACACACCCATAGATGCCTGAGTAGATCACATACTCCAAAAATCAAAATAAGATAAGGACCAAAAAACGCTCGATTTAGAGTGTGGAGATTCGGAGAAGTCTTGGGTAATACATAAATTTTAAAAAAAATTTAAAATGCAACTATGTTGTTTGAGAATTAGAGAAAGAAATTTTACTAGGGTTTCGGAATTGGAGGCCGAGGAGGAGTATATAGTAGAGGTTGTCGGAGTAGGGCAGGAATTGACGGGTCGGTAAGACTTTTTCCGAACTTGGAAATAGTTGGTTATCCGGCCCAAGGTTCGCCTTCGCTTCCCACACCTCACTCGGCGACGCATCTGCTTGACGGGAGTGGGCGAGGGCAATACCTAGAAGTTTAAACGCAGCGAGGAGAGAAGAAGGACGACCACAAACCAGAGCTCCTGCAGCAGGGCAGATGCTCGATGGGATGGGGGCACAGCCAACAGACCCATTGACTCCAGCACATGGGCGCCGGAGTGGAGGCGTGAGATTCGGGCACAGGAACCAGGCATGGACGAGACAGAAGGGCAGGGAAGAACATCGATGAATAGTAAACCCAGTTGGGGTTACTGTATAACGGTTCAAACTCACGTTGAAGATGAACGTTTTTGCCAAACACCATCAGTTGAGACCAAACTAGGAAAACACCGTTTGGACTGGTGTTCCAAACAAGTGCTTAGTTTTAGTTTTAGTTTTGAAAGAGGTTTTAGTTTTAGTTTTCATTTTCTTAGAGGAGCGTGTATTTTTTTTTTTTTTTTTTTTTGTTAAAATAGGATTATAAAACCTGTGTTCAAGTTTTTTTTTTTTTTTCCTCTAAATTCACAACCGGATGAAATCCATATAAGACTTGAGTTAAAAGTTCATATATTATTTAAATTTAAATCAAGTAAAAATTGGGTATGATTGCCTTTAAAATAAAAAATAAAAAAAAAGAAGATGGATATGATTTTTTTTTTTAGGAGAATTTTGGATTGCATTATCTAGGCTAAATTAGCCAAAACTGACGAGGCAATAAACAAAGGACAATAGTCCACAAAACTACAATCCAAATAAAGATTAAGTGATGAGGTAGCAAAGGTTGCTCCTCTAGGAACATAAAAATAGTAATTAAAAACATCACACCTAGACAACTCAACAATATCAGCAATTAACATACTGTCTTCACTAATTGAGGATGAATTTTGTACCTCAGAAGCCAAACGCACTGCATCCGTTTCAGCTATCTTGATCTGCAAACCTAAATTCTGAGCAAAAGAGAGGCCTTTCCGAAAAGCTAGACATTTGACAATATGGGGCGAGAAGAATTCAGTCACATGTCTCACATTTATGTTATATGATTTAAATGACTGAAATTTCATTTAAATTTAAATTTTTAAATTTGATAGATTTAGTTTAAAAAAAAAAAAAGTACAGTGGGTTTTTTTTTTTTTAAAGGAAACGTTGTTGTAGTAAAAAAAAAATAAATATATTCTGAAATAAAAAATAAAAAATGATTTTTTTTAAAAGAAGAAATTTGTTTGAGAGGAGAGAGGAGGGATAGAGAATATACTCTGAAATAAAAAAAAAAATAAAAAAATGATTTTTTTATTTTAAAGAAGAAATTTGTTTGAGAGGAGAGAGGAGGAAGAGAGAATTTAATGGGTTTACTCGAGGAGAGAGGAGAGAAAAAGAGAGTTTTGTGGGTTAACATTCGGAGTGTAGATGAAAAAGTGAATAGAAAAGGTGAATAGAGTTATTTTCGTAAGAGTGATTGGATACTATTTAGGACATGAAATTTTGGACAGATGATGTAAGTCCTATTTATTTTATGCTATTCAATATTCAACAATTATCTATGTTTACAAAGTTATAAAGTCTGTATTTTAACTTTAGACTTCTTTTTTTGGGTTGAGAATTAACTTTTCATTTATTTTTTTCATACATACGTACGTAACTATGGCAAAAAAAACGATAAGGCTTTTGTATTTGGTCATATTCATTTCCTAGAGTCTCTAAAGAAACATCTGACACAATTCAAATTCTGCTGTTAAAATATGGATGACAATTGACAAGCATAGATCCAGAAATTATATTCGTTTCCAGCAATATATAAACACATGTGTGTATATATGATGTAATATTATTTATAAGCATGTAGGGTACATGACAAGTGCTTTTTTTCTTTTTTACACGAAGATAAACCTACCCAAACAACACACGAAGTACATAGAGGAGGAATAGCATTAAAAAATTAATGTAATAGAATCAAGTCACAACTGGGTAGAGTGCCACAAAAATCTCAAAGGCACATGTATCAAGTATAAGAAAAGCTTCCAACATGGCCACAGGAGGATGGTTATTGCAGAATTTGGAGTATTGTTGTTGTTGGTGGAATGACCGTCACTATCACCACCTTGACTGGTGGTACCTTGACGAAGATCAAGGCAATAAATGGGGTTGACATGTTGGCCGCAGCGGGAGGGCAGCTGCTGAGCCAGCGTCATGTTGATGCCTGCCTGCTCCGCTTGAGCGCTGCCCTCGTTGCTTATCAAACTACACAAGCATTCCCCCTCCTTCTTTATCACCTCTTTCAGTGGCTCGCAGCAACTTTCTCCCGGTTCGTCGTCATCTCCCCTCCCTCTTCCTCTTCCTCCTCCATTTCCATTCAGGTAGTATAGGCAAGGTGCCAGCTCATTTACGCAATTCATCGACGCACCATTTCCTGATTCTCCACCACCATGACCTGAGCCTTCTGCAGCCACTAGAGTACTCGTAGCAACTAGCAGCATTACAACCACACACCATTCCATTCTCTTCTCCATCACTCTCCAGTTACTCATGCAGCACCTGCGACCAGCTCTATATATGTTTTCCTTTCCTACATTTCTATATATATATATATATATATATATGTATGTATGTATATGTATACACACATATACGTAGACGCCCTTTAGAAAACAGTCGTGTTGGGATTTTCTACACAAGTAGGTTGGTGATCTAACTTGTGGGCTTTAATTAGCTGACCAAGTTGAGTATGTGGAGAGCGAGGAAGCGACCTGGGATCATGTATTGTTTCCTTGGGGGACTCTGGTGGTTGATAGATAGGTGAAGCTACCACCCTCAAATAAATATTAACATCCAATACTGCTACAATAAAGTATTACTTTCTTGGATATTTATTAAGAGAAATAAAATAAAATAAAATTGAAATAACGCTAGTGAGAGGGAAGAACTGTTCAAGAATCGACTCTAGACTTCCTTTTATTCTTAAATAGAAATTATTTATTAAAAAAGAAGAAGAAGAAGAAGTTATAATAGGCGGGGCAATGATAGAGCGGGTGAGTTTTGAAATACATTAGATAAATTGCCCTGATAAAGAGTATATACACATTGGAGAAACTGATGAGGAGCACCAGAAGCCGAAAAAAGAGAGGGTGCTTCTTTCAAGCAAGGTTTCTGCTAACCAGAGATTATCCTACTTATCCCCACCCCGCTTGAAGCTTCACCACTACTTCTATCCCCTCATACCCAGCCTTGCACTTTCTTTTTAAAAATAGACTTAGACATAGTATATCATGCCAACTTCAATCAGACTTATCTGCGGAATATTAAGCGCCACAGCTGGTCCCCGACAGTTCTTCCTCAAAAAAGAATATCCAATATCGATCACAAGCTTTTTCAAAAACGACGACGATCGCCTTGCCTTCACATACGAATGCCCCATTATGTACGCGACCCCTGCTTCCTTCGCCTGGATCAAATCCATCAGCTCCTCCCTCACTGCAGGATCCATACTGGGGTTCGACGGCAGCTGAAACCTCACTTGGCGCCTTCTCATTTGTGGGTTCTCCTCATCGTAGACCAACCGTAAACTCTGGAGGGTCGGAGATTTGCTGCTCTGAATAATGGAACTATTCCCTCCCATATCCTCGTGCTCTGGCGTAACCAAGCTCAAGCTCGACTGTGCAGTTCTGGTGCTTATAACAGCCATTCTCCCATCCAATGACGAACTCTCTGAGCCTGAAAATTGTGGTTCCACTGCTTCCATCTGGATGAACTCTGCTACGCTCTGTATAAGCTGGTTTTCAAAGTTCCCGTCATCTCGTTGAATGTCCTTGTAGCCATACCTGACAATGCATCTATACATACGATAGGGTCTTGGACAAACCCGACCAATGAGGAACCTTTCCTCGGGCGAAACATACGGAACCGGAACTGATTTTATGCAGACGAAAACCAACACTTTGTGGAATGCTGGGAGGTTTGTCACAAAGTGAGAGAATATTGCAGGAACCCCGTTTGCCAATTCCGAGTATATGAGGCCTATTCCGGGCACACGGACAATCCCAAGGCTGGGGCCCAGGCCAAGTAACCACTTCAGCGAAACTTTGTTGTGCATGTCAAAGTTATACTTCCTCCGTGTCCCATAATGCCACACATACATAACGAGCATAAAAATGGAAGAAAGCACAAGGGGAACCCACCCTCCCTGAGGCACTTTTATGAATGCTGCGGACAAGTAAAGTCCCTCGACAAACCAGAAGAACAGAAGGAAAACTGCAGCTAGCAACAAACTTTTCTGCCAAACGAAGATAATCACAAGTGCCATAAGGAATGTTGTGACGAACATAACTGTCATGCAAGCAAGTCCTGCAAATCAAAGTGAAAAATCACAATTAGACAAAACAGATTAACAAAACTAACTATATAAGCAACCCCAAACCGCAACTAACAAACACAGAAAATGGCATGGTCTCATATCATGATACCCCCAATACAACCACTTTAAAAATGTGTTAAAGCTCTGAACAAGTTTTCTTGGCGGAAAATAACCCGGAGTAACTGGTTCTCCATAACAAAGTTCTAGACTGTGATGATTCAATAAAGAAGGAAAAGGACAATAACAAGACCAATGCATACATAAAGAGGGATCCCAAACTAAGTGTTCAGAGAAAATTGAAGGGGAAAAAGAGAGAGGAAAGATTAGAGCCTTGGACTATAAGTACGATTCTATATTCCAATTTTCCAAGTACCAAGTCTTGCTCGGATGTTGTCAGATTCCATCTTCATTTTTTCCTTTTTAATTATCTACTTGTACAAATGTCTCAGGATGATAAAGGTTAAGGTTAGTTGAAGTAGAGTTTATATGAATTAAGAATATTAGATGGTTGCAAACGAAACAGAATCTGTAAAAACCATGCATACATCTTACCATAAGCATTCCCAATTAAAGTTGTATCTTGAAATCCAATGGTTATGGCAAGAGTAAGAATCATAAGTATCCAGTTTATTTCTGGGATGTATATCTGGCCATATATATGTTTTGAGGTGTGGACAACTTTGACTCGAGGGAAGCAACCAAGGGCATGGCATTGCTTGATAATGGAGAAAGTAGCAGTTATGACAGCCTGACTGCCAACAATAGCTGCAAGTGTGGCCACAACAAAGACCGGCCAAAATACAGGTTCTGCAGGTTAAGCAAAGACAGAAAGAAACATTAGACCAACTCAAATATGAAGTCGTAATTCAGGAAGTGATATAATCATATGCCAGGAAGTACTAACCAGGTATTGAGTTATAAAAACTGTCATGAATCATCCCGGGGTTTTTGGACAAGTAAGCAGCCTGTCCCATGTATTGTACTACCAAACATGGGTATATAATAAATGCAAATGCAAGCTGCACATATGAAAAATTCATTCGTAATTTACATTTCTTGAGAACCAAAAAGCATGTAATACATCATGGCAAACAAGGTGCGTTGGAGGTAAACAAACTTGATTTATGAAGAAACATTTATGCATTCAACTCTCCAAGTCGCTTTTTTTTTTTTTTTTTTTTTTTTCTCTTATTCTTTCTTTCTTTTATTTATTTATTTATTTTTTCCTGACAAGTCTAAAGCATTTGGATCTTGGACTAGGATCTACCTGGCAACACTCATTCATGTGTGCAGGCAATGGTAGGTACAATCTAGACCTATCAAATCAAAGACTCACACCTGAACGTTTCTAATTCTATTAGGCATAACGTTTTAAATATAAGAACTCACCCTTATGGACAAGGCAGTGAAATGACCAAGGTCCGCAAACATAGCTTCAGTACCTGGTAAGTAGTAGAAAGTCTATAGTTAATTCAACCAACACTGCACTACCATTTTTAAGGTTTTAACTATCAATTGTTTATCATTTCTTTTACTAAACAAAATCAAGCCAGATGACTAGCGGCACTCGACACAACAAGTAAACACAGATGATGCTTGTTTATGGAAATTCCATTACTTCCAGATTCAGCATACCAGTTATAGAGAGAAGAACCCCGCCGAGAGAAATCCAACCATCTTTCCCAGTCAGATTAAAGAACTTGATGATGTAATGGGGTGAAAATCCATAAACAACTTTTGGGTTCCAGCGTATAGTGTTGTAGATCCCAATGGAAAAGATTGATACCAACCAGATTAATATGATAGGTGCAAACAAAAATGCTACTCTGTGCGTGCCACAATGCTGCAGCGCAAACAAACCCACCAATATGACACAAGCCAGCAAAACAAGTTCGCCTAGGAACAATAAGCAAAATATAAATGAGTTAGTCATGTATGATGCCCAATGATTACGCCCATAGAATCAAGTTAGAAGAAAAGGTCCAAAATACGATGCCTATACTATGATTCCACCAGAAATGATTTGAGTAATTCTGAGGGAAGAATCAAGTAAGAACATATAACCCAAGAAATAAATAAAAAAAATTACCTTGTGTAAATTTCTTTTCTGTAACTTTAAGGCCCGAAACTGAGGAAAGAACTGCGAGTGAAAAGAAAAAGCCAACATAAGTTAACTCAACAATCTGTTTGGGTTTTTGTGGGGGGGGGGGGGGGGGGAGGGGGAGTTGACGTTATGTTACCCAAAAAGTTTTAAACAAGGTAGCAAGAAAAGCAAAAGAATGCGAGTTGCAGAGTATGCCAAGCAAAACAACTCAGACAATAGAGAAGGAACATGGCAACAAAAAAGATCAAAGAATAGTAGTAAATCCATGAGGAGACGTCATAGACAATCAATTTGATCTCAGGGGATGGCTGGTTCCCATGAGTAAAAATGAGTGGCAGAGAAGAAACATTGAAAATTTGCATGTATCAGGAGAACAAATATTAAAAATAAAAATAAAAATAAAAAAAAGTAAGTGAGGTGGTGAGGATACCGGAGATAGCGGGAGTGAGCACACCATCTCCAATGACCATGCAAGCACCGAACAAAACGACAACCAAGAGGGCAGTGCGAAGGCGTTTATGCTTCTCCAAAAATCTCTTTAAAGGTGAAGAGGTAACAACGGGAGATGAGGGTCCATACTTGTAAGCGGAGAGCTCTTCATCAGCTGCTTGTTGGTTTGGAAGGAGACTAAACTTGGCGTGGCGGCAGAGCAGCGAGTAAAGAGCAAATGTGCCACCTGAAAGAGAAACGGAAAAAACGAGTAAGATTTATATATATATATATATATATATTAAAGGAAGGAAAAAAAAAACAAGAGGGAGTGAAGGAGAAGCGGACCTTCGCCGTTATCATCAGCGCTTAAGAGGACGAAGACGTATTTGAATAAGGGAAGGAGAGTGAGGGTCCAAAAGATCAAGGAGAAAGCACCAAAGACGGCATCCTGGGTGATATGGTTCTCTAATTTTCCATCAAATGTGCTCGAGTATACGTACAGCGGCGATGTACTCAAGTCTCCATATACCACCCCAAAGCTCTGATATGCTAATATCAAATTCCTCGACAGACTTACCCATGGAACCTGCCCATCATTTTTTTTTTTTTTTTTTCAAAACAAAATACAAAAAAGAGTAAGCTTTGACTTTTGAGAAGCTGGATATCATAACCTTTTAAGTTGTGCCTCTGCTTTAGTTTTGCAGCTTCTGCTTTCATATATATATATATATATATATATATATTAATTTATTTATATATATGTGTGCGTTTCTTGTTATAAAACATATATATATATATATATATATGGGGATTATTATATAAAGGAGTTGAAAGATAGTGTTCAGTAATTGTATTTGTAAGACAAATGGTGATGAGGTGAGATATATATATGTATGTATGTATATGATGATGATGATCATTTAACATGTTTTCTGGAGAAATAACACACACAGTCACACACGCACACCGTGTGTTATTGTTATTAATTCATACTCCTTTAAGAAAACAGAAGAAAAGAAAGGAGCAAAAAAGTAGTAAAATTAAAAATAAATAAAAACAACAACAAAGAGATTGTATCCAGTAATAATAGTCATGATGATGATAAAAGCTCCGAATAAGTTTGTGCATGAAAAATCTGCAGGTAGAGTGGAAGCTAAAGATTTAGGAAATAAAAAATTAATAAAAGAGAGAGAGAAGAACAAATTAATTAATAATAGTGTTGTATAGAGTTTGATTTGGTTGCCTTCCTTTAATAATAACATATAATTGAATTGAATTGAATTGAATAGAACAGAATTGAATTGAATTGAATAGAACAGAACAGAATCGAATTATGTGAAGAAACCGAGAGTAATGAAACATAGAAAAAGAAAATAATAATAATTATAATAAGAATAAGAATAAAAGAAGTGGGAAGGAGGAGAAGAGTAATATGGAGTTGGAGTAAATAAAGAGAGAGAAAAGAAGATATGAGGAATGAAATTTGGGGAGAAAAAAGAGGGATGATATTACCTGGAGAGTGGAGCGCCCAGGACTCGAAATCCCTGCCTCAGCCTCCATTGCTCTTTCTCTCTCTCCTCTCTTTTCTTCTGCGTGTGTTAAACAAATATATATATATATATAAAAGATTAAAAAAAAAGAACAATTATTAATTAATTATCTCTCAAATTAATACCACCACCACCACCAGCAGCAGCAGCAGCAAGTAAGCACTGGAAGTGGGAGTCCCAGGAGGAGGAGGAGGAGGAGGAGGAGGAGGAGAGAGGAGACCACAACAGAAACAAGTGACGAACGTATGGTAAAACCCCGCCCCCATTTCTTTTATCTTTAACCTTTAAATTTAAATTATTAAAAATAAAAATAAAAATAAACTCTTTCAACACCCTCACTCATCTCATTTTTCGCCTCTTTTCCCTTTACAAATTTACAATTTCACACGCGCCCTTCTTTCTGCGCGTCTATTCAATCGCTTCTTCTTCCTCACTCTTTATTATTATATATTATTAAAAAATGAAAACTTAGGGAGAGTTTGGCATATCAGTTGAACTTGAGTTGAACTGTACTTTTTTTTATCTTTTTCTGAAAAAATTTTTTATCTTTTCTGAAAAAGTCAACAAAAATTATTATTTAAACTTAAAAATCTCAACTCAAACCGTTTCACCAAACAAATCCTTACTGATATATTTAAGCACATGGAACTTCTCCCACCGATGGGGTAAAAAAATTTTGGTCATTCGATTGAAATCCAAGGGCTAAAAAATGCTAAGGATCATCTAATGAAAATACACCAACGTATACAATTGTAACACTTACCCATATTTCAAAAAAAAAAAAACAACCCTGAACTCCACCCCCTCAGATGAAAGAAGCCGGCTCCGTCGACCGTGACGGTGGGGAATCGAGGCCCAGATTCCGGTGAATCGGTCGGGTGGGAGGGCGGCGGCAGAGGTGAAACCCAGATCGGGGATTGCAGGGGGCAAACCCAATCGCAGCGGGAGGAGGGGGGTGAACCAGTCGTCCGGGGGATGAACCCAGTTGCGACAGGGGGAGGGGGGCAAGAGGGCTCGCCGTCAGTCGGGGGGACCTGGGTCGCCGTCAGGTTGGGGGGGGGGGGGGGGGGGGGTGGGGGTCTGGGAAGTTTGCTGCTGGGGATTTTTATTTTTTTTTTAAAGTATAATCACATATAAACAGTTACATTTATATACTTTATTAATCAATCCGTTTATATTATTGGATCTTATTTCATTAATGAGATAAGAATATTAAATCTCACTGTAAAATTTCCCTTACATTTTTATTTTATTTTTTAAATTTCATTGCAGTTTTATTTTAAAAGTTATTAACTTGATTATTATTATTATTTCAATAAATAGTTCCTCCCTAATTTTAGTACGCGTGTGAATCAAAATTGTCTCGTAGGATGTAATTGTGTATACGTATTAATCAAATTAACAACAATTATATTTTAAAAAGAAGAAGAAGAAGAAGAAGAAATTCTACAGTGGGATAAAATGATAATTGTCTCATTGTTGGTGTAAAAAATTCAGACCATAGATCATCTTTAAACGGTTGAGATTAATTGATGCATCAAACAATCATTATACTCATTACACTAGATTATCATTTTACAGAGCATTTCAAAAGTTAAAAAAAAAAATAAACCCCACCTATGATGACTCCCGGAGCGAATCCGGCGAGGCCATAGTGGCGACGTACCGGCGTTCTCGATTGTCGGCCGTCCACCCTACGTTGCCCACTGCTTCCTAGGCGACGACGCCGTCGGCTTGGGGCTCGTTCCCGCCGGTAATAAACTCGAAGACACAGATGGAAGAACGGCCTTCGCTCACACCCACCGCCGCCACCGCCCAGATCTGGAGGTCGCCACCTTGTTGCTTCTCTGCTACCTAGCGCGAGCCGCCCACCGGGAGATCTCGCCGTTGTGTTCTCGTCGATGGTTACCCAGCCCAAAGCAAGCGTGAACAACCCCGTCGACGATGGTCTCAACAGCCACAGCCGTGAACCACCCACCGGAGATGGGTCTTTACTCCACTACGCCGCCTCCGACTGACGGAGAACCAAGCCACGCCACGAAGAACACTCGCGAAGACCCACACCCCGGAGATCGCGACTCGCCTTTGGAGATCTGCAATGTTGCGACGGTGAAGGTTACCGGAGAAGGCAATCGCGACTATCTGCCACCTCCGACGACCTGCTCCGCCATCTCTGGCGACCTGCTCCACTTCCTTCGCCGTTGACGGTGAGCTAGAAGAATCATGTGCAATTGGATGCACAGTAACTTTTGAGTTCACAAAACATCTTAACCGTCGATGAAGTCAGAATTTTTTTACACCATCAGTGGGGTAAAAACATTTTATCCCATGGTAAAATTCTCCTAAAAAAACAAAATACAAAATTCAGAGAGAGGAAAAAAAAAAAAAAAAAGTGGTTAATAAAATGTACGCGGAGTTGGAAAAACCATGTAGAACAAGTCAAAAAAAAAAAAAATTCGGATCTTAGATCCTTTTTTGTTGGTGGTGGGATAATGGTGGGTTTTTTTTTTTTTTTTTTTCTTTTCTCTGGTGGGGGTGTGTGGTTTTCAAAATGAATAATGATAGAAAGGACTGAGGGCCAATTCGTTAGAGGAACACATGCGTCTTCCCACCACACACACACCCCCCAAAAAAAAAAAAAAAAAAAAAAACACGAAAGAACGAATTAATGCTCTTTATCTACAAAGAATAGATCGTAAAATAAATCACTGTAAGGGAAGACGTAGACATTCAAATTTTTTATAACCTCTACTAGTCTCCTCTCTCTCTCTCTCTCTCTCTCTCTCTCTCGCACACACCATATATAAAAAAACATTAAGTGTAGCTTCTTGGCAACTTCCTACACCGCTTTTTATTAGTTTTTCGCCTTCATACTTGCAAAGAATAATCATTCATTTTCTAATAACAAGTAACAACAAATTTATCCAAAAAAAAAAAAAAAGAAAAAAACAAGTAACAACTACAGCTATATACATATGTCACCTTTCAAAATGCGTCATATAATATATTTCCCAGATAATGTATATACATGTATAAACACAATTTTGTATGCCAACCCCTCTCCTTTGTAACCACAAATTAACAAAACAAGTTGACAGCTATTTACTTATATATATTGCATGCTCTTTTATTCAACTAAATATCTTCAAATCGGACAGGGTTGACTATAGCCTCTTATATATATACTAGTTAAAATACGTAATTAAATAGCTTCAAATCAAACAGGGTTGACTATAGCCTCATATATATATATATATACACTAGTTAAAATACGTATGTTGCACGTATTGAGATAACAATGAAATTTTTATAACGTGAAGCATGAAAAACATTTTATCAATATAAGTTAGTAAAAGAAAATTTTTCTTAAAAATAGTAATCTAAATTGAGAAGTTATATTTTATCATAGAATTATGTTAATATTTTATCTACTTTAAGAACATTCTAAAGTTTTATTGCAATTATGTGGAAAAAATGAGTAAAACAATAGCAAGAATTGCATCATTTGGTAATTAGATTGCTTAACTATAACTTTTTGAACTTAAATCCACTTATGTCAAATACAAATAAAGAAATGTATTATAAGGAAATGATCCAACAACTTTCATAGCAAAAGAATTGAAATAATTACACATAAATCATTCAAACTAATAACAATAAGCATAATAGTTTTCATTTTGTAAAACAAAAACAAAAACAAAAAAAACCTCAAAAAGAATTTGGAGAGAATTCTTACAATTCCTTTTAAACTATTAGGAAAATCCAAGAAAGACACAAAATTTTAATAGTGAAGAGAAGGAGAAAAAAAAAAAAAAAAAAGCCTTAACTACAATTAGACATGATCACGATTAAGGAGATTAGAGTTTTTGATCAAAAGTTAAAATAGAAATTTCAAAATGTTGAGCATTTAGTGAAGAGAAAATGAAATAAAAAAAAATTACAGGTACAAGCTATAAAAAAAACCAAAAATAAAAATATAATATAGCAAATATTAAAAAGAAAAAGAAAAAAAAAGAAAAAGAAAAAGAAAGAAAGAAACATAGAAAGGTAATTAGAAGAAAAAGAAAAAGAAAAGTTGACAACCAAAATACAAGTAAAGTAAAGTGAAGTATAATAAAATTAAATGGAAAATACATACCAAAATGGATTTTCAATAAACAATGGTTTTTTAAAAAGAATAAAAAAAGTTATTAAAATGGTGTGTGAAAGACGATGATGAGATAAAATAAATAAATAAAATTTACCTTCTTCCTCTTCAACATGGGGGAAAAAAGGCTTATACTGCACTACATTTTTTTTAATCTTTAGTTCTTGTTTTGCACATCATTTTAAAATTAGAAAATTTATTTTGATTCGAGAATCTGAAATCAATTGGTATTTAAAAAAAAAAAAAGAAGATAAATGAGGATAATACTTACAATTATAGTCTAGCAATAATTTCCTATTTAACTACGCTATAAGGTATAGAATTCGAATCTCCTATCATCATGTTAAAAAAATAAAAATAAAAAAAGTGAATATAGATTCATTTTTCAATTAAAATTTTCAACCCCTATTACTTGAAATTGAAAAAAGAAAAAAAAAACGTTTTATACTAAAAAAAAAAAATAAGTTACAAGTTATACAATGACAATTCTGTAATATGCATGAAAATTTTGGTCTTATTTTAACCACAAACCCAAAATACTTAGGAGAAGAAATATGACGTGAGCAACTGCCAAATGCAATACAGAAAGGACAACATTAAAAATAAATAAATAAAAAGAAGAAGCATCAAAACGATGCGGATTTGACTATCAAAATGAACAATAAAATTCTATCGACTTTTTTATATATTTAGAATATATCATGAAATAACTCTATGTACGTTTTCAACTTTTAAAATGTAGGCTACAAAATTCATCACAACCTTAAGTTTTTTTTTCCTCCATTAATGATTGCAATGGTGATTGACTTATGTACTGATCTGTGTACCCTTTTCCTTAAAAAAAAAAAAAAAAAAAAAAATTTAAATCAATGGTAATCCATAACGACATGTGTAGTTTTTTTTTATTTTTTTTTTAATGAAATAAATTGTAACTGATAGAAGAAAGATACATAATCCTACATCCACGTACAGCATGTCCACCCTCCTCTGGAAGCCAATTAGCTCTAGGTTTGTGAAGGAAAAAAAAAAAAAAAAATGGCTTCGGTTGATTCTATTAACTACTCACAAAAACAACCTGTATATAATAATATACAAGAATTCTTCGTAATAACTTATTAGAAATATTGCAAATACAAGAATATACAAGAATTCATTTTTCTCAGGTGACAAAAATCATTATATTGCTCGTCACTTTATCTATATCTATATATATATATATATATAGATATATGTTAAAAAATGTTAAAAGATTGAGAAATAATCCATGCATTTGGGGCAACCATTCAATTCCGTTTCTATTTAACATTTTTGAGTAGGTGATCTCGGCTTTGTGCAATTTGAAAATTTAACATGAAATTTGGCAAAAGGGCACCCCCTAACATTTTGGTCATTTCAATCTGATGTGTTAGTGGACGAATAGTTACCAATTTTTGTTTGGCCCACTTTAGTAATCCAATTTAGCAAAGCGAGCCCAAAGACCTCCAGGTTTGGGTTAATTTTGACCCAATTGTTGAACGTTTTGTTCTGACCCAATGGCTGATAGTTGGTATCAACTATCAAGTGTAGTGTGGTGACGAACACATACATGAAATAATGGGTGACTTGTTACTCTCTATTTGACTGGGAACATATATAATATACGAGTAAATCAAGCTAAAACGTGAATAAAACTGTACACAATTCATTTTATAGATCAGGAAAGACAAATAAATATGCACAAGTAATTAGATCATTGTAGTGGAAATTATAGAAGCAAACCAACAAGATCGCAATATATATATATATATATATATATATATATAACAAGAAAGAAGAGGATACACGATGAGCCGAGAGCGAGGAGGGAAATATTAATAAGGAGCTCTCAAAAAGAAAAAAATGGAAAAAAAAAGAAACACACACGACACACGACCCAATACAAACAAACTCTCTATAGCTTAGGGGGGGCAAACAAACATCATATGTTGATCATCTAGCAAACATAAAATATAAATAATAACGAAATAATAATAGTAGTAGTAGGAATATATAATAATGATATTGATAAGGAGGATATATATATATATATATATATATATATAAAGATGATCAGAAGAAAAAAGAGGAGTTAGAGGAAGAGCCCAAATCAAAAGCGTCTGCAGGAGGAAGAACATGATCATGATATTGATGAGAAGAAACGGAAGGCATTCTGCTAAACAAAGGGCTGTGCTGCACCTCCGGAAGATGATGATGATGATGATGATCGTATTCAGAACAATACTCATGATCGCACCTCCCAATAACATGACTAGTCATCGCCTGAGCCATATTATTGTTGCTGCTGCTGCTCATGTTGAACGAGTTGCCACTACTACTCCTCCTTGTTATTGGATAATTTTGATGATGATTATCATTCATAATAATGCTGTTGTAATTATAATAATGTTCATCATCAAAATCCGAAGCCGGAAAAGGAGGAAGCTCCGCGCTGCTGCCACCACCAATACCAACGTCGCCGCTCATGTTGATTACAGCTAAATCCTGCTGGTAATTTTTGTGATCAGTTACAAAGAAGCCATGATCAAACAAGCTGCTGCTATTATTATTATTATTATTACTATAACCCCCGTCGAATTCCGCGGCTGCTGCTGCTGCTGCCGGAAAACTACTACTGATGTGATCAGTACTGGCCGTGATCATCAGGGCATGATCAATATCATGATCGTGCGTCAAGTATAGTGGCTGCAGCTGCGGGGAAGGCTCCAGGACCGCCGGCGGTGGTTGAGAGACGAGGCCGCCGGGTAGCTCACCAATTATTACATTATTCTTAGTATGAGGAGGAGCGGTATTATTATTATTATTATTAAGAGTAAGGGCGGAGAAGTCGTCGGGGGAGAGAATGGAGGTGACGGAAGAGCCGGGAGGCATGTCGGAGTAGACGAAGTTGGTGCGAGCGCGGGAGCCTCTCATGGAGCGGGCAGCTCTGTCGTAGGCAAGAGCGGCTTCCTCGGCCGTGTCGAAGGTGCCGAGCCAATGCCTTTCTTTTGTGGAAGGGTCTCTTATCTCTGCCGCGTATCTTCCCCACGGCCTTCTTCTCACCCCTAGAAACCTTGGACCTCCATCTGCACCCCCTGCCCCCTGATCTTGCTGCTGCTTCTTCATCTTATTGTTATCGCTCATCACATATACGTATAATATATATATATATATATATATTGTAACTAATATTATAGGATACTGTTTCTTCTTCCTCTTCAGGTTGGTCTCCTCCTGCGATCGATATATATATATATATATATGTATATATCTTTCAATGCTAGAAAAGAAGTAGTATTTGGTCAATGAATTAGGTGTTTTTTTTTCTTGGGGGGAAGGGGCTTCCATGTGAATCCTTTAAATAAGAGGCCAAAGCTCCCCCCACTAGCTACTCCACCCTTTTTCCCTCTCTTTTACTTATCTTTATTATTTATTTTATCATTTGTTACTTTATACATATCTTATTTTCACCTTCTCTGTAGTGTGTGTGTGTGTGTGTGTGTGTGTGTGTGTGTGTGTGTGTATACACTTTTGTATGTATAATTTCCTCTCTCGCTTTCTCTCTCCCTCTATATATATATAGATATTATGTTGATCTTCACTACTTTCTGAGGTACATGTAATAAAAATAGTACATTAGAGTGAAATACATAGATATTATTTTATTCTTCAATAATCTGCCTTGACGTTAATGGCCCTGCTGAATATGTATTGAATATCTAGCTAGGCGCGTACACATTGTGTATATCCATATGTATATTATGTTGGCTGCTATATAATATTGTCTGTATTTATTGTCCATGATACTGGTGTAATTATGCCATTGTAATTGAGAGATCCATGGATATCAGAATGATCACATTTGGGCCATGTGTGTGTATCTCAAAAAAGGAATGGCCCCATATTAGAGTCATAAATAATAATTGAATCTCTCAAAGTAATGCATGAGTTACCAATGATGGGGATTAATGATATATATATATATATATATATATGTAAAGAAAGAAAGAAGATGAGAGAGAGATTTGATAAACTCATCAGGTACAAAGCATGCAGCTAGGAAAATAAATAATTCTTATAATAAAGTGGGGTTTGTCACCATCATTAAAATTATTCAGAAATTGATGAAATTAGCCATATTTGATAAGTATGCATGTTCTCTTAGATACCAATACTACCATGTTACATGATTATTCCCCAATCAAATAAAATACTTTTTAGTAATTAAATCACCAATTAAATTACTATATCCCGTAAATGTCCATTTCTATTCGTCACATGCACTCCAATTAAAGTTCCCCCTTCCCCAATCTTTTTTTTTTTTGGGTAAATAATTCTCCAATCTAATTTTGCTACTACTACTACTAATTACTCCTTTTTAATATTAGTCAAATGATACTATTGTTCCATGAACTAGGAACTAAAAACCATGTAGATCAATATATATGCCTATCTATATATATGCCAAATCTAAATGTGATTTTCCAAAAAACACCAATATATATATATATATAAATGTGTATATACCATGCATTACACATTTCTTGTTTAGCGAAGAGGCATGCATAAAAAATCGCCACAAATTCATTTCATTTTGCACGTCTAATTAATTTACGGCCACCATTACTGATTATTCAAAGTTTAAACAAAAAATTGTACTCAATATTTTATGTAATATACAAGCCTCGCATACATATACACACACATAATTTATTTATTTATTTATTTTGGTAATAAATTCAATTTCATGACTAATTAAGTACTAATGCACATTAAAATGATGATTGCAGATAGAGGGAGGAGTTGCATGCCCTTGTGATAGGTGCAAATGATAGGTTAATTCATCATGAGGTCCCATGCATCATGATCATGATATCGACATGATGACCTCCAAATTCCAAGTAATTAAAACCATACACCTGTGTATATATATATATGTGTGTGTGTACACACACTGATCATTAGCGTAACACTTTTGGTACTTGAATTATTTTATGTAACGTCTCTTTGGGATCATTATTATTATTATTATTATTATTATTATTATATCCTCTGGATTTGCTAATTCATACACCATGCGCATGCCTTCTTTTTTGCCTTTCTTTTTCTCACATCCAACTGATCCCAAGTGATTAGACATTCGCATATAAAGTGCAGAAAGAACAACCAGCTTAATTAAATTACCGATTGAATTTATCATATAAAATATCATTATTTTTTTGTCATGCACATATACTAAAAACTATATTTTCACTTACAAATTCCTAATAAAAATGAAAAGACAAAACAAACTAATTATCTCCTGCTAATAATAACATAGAAATCGACAATATAATGAAATGTATACATGTGCATATACGTAAAAATACGAATTCATCTTGATATTCTTTTTTGTTAGATTGTCTCATATGCATATGGTATCCCATGACGTTTCGTTTGGTCGTTATATAAAAGATAAAACAGTGTTCAATATAGTTAGATTTTATACAACTTACATGTTAATTTAGCCACATATATACATTTTATATAGATGTATATTATATATGTACATATACTCCCCAATTATATATTTATAAATATAAATATATATATATATATATATATATAATATATACAGGACAAGTAGATCAGTAGAAGGGAAGATTGTGTATATATATTTTAATGGGGGTTCATCCACTTATAAGATCACGTTAATTCTTTAATAAGAGGTTTAATAAGGAGCATTATTGCTCATCCATGTGCATCCAATTCTTGAACCACAAAAATCAATGATAAGCTCCACAGTCTTATTATTATCTTTTTCCAAATCACCAGAAGCTTCCTTCATCTGTTTTGTTTTTGTTTTTTAATTTTATTTTCAATTTTGTTAAATTCTTGTTATCATGCAATTGGAAAAAATTTATATTCCCTTTTTCAATTATATATAATGTTTAGAAACTATAAAGCACTCAAACTGCAAGTGAATAAGAGAAAAAGGCTTTTGTTGGGTTGCATGTGAGTACTGAAAACATTTTTAGGCCTCCCTTTCTTGAAGAAAACAATTACTAGGCAATATAATCTCTTAAATAGGATACCAAACTTACTGGTCTTTTGACCAAATGTCTCATGCTCGTGTGTTTATACACACACACACACACACACACACACACATTCGTCCATTTCTAGTACTCCCAGGGCTTTTGGTTTGTTATTAATTAGATACAAATATATATTATGCATGAAGTGAATATACATATATGTATATATATCATTCAAAACTCAGGATATATAACACTACATATATCAACTCCTCTAAATTAACTTTTCTTACCTTTCTTCAATTCAAATTGGACATATACAAAATTATGTTAAAAAGTATTGATATTATTATTTTCGTGAAAGTTGGCTACAACTATAGGTTCTAATATTGCTTAATAATATGTAATCAGTTGAAAGAGACCATACATATATAATATATAGTTATGGTTATTGTTATTGGTGAGGAATGTTTTCATGTTTAGGACACTTCAAGTGCAGTAGCACACGTTGATAATAAGAATATTATGTATGTATAATAATATACATATACATATACATGTATATATATATATATATTTATAGGTAGGGATTTTGATCATTAAACCCAAGGACACTAAGTAATTAGTAGGGTCAAAAACCTAGTTACCTTGGAAGACTTTAAAGGCACATTTTTTTTTTTTTTTTTTTTTGGGGTTCACTTTTTATTGTGATATGTAGCCAAGCTGACGAAATAGGATAACTGAAGATTAGCATTGGGATTTGGAGTATTACACAATGGCTCTCCCCTTTTTTCGTTTTCTTTAATTTAGGCATAGTATTGTTTTTTTGTAGCTAGTAATGGAGGGGACTTTTGTCTTGTTCGATGAATCTTCAATTTTTTTGGGTCGTCTAAAACGCATTTTGGTCAAATGATTCTCAATGGGATTATCATCCCGATCAAACCAACCCCGCTAATTAATAAAATTGCTTAATTGTAAGAGGGACACAATAATTGGTTTCAATAAATAATATTCACTTATTTGCATCATTATGACATATAGTCATTTGATAAGCATCAAGCATTGATATAAAATAAATATTTAATTTAATTGTTGAGGGTGAAAACTCGTTTAAGAAGATGAAATGTTCACATAAAATTAAAGATTATTTGATAAAAATGAATTAATAATAATTAGTTTAGATGTATCCGATAATTTGTAAACAGAGAGAGAGAGAGAGAGAGAGAGAGAGAGAGAGAGAAATGCATGGAAGTGAAGTGCCATGCATGGATTATAACAACGAATGAGAGGTAGCTTTGACTAATTTAATAAAAATGGGAGCTAGGCTGAGGAAATTTGATATCTGATAGAGATACGGTTGACGAGACAAGGGAGAAATTAATAAGCAGAGATTTTGTCTTGATTAAGTAGAAGAAGATAAATATATAAAGAAAGGTAGGAGACAGAAATATATAAATTAGAAGGGATATTATATTATACATAATATATGGGGGAGACACGAGACACAGCCAAAGGCAGAGAACATGCAGTGCAGTGCAGAGACCAAAGGTTGAATTTGCATTTCATAAAACGACATTCATCGCCCCCCCCCCCCCCCCCCCCCCCCCCCGCTCTTTTTATTTCTTTCTTTCTTTGTTTTTTTAATGTTTTTTTTTTTTTCTTTTTTGTTGGTTGGTTTTGTTTTGGTGGCATGTGCATGTGCTACCCATTTAACCCATTTTCTTTTTGATTGTGCTGATTATGCAATGTCTGATGTTTTTATTTTTGTTTTTAATTTTTTTTTCGGTGCCTCTTCTCACATCTCAAACTCACATAAATCCTGAGTCAGAGTTAAGTTAAAAAAGTAATAGGAAAGCTAATTTTATTGTTTCGGGAGGTGCACTTTTTATTTAAATTTTTTTTTTTTTTTTTTTTTTTTTTTTGGGCTAGTAGAGGAGGTGCACTAATTAAACGTTTACAAATCATGTAAATGTGAAAAGGTGCATAATACTCAGACAGACTGGGATTCATTCAATAAAAAGTAGATTGTTTTGCGCTTTCTCTTCTCGGGATGAGAATTAATTTTAACTTAATTTAATTTAATTCAATTAATTAAGGTTCAAAAAGGCAGGCCACATCCTACATAAGCTGGTCTGGTCTGGACTCTGGTCTGGTCTCTCAAACTCTGCTTTTTTCCTTAAAACTGGTAATTAGCCTTTGTCCCTTTCCCTTCTTTTTCCCCTTCCAATTACGCCTTCCTCTTTCGACTTCTTATGTCAATAATGACCATTTACCTCATTCTTTTTCTCTCTTTTTCCAAAACAACCCCCAAACCAAAAAAAATAAAAAAGGGGGAAGCAGCAAATTATGGTCTTCTTTTTGACATTTAAAGAGCCCAACATACGACCTATCAATCTGATTGGACCATGCCGCAGGTAATAATATATGACTACAAAATTGATTGATAAATAGTGTCGTGCTCGTGCCTAATGTGTGTCCAATGTCTCTAAGCTCATAGTTACCATGTCTAACGTCCAGTTTTCCAATGACCATTCAATATGTATTTGAAGAAAATGACTCAAATAATCCACGATGAACAAGTAAAAGAGATCATTCTAGGCAATCTCTCTCTTGAGAGGGATGAACAATATTTTGTAATCTCTACCATTTATTGATTTTACTACTTTTAATTTAATTGGATTCGCTTAATTATGGAGTATCTAGTTTTTTGCTCTGTGCATGTCTCTTGAGGATTTTTTGGGTTTCAAAATCGTTAAAGTTTATTAACAAAACTGACATGATAAGCCCTGCATCTTCATGTTGTTCACTAGGTTAAGTTGTTGTCTTTGTACAATTTGTCAACGAAAAACAAGAAAGAAATCATGAAAGCTTTTAATTCTTTGTCTAGCTAGCAATTTTACATCACATTTATCGAGGGGATGTTATGCTATCATCGTGCGCAAAAGAAAAAAAAAAAAAAAAAAAAAAAAGCCTGATAATTTTGTTTTTTAAATTTACGTATTTGAAGATAACACTTGGACACATAAAATTATATCGAACCTAAATGCATTCTTTATGTTTATTCAAAACTACCATTCCCTTTTCTTTAAAGTCATTGTCCATTAAGGTAGCTAAGCACCAACTAATAGAAAACTATTACATAAAAACCAAACCATCTACGATACATGTAATTGCAACACTAAAAAAAAAATAGGGACTCTGTATGTATTCTGACTTTGATAGCTGGATTGATTTCTTCCCATTCCTTGAAAGCTAATTAGGAAGCAGTTTTCTTGTTAAGAGTTCACCAAACATCCATCACACTTGACGATTCTACTTTCACATAGTTTTGCGGTTATAGAGAAACATCAAGCGAGCCCCGATACAGAGAAAGGGAGGCATCACTACAAACTCATATCGGCAGCGACAACGCTATGCCAAGTGAATGGACTGATATGATTTATACCAGGTTGATGAGTAGTGCCAGAAGTGGGCTTTACACTACAGTTTGCACAAGATATTACTTGACATTCCGCAGCCCCCCCAACACTCGACACCGGAGGCAGCCGTGCAACTGGAGCCTCCTCCATCTTATCTTCCATCAAATCGAGCTTTCTTTCATCCGCCATCACTCTGAGAAACGCCTCCAGCGCCTCACGCATCCATTCATACCGACACAGTTCAAACGCCTCTTTTATGTTTAGCTGCAATGCAAAATTAGGCAACTACATTATTTGTTACGTTCGTGATTAATGGCTCTACTAATTCAGATGCTTACATGAATAAAACTGTTGTACATTAACAATAGCTGTGGCAGTGACACTAACCCATCTCCTACCACGGTTTTGGTGCTCGGGCCAGGTCTCGAGCACCTCAGTGACCTCTAATGCAAACATATAGCCCTTGCAGCCTCCTTCCAGGCTGCAACTGTTCTGTTTGCTTTTGCTTCTGAACTCCCATTCTCCTAAGGGAGCTTCCTGAACACATTTGAATGTGCATCGAGTAATCAAAATCGCAATTAAGATACGTTATATTGCAAAGATATCAACTTCCTAGCAAAATAATCACAACAAAAACTCATCGTAAGATGGTGTCTTATCTGTGTCTGTCTAAGGAGCAGCACCATAACCCAAAAAAAAAAAAAAAAAAAAAAAAAAAAAAAGAGGAAGAAAAGGAAAAAGAGTAAAGCCAAAAGAAGTTTCATGACTAAAGAGCAGGAAAAAGAGACGTACTTTAATAATACCTATGACCCCTGCTTCCTCCTGAGCTTCACGGCAAGCAGCTTCTTCTCGAGTCTCATCGTCTTCCCATCCACCCTGAGAAAATTAAGCCAACCAAAAAAAAAAAAAAAAAAAAGTATTAGAAAAGGTACGAAACCTGCTTAATTAATTTGTGCTAATAAAAAATTTTGAAAAATAAATAAATAAATAAATAATGTTACTTTTGGAAACACGAGATCGTCACGATTAGGTGAAGTGACCATAAGAACTTGAAACCAGGTTTCATGCAAATTTCCACAGGTGCAGTAACCTTGGGCATCCTTTGTAAGCAGCCGGTAAGGAATACATCTGGCAGTGGTAAAGCAACCACTAAATTGAAAATCCAAAAATATAGGCTAAGAAAATCTGAATGTTTCCTATTCTGCTTTGCTATTCTGGATCAGTAGTATTTGGAGTGAACATATGTAATACAGTTAGCACTGAAGCTGAAAAGTAATCTCATTTTCGTTATTCTATAGAGTTTGGATTAAACATTTAACTGTGTGTCATCTTCCAGCAGACTACTTTATATTGAAAAATGTTATTTATCGCCCTTAATGAAAGCAATTACACATATTACACAATACATGTAGTGGCTGTATAAGAAAGTAATATTCAAAAAATATTAATTTTTTTGTTGGTATATATATATATTTTAAATTTTTTCCAAGTTAAGTATATGGTAGCAGTTAAAGTGAAGAACATTAGAGAGAGTGAGTGTCAGTCACATGAGAGCTTAGTAGCAAATTGAGAAAAGCACAACTCGCAAACAAAAGCCAAAGCCAAGGCCAAAGTCGAAGTCTTGTCCTGTCCTTTCTTATGAAAGAAAGGGCAAATCATAATTCACACACATTTAAAAAAAAAAAATCAATTCTGAAGCCAATGACATAATAAGTCCACTATGTTGGACACATTTGGAATTGTCGTGTGTGTATATATATATATACACACACACAAATATATTCTGAGTTTGGAATGGCCGGGTAGAAGAAGACAAAAAAACATTTTTGGAAGTTAGAACTACTGCAAAGATGCTAATAATTTACAGCATAGTTACAAATTTCACCATATATGATTCCTTAATTAAGAAAACGAATAAGAAGAAGAAGAAGAAGAGAAAATTAATGAAGAAATAGTAGCAGAAGAAATGGAAGCAGTAGTGAAAGAAAAGAAGAAGGAAGAAGACGAACCCAGAAACAAGGCGGAGATTATTCTCATAGCGTTGGCGGTGCCGCCCCTTGCGTGCTACCAACGAACACATTATATCCTGATCTCCTCTCTCCTCTCTGCTGTTTTCTACCAAAAAAAAAAAAAAAAAAAACGGAATATTTTGCTACAACCCATAAAACATTATTGATAATAAGAATTATTAACAATCACATAATATTTCCTTCTGCTGCCAATTCCCAAATTTCACAGAAGCTCATCATGTTAAATTTCACAATCATATGCATTAATAAAATAAAACAAATATTAATATGACTAGAACACAAGTCGACTCCTTTCCAACAAATTTGTATCCCTTCATTTTCTATTTTCATTTATTTTATTTTTACAGAAAATTTCCCAAAAACCAACCCTTTAAAGAAGAATGACTAGAGTATTCATACATATATATAGATATAAATATATGCTACATATATATATAAGTGTGTGTGTGTGTGTGTGTGTGTGAATATTTGCATACGCACCCTGCAGCAGCTTGGAGTAGTAGCTTGGCTATATATAGTCAGTCTTTGATAAACAAATTAAGGAGATCACGAAGCCATGAAATTGTCTGCAGATTTAATAATAATATGATGAAGCTGTTTGTCTTCGTGGATCAAACGAAGAGGGGAGAGGGAGCTTCTGACAAATGGAGATCAACTAGCTAAATTATAACATTCTATTTCAACCTTTTATTTACTATTATTTTATTATTATTATTACATTTATAATAAGAAAAAACAAGTGTACAATATATACATATAAGTGCATAGTGGGTGTGAAAAGACAAAACAAAACAAGCAACAACTAACTACCAAAAAAAAAAAAGAAAAAAGAAAGAGGATGAAGTTCAGACAAGAGAAATTAATTACGGAGCGAGATGCATAAACATTTATATACACACATATTTATGTGTGTGTGTGTGTGTAGACTTCCCCGGCCGGGGCAGGGCCCGGCCTACCATACTAACAGCCAAACCTTTTTATATATCTATACATATATATTCTACTACCCTTTCTTCCTAATAAAACAGAAAAATCAATTCATATGCTTATTTTAACTATATATATATATAGAGAGCGAGAGAGAGAGAGAGAGAGGGTAGTGAATTCTCTAATTTTGTTATGTAAATGTTTCATCATTTTAACCTTACTGAAGCCCGGTCGACGACAAATTTTTTGTTTTCCTTGTTTTTTTTTTTTTTTTTATATAAATATTTTTCTTAAAAATGATTTTTAAGAGAGAGAGAGGGATAGAGGGGGAAAAGAAAAAAAGACAAGCTTCTTGAGGTTCAATAATTTAGAGGCAAGTACCATAAGTCAACTTGCTGTATAGTCTTTGGTGGTTTGCATCTTTTTTTGGTTTTTTAATACTTGGTTCCTAGTTATATATGCAGGTCATCAGAAACATAATTAAACTGATCACCTTATATATGTAATGTGTATATAATATAAGTTTAGCATTTTTATTCGTGGCTAGCTTAGCTAATTAGAAGATCTGCAATCACAGAAGGGCGCGTAATTAATTTTCATCTAAAAACATATTCTTTTCAAACTTTTTGATCAATACGTATTATATAAATATATATACGTACGTCAATGAATTATATATAATTAGCAAAAATGGTACTAATGTTCTCTATATATATATATATATATATATCAATCAATCAATTTTTTATATATTAGATGTTCTGGTCAAAACAAAGCTTGCATCAAGGCAAAAAAATCACCATCTATCAAAGAACATGTAAACATACATATATATATATATATATATGTTTAATGGGAAGAATAATTAAGAAGCTTTGTGATGTCAAAAAAAAAAAAAAAAGAACTACTGCCATTACATGCATGTAATTGCACTTGCTATAACTAATTTCAGTCACTTATTAATTATTAATGATTCTCCGTTTTGGTTTCTCTGATGTAAGCAGCAGTACAACTGTTACGTTATTGAGACTCAAATCAAGTCTCCAAAATTTAACAACTAAAAAAATTATATACTTAATAAATTAATTATACATATAAGGCACGTATATGCAGATATTATATATGTATGTATGTGTAAATCAGTTATATATATGTAACACAGATTTATAAAGATTGTAAATACTCACCTATGTACCGTGCGTAAAGTATATACAATATGGCTCTTGAATCGATGAGTACATCCTATACATATGCGAATATATATATATATATATGTATATGAGTACACACACACACGCACACACACACATATATATATATATATAACATGCAAAATAACTAATTAAATTATTATTCAACTTCAAAGCCATATGCAGCACTCATCATTCTAAACACGCAAACGGCCATATGTGTATATGAAATCGATTTAATTAATAAAAGCAGCAAATTAAAGTTGTTGATAAGAATTGATTTCTTTGTGGAAGAGAGAATTGCTATATATATATATATATATATATAAATATAAACGTATTGATGGAAAGGTATTCCGTTCCGATAGGGGAGAAACTGCGATGAAGCTTCGCATAAGCACTTAGTGGAGCTCCTCTTTTCTAAAATTTCCACGACTAATCCAATTAAATAAACGGAATATTATTAATTGTTATTTGTAGTCCTCGAAAAAAGAATAATTATTTATGCATATGCCATTTTTATTCTAATTCTATGTTCTAAAAGTGATCATATCAGCACCAAATCATGTTTCTAGATGATATTTCTGTATCATCAACTTACTTTTTTCTGTGGAAATTTTTGGAAAAGCTAATACGGATGGCCTCATAAAGCAATCTTAAAAGCTAGCTATAGCAGCTCTAAAAGTCGACAAATATCAATATGCCACGGAACAATATTATGACAAAGAATATATTATTTTTGTACGCTAACCCACACCAAAAAAAAAAAAAAAAAAAAAAAAAAGGAAAAGAAACAATACTATTTCTACTCATTTTAAAAGTAAGTACTAATTTCATACACACATATACATGATTCATATATTTATGGAGGCATCTATTGACATCTCTATGTTTACTCTCCCTACACCCTCTTTTTTTTTTTGTAAATTTTTTTAGTATTCAAATATACCTTAAATAAATTTACATTTAAGGACAAAAATTATTTTAAAGATACTTTTCACACACAACATTCCTAATAGTTAAAAAAAAAATAACTTTCTTTAAATCGAACACAAATTAAATGTAAAGGAAAATTGATTGAAGAAATAATAGATATGACTTCTCATTAAAAAAAAAAAAACCGTAATTTCTTTTTTAACTTTTGCGGGTTTTTTTTTTTTTTTTTTTTTTTGGGTGGGGGGTGTCGAAAGTAGCTATATTTAATCAAGTAAAAGAAACCTGTAGAGTTGGTTTGTTTGAATTCCAACATTGTGCAGGAAGATGAAAACTCCATATATATACACAACTACTACTACATGATCATGAGGAAGGAAAACCTACACTTACACCCAGGGATTGATTGTCCTTAAGAAAAATGCTTCTGTCCTTTTTTGCTTGCACATTGGTAAAAATTGTGGATTTCACGACGGTTATTTACCGTCGTGTAAAGTTTACACGACGGTTATTTACCGTCGTGTAAAGACAACCGTCGTGGAAGATATCATGACGGTTTCATAACCGTCGTGGTATCTCAATATTACACGACGGTTTACACCGTCGTCAAATCAAAAAAAATAGTAGCAAAAGCCGTAAATTGACAACTTTACATGACGGTTTTCCTCCAAAACCGTCGTGTAATGTAGTGATTACACGACGGTTTCGGCTCAAAATCGTCGTGTAATCACTACATTACACGACGGTTTTAACCTGAAACCATCGTGTAATTGAGCTTGAATTAAAAAAAAATTGGTTTTTTTTTTTTTTGTGATGGCACACATTACACGACGGTTTCAGAACAAAACCGTTGTGTAATATGTGTCATCACTAAAAAAAAAAGGCAATTTTTTTAAATTCAAGCCCAATTACACAACGGTTTTGAGCAAAACCGTCGTGTAATGGTACACATTACACTAGATTCAAAATTCCATATGATTATCCAAAACAAAAATTCATTTTGGCATTTCATCGAGCATGTGGTGGGCGGATAAAAACCATGTTAAAAAATGTGTGTAAAGTGCTAAAACCGTGCACAAAACATTCATCTCCAAAGAGCAACAATAAAAAAATAAATAAAAAAACCATTCAAACAACACTACAAATTACACTCCACGTAAGTTATTAAAGCATTGTGTGTTCATAGTTTTGTTAGAAAACAAGAAATTGAGCAATATGGAAGTCACCTTGCTTTTCTTTAAAGAAAAATAGTCACGGCCTTGATGGGAACACCGGGAGAGAGAGGTGGTGGCGACGGCTGCGGCGGAAAAAAACCGGGGCTATGGCGGCGGTTTGGGAAAAGTTTGAAGTGGCGGTTGCGGCGGCGGCGTGACCGGATTTTAAGTTGGGGGGGGGGGGGAGTGGGCTGGCGAAGGAGGTGGGGAGGAGAAAAGTTTGAGTTTTCTAGAGGG
The DNA here is from genome assembly GCA_009761775.1 of Ficus carica. NCBI lineage: Eukaryota > Viridiplantae > Streptophyta > Magnoliopsida > Rosales > Moraceae > Ficus > Ficus carica. Next base: position 11,371,815 of record CM019743.1, on the reverse strand, counting down.
TTGAAGATGAAAATGATGATAAATGAAGAGGAAAGTGTATTTAAGTAATGAGTTTTCGTGCGAATTCCAAAGCATGAAATATGAAATTTTTGAAAATTTTTGGAGGATTACACGACGGTTATAATTTTTATAACTGTCGTTTAATCTTTTTTTTTTTTTTTTGAAATGTTGCCGGATTACACGACGGTTTGACTAAACCGTCGTGTAATCCTGTTTAAGACGACGGTTTTACAAAAATCGTCGTGTATTTTCCGTCGTGTAAGCCAACTTTTGTAGTAGTGGCACTTCATTCAAAAGTGTATATATATATATATATATGTATGTATATAAAATGACAAATTAGACGATTAATGCAGGGAGAAATGTGGCGGTGATCAATGATGTCTTTTAAAATTTTAGTTTGTTTTTCAATATCCTTCCCTTCTGGTGCTTGAGTTTTAAAGCGGTCGTGCAAATTTAGTTGGTTTTTTTTTTTTTTTTTTTTTCCAAATAAAATATTTAGTTGATTTTTTTTTTTTATATTTAATTGTTTCGTCATTTGGATGATGATTTTTCTTTTCAATTGATAGTTAGGAAAAAAAAAAAAAAAAGATGATGATGAGGAATAAAAGTAATTTGACAAAAAAATATATGGAAATTGTTTTGAACAAGGAAAAATGAAAATTTATGGATTGGTGGGCGAAAGAAGGACAAACATTATAACTTATTTGTAGGGACTTTTATTAGAAAAAAAATAAAAGTGAGGTAATAAGTAATAACTAAACTCCAAAAATTTTATTGGTGGGTGGTTTAAGTAAGAGTTGGGAAAAGGAAACTAAAAAAATGATAAAAATATGCAATATCGGGAATGATGAGAAATTAATAAAAGTTTGGTTTATGGAAGAGATGCAATTAAAGACACTAGGAAAACGTTAACCCCACATGTACATGTGTGTGTGCCGACTGCCGACCTACATACACAAATATAATAATATGTAGTGTTGCATGCGATCATCGTCACATGCATACATATTTTTCACCTTCCACACTATTGAAAACGACCCCTTAAAAAAAAAAAAAAATTTCCAGTAACTCTTTACGTAGCTAGGTCCAGTCACTATATAAATAATAATTTATTATTACTTACATACGTTGCTACATACAGATATTTTGTATATATATGGATAAAATTTGATACATGCATGCACATTAGGTTCTGGTCTTCTAGGATATATACCAGTGAAAAGCATGAGCATAGCGTATGCGGGATAAATTTGAGAAAATTTATCTAAGTAGAAAAAAATTAAAATAATAAAAAAATAAAAGCATAAAAAGATCAAAGAAAAAGGTACAGAAAAAAAAACAAAAAAGATAAAAAGATAAAAATAAATAAAAATTATCAACATGAAAAGTACTAAAATGAAAAATAAGTTGGGCCAAAAAAAATGAAAAAAAGGATTAAAATGAAAAACAAATTAGGAAAAAAAAGTCTGAAAATAAAACAAAAAAAAGGACTAAAATAAAAAAAATAAAAAAAGGGCCAAAGAAAAGAATAAAATTAAAAAAGGACTAAATTGAAATAAAAAATAAAAATTGATCCTAAAGGAAAATTTAAAACCGGACTAAAACGAAAAAAAAAGGAGGACCAAAAAACAAATATAAAAATTTTTTGGTTGAGAAAATTTATCTAAGTAGGAAAAAATTAAAATAATAAATAAAAAAATATCAACATAAAAAAGATAAAAGAAAAAGGTACGAAAAAAAAAAGCAAAAAGATAAAAATACTAAAATGAAAGAAATTATCAACATGAAAATGTACTAAAATGAAAAATTTGTTGGCCCAAAAAAAATGAAAAAAAGGATTAAAATGAAAAAAAAAAAATTAGGCAAAGAAAGTTCTAAAAGAAAATTAAAAAAAGGACTACCATGAAAAAAAAAGACCAAAAAATAAATAAAAATTGATCCTAAAAGAAAATTTTAAAAAGAACTAAAATGATTTAAAAAAAAAAACCAGATGACCAAAAAATAAATACAAAAATTTTTTCCAAAATAAATTATTTTTGACGAAACTTGCTACAGTATCAATTATTGTTACTTCTATATAATGTATAGATACAAGTATATATAAAACGATATTTTACCAATTATTGGTACTTCTATATAATGTATAGATACAAGAATATATAAAACGATATTCACGCATTGAAAAGAAAAAGAAGAAAAAAAAAAGGAGGAAATAATAAAATATTCAGTTACCAAATCAACAGATCATGTCGGTGCACTTCAAACTGCAGAAATTGAGGGGAAAAAATGGCTCTTTTTTTACATACTATCAACAGTGAATTTGGCGGGTTAATACTGCAATGATCAGCCGGTTCTTTTGCAGCCAATGTACCTTAGATGAGTTAGTAGAGCGTTTGTTCTCCTAGCTGAATGTTTAGGTTCGAGTCGTCATCATCGTGATGGTCATAATATATAGACAATTCACTTTATAAAGGATCCATATATCACGTGAGAAGACATTTATCTCTTCGGAATTATCTGGACATTCCATCATCTACTCTTATAACTCATTTAATTTCAAAAAAAAAAAAAAGCTGGTTCACTTGCAATTCGATCGCTCCGATCATCAAAATTAGCAGCAAGAAAAAAAAAAATAGTCCAAGTCCTCTTAATTACGGAAGGGTTATTATATCCTGGTTTTTTTTTTTTTTTTTTTTAACGCCCCTTCCTAATCTTATAATTAATATTAGAATTGAGATAATTGGCTAGTAGTCAGATATGTGATGTAAGAAACACTTCAAGATTCCAAGCACGTGAAACTAGCAAGGGACCATCTCTTCCAAACTGGGGACACAAGTGGCTGGCAAAGGGATAATTATAAATAGGCACAATGTGGAAGGCATGAATTTTTACTTTTAATTTTGCTTTTAGTCATTACAAAAAAAGAACAAAAAACTGTCATTTTCCAATAAGTATTCAGGAACCATATTTTTAAGAGTTTTTTAAGTCAAAATAACTTTAAAGTTTTTTTCCAAGTAATAAAAATGTTAAAAATAAAATTTAGAATGTCTAATTTAAACTTTGATATAAGTTTTAAAGTCTATTTAGAAAATCTTATTCCGGAAGTCATATATATATATATATATATATTTTTTTTTTTTGACTTTAGAAACCAAAATCACTTCTGATAGATCATTCAAATACTTTCAGAAGTAAAATAAAATATAAAACAACTTCTAAAAAACACTGCGTGTATATCTTGTCATCTTCTTCTTAAAATGAATGTAAATGAAGAGAAAAGGGATCAAAGTAGTTGAAGCGTTAGGCTAATAGTTATGTAAAAATTAAGGATGACACGATGAGAGCCTTACGTATTAATAAGGTTTTTAAAAACCAAAAGAAAACAAGCTGAGGGAGTTTGTACGTTGTTGTAGCTAGGTAGATATATGAACATTGTATACGTACAATGCTGCCATATATATATATATTTATAATAATAATAATAATAATCATAATAATAATAATAACCAAGATTCATGTAATCCAAAGCTGAAATTTGGTTCTATCCGACACTAATCACCCAAGCCTTTTTGTATATTAAGACAAAGGAGCCGCTCCATTATGCCGTTCTATAAATTGATAGTCATATCTCTGTCACACACACACACACACACACACACACACATATATATATATATATAAAGAGAGAGAGAGAGAGAGAGAGAGTATAGGAATGAATAAGGAGGGATATCCCATCATAAAGATGTTTAAAGTAAAAAAAAAAAGGCAGCAAATGAATGTAAAAGCAGCAGGGCTGCAGGCGTTTACTTGGGGTCAACCACCGCACCACCCACCCCCCTCCATTTTGCCAATTTGGAGCTTACTACGTGTTTGTGTGTGTGTCTGTATGTGTTTGTACCAAGTCTTTTTGCTAATAAATAAAAAGACGACGAGGCAGCCGGCCATCTACAACTCTTTTTTTTTTACTCCTCATCACGTCCTTAAATTATACAAACACATCATCACTCATTTCCTCACATTTTAATGATACCTTTTCACCACATCATTGCATCACTCCAAAACTCAAACCCTCGGCACCTCATTCCTTCTTTAAAATATGCCTCCGTATGCCTATATATGTATGATAATGACCCATGCCATATATCACCTTTATTATAACATGTGAATTTACTAAACCATAAAGAAATGTAATGAAAAAGATAATGAAATTGAAAAGTACAGTAATAGAACAAGAATTAGGATCATTAATTCTTTTTCTAGTGTTTACTTGCCTATTAGATGATGTAAAGAAAAAGAATTCAATTTCCTTTGTAGTGTTTACTAACTTTAGTAATATTAAACTTGCAATGTAATTACTAAAATATCCTTATACATGATAAAAAAGATATTAACACATGAAAACGTATTAAGGGTATATGAGTAATTTTAATATGTATTCCCATTGACAAGAAATCAATACCAATGGGGATGTAAGGATTCATTCTCTATTTTAGAAGTAAACACATGATTAAGTGGGAAATGATATGACTAATCACTTTCCCTTTCCCTTTTATGCAAAATAAACATGCCTAATTCTATATCCGACGCCACAATATTAATATATATATATATATATATATTAAACCTAATAGCCAACACACACCAAAGGTTTATTTAAAATCCATTTCAACAAGCGAACAAACGAAACCAGCTAATTAGCTCGCTCACCTTGTATCCAAACATCCTCTTAGTCCTTAGACCCTTACTAAAGGGCCTTCATTTGAGCCATAAGTCCTTCCGCTGGGCACAGGCCCTTGAAGCCCAAAATTATATACTTGGATTTTTTCTTTCTTTTGGTTCTCTTTCTCAGGGTATTAACAAAACAACGTGATCTCTACTTGATGATAGACAGTCACATACAAAGCTCATAAGTTTTAAATTAAAAAAAAAATTCAAATCAAATCAAATTTTAACAGTCAATAATCACTGAGCTAATTAAAAGTTATTTATTATTATTATTATTTTTTAATTAAATGCATTTCCATTAACTATTCCATTCACAACTTGCATCCTCAAATTGACAGAAAAAACGAGTTTCCCACTACAGCAAACGAACACACCAAACGGCCAAATAAACATTCACCGCTGAATTCATGAGCTTTTAAACCTCTTGTTCTTGTATTCATGCTTTAAAAAATTAAAAAAGAAAAAAGAAAAAAAAAAAAAAAAAAAAAATACCACAATAAAAATATTCCAGTATGTGAGCAGCTCATAGCCATGACAATGATTACGCATATAACAACCATGAAAGACGACCATTCCTGATAAAATATAAAGAATTTGAAAAATCTTATTCCTATAAGAATTCTTTCGTGTGTTTTTGTATCATACAACAATCCGTGCTCGCATATATAAGTTAAAGTATCATGGAAGTTTTGGGATACCCCCAATTTTCTGGACAAACAAATTTTGTCCTTTCAACTTATTACATATAGTACGAGCAACATTCAATCATCTGATAAACCAAAACAATCATTTTTTGGATCAAAATCACCTAAGAATGTTAGTCTCAGGTCTCACCATCAGCTCCATCCACAAATAGCATTAGCATGCCTTCTTCCATTTTAGTTAACTCAGCTATGTCAAAACCACATAGTTATTTGAATGAAGCTGATGATATTTCTCTATCTCTACTCCAGATCGAGACTCTTTTTCATGGTCTCATAAACCAGGTAAGTGATACTTGCAGATGGAACAACTTTGAGCATATTGGGAAATATTCCTTTATAAAATCCCCTAAACCCTTCATGTTGGAATGTTCTCCTAAATGCATCACCCATTCCTTTATAAGCAGTATCTGAATTACAACGCTGTGCTTGCATTCTGTTTATAGTGTAGCAGAATTAGTTTTAAGTTTAAGTGGGGAGGAAACTCACAAGAGATTGGAGCGATAAGTACCTCGTTCGGACAACCTGCAACGGGTAAACGCATGTTGCTCCAAGAGCTCCAGATATTGTACCGCATCCCAATTGTACAAGAGGACCGGGTTCTACAATTGGAAAAAAAAAATGTAAACATATATATATATATATATATATCTTGACATCACAACTTAAAAACATAACAGCAGGACCAGGCAATACATAATACATTAAATAATAATAATAATAATAATAAGGGCAAATCTTTAGTGGAAGGAAAAAATTTAATCTTTGAAAAAACCTTACCACCATCCAGAATATACTTTTTGGACATATCTTTCAAGGTTTCATACACAGTGAGGTCGATACCAGCGTAAGGGATAATCCCAAGAAGAGATGGGAAAAGACCTCTGTAGAATGCTCGGGGTCCCTCCTGAACCCAAATATCTCTTGAAAGCGTTCCAAGATTTGGAACTCTTCCACCTTTGTCATAAGTTTGTAAACGGGTTTTAACAAGATCCATGGGATATATAGAAGTCTGCGCAACGGCACCAGCTAAACCACCGGCAAAGAGGCGGCCTGCGGTGCCAATATCAGCTTTATCTTCTATCCCTTTAGCATTGGCAATGAAACCTTTGAGCATCTCGTAAGTGTAGAAGCGGATGGCACTTTCAGGGGCCACCTTCAAGACATTCAGACCATTCCCTCGAAAGAATCCCAATAGTCCACCTTCTTTCCAGATGTCTCTAACGGCAGGCATGAGACGAGCCTGTGTCGTTTGGACTTGCAAAACAACCTTCAAGCGATCAAGAGGAGCAGTGGCGGTACGTGAGGTAGCTCCAGCGACTCCACCGGCAATAAGATATCTAGTTGCGTGGACATGCTTACTGATTCCACCGGGGATGACGGTCTGCTCCCCAATATCGACAAGGCATACTCTCTCCAAATAGTGATAAATGTTCTCAATTGTAGCCTCGTGAGGATAGAGAAGGAGGAAATCCCTCCACTCTTCAAAGGTAATAACGCCATTGTTGTCCTTATCCACACGCTCAACAAAGAGGGCGAGTTCCTCATCATGTATTTCAATGCCTGAAAAAGAAAAACAGAGACTGGCGGGTGGCTTATAGAAGGAAATATGGAAAAGAATGTGATGTAAATTTTTTTTTTTTTTTTTTTTTTTTTTTGGCACTCAACTTAAAAAAGGGGAAGAGAAAAGGAAAGGTACCGGCTTGAAGGAGGGCATCGAAGAGCTCTTCGGGCAAAATGCAGCCATTGTGCTCAATGTCAATGGCCTGAAAGATGCGATAGAGCTCGAGCTCCTTGTCGTCCATGTAGCGCTTGAATTCGGGGAAATCGACGCGGCCGTCGTGATTGGCGTCGCAGACATTAAGCAACTCCTTGGCGTACTTGTAATCGGCCGGAATCTGAAGGGAGTTGAGACCCGCCTCGATCGAAGCGGAATCCAAGAAACCAGCGTTGGAGGTGTCAAAGTAATTGAACAGACTCCGAATTCTCAATTCCCTCTCTTCCTTGTTCTCTCTCAACGCCATTAGCACGTGCTCCATTGTCACTGGCCCCGTCCCTTTCTTCACCGGATTGCTTCCTTCTTTCCCCTCCTCCGACTTCAAATTCGATTCCTCCTCCATTTCTTTCTTTCTTTTGTGTTTCTTTACTCAATCAATTGGGAAATTCAATTTCAACCAAAAAAAATTAAAAAATAAAAAGTTTTCAAACTGAATTGAAGAATCAATTGACCCAAAATATTCTAATTTCTAATAACTAATTCTACTGTTGGAAAATTTAGGTCAAAAAAGATGACATATATGTGACAGAGACTACAGGGTTACCGCGGAGAAGACGACGGAATTGGAATGGGAATGGGAATCGGAAATGGCAATGGCAATGGAAATGGAGTGATTGGTGGGAATCAAAATCGAAATCGGAGTCGGAGGATTGGGATGATGGAAGGAAGGATGGAAGAAGATTTAAATGAGAAGTCGAAATCGAAGTGGAAGTGCAAGTCTCATATCATCTATCATCAAAAGGACGATGGAATGCCATCATAAGCCTGCCGCAACCAATTGCCAGCCTCATCATCAGCAGATTCCCACAAACACACCCATCTTTTATTCTTTTCATATTAAATTTAAAACAAATTATTTATTTTGGCGAGAGAAAAAAAAAAAAAAAAAATTGACAATTCTACATTATGATAAGTTTTTTTTAACCCCCGGGGAACATTAGTGATAATGTGGGCCTCAGTAACTTTTACTTTTTAATCAGGAGACTCATTTTTTATTAATAAATAATATTAATAATTATTAATATTTTTTTTTTTACTCTGTTGATAGAGTAAAAATTCTTGATTATTGAATCAGCTTCTAACGGTCTAGATTAAAAATGTGGACCAAAATTATTATAGTTTTTTTTACACATGATCACATATAAAATGGGGAAAATTTTTGTTCTCCTCCGTCCAAAAAACCAGTGACGATGGTGCTCGTCGGACTGGAAAAAGCTCGCGAGGCGGTGTGAGGACGAGCAGCGATGGAAGGAATGGCGCCGACGTGAGATGCAGGCCATTGTGTGGTCGTCGCCGTTGATATCTCCGCGATTGGACCTCCCGCCTCTCGCCGTGTCCCTCGGCCTCCCCACGGCCCCGTCGCCGTCGACATCATCTCGCCCCCTCTTTGTCTATCTCGGAGCCCCATGGGCTTGTGGAGGAGACCCACCCCCCCCCCCTCCCCCCTTCCCCTGCTCCCCTCCCCCACCGCCACTACAACAATCTTTGGCGACTCCACGACCTATTCGAATATGTCGTTTCTAGATGTTTTTTTTCTTCCGCCACTACAACAATCTTTGGCGACTCCACGACCTGCCGGTGGGGTGCACGAGCAGCCCCCACCTTGCTAGTGCCTCAGCCTCCCCACACCTTCGTCGCCGTCAACGGAGATTTGTGCTTGTTCGATGGAATGGCGTCGCGAGCTCGGAGCCCCTCCGCCTCGTGAGCCTAGCCGAGCTCCAGATCCGTCGCCCATAGGGGACAGATGTCAGCCGCGATTCCGTCGCACCCTCTGTCGCATTTCCATGTGGCCTCCGTCACGAATCCATCATCGGCCTCTCCACGCAGTCAACTCCACCGGAAACTCACCCTGGTTTCATCGGCGTTCTCGCCGGTAGTGGGTTTTTTTTTTTTTTTTTTTTTTTTTTTAATATCCGATACTGGGTTTTGGTTTATATATGAGGGGTTTATTTTATTTGGGTGGTCTTCAGTCCTTTCTAACCCTTAGATTTCAATTTGTCAAAAAAAAAAAAAAAAAATTAGACAGTCTATTTATTTGCTTCCTTTTTTTTTTATCCTCCAAGTATTTATTTGCCATTTGTTTCAAAATACACATATTTTTGTGGTAGCATATATAGCTTAATGATAATTACATATCTGACTTTAATATAAGGGGTAGAGTTCAGATCTCCCCTCCTCCAAGTTTTTTATTAAAAAAAAAAAAGCACATATTGTTCAATTTATATTTTAGGTTAGAAAAATAGGATTGGCCACATATATTTACACTTATGTGTCTGTATAATCTTTATGCATTATGATACTTTTCCACTTTCAAATTTTTTTTATTTTAATAAGATAGGAATACCATTTTACAATACTAAAATAGTACAAATCAAAACAATTAAAAGTGATGATTCCGCAACAGAGCGGGTAAATTAAGACATGTTTCACCAATGAAATGAATAAGTTCCATCAATGAAAACAAAAAAAAAACACACACACACACACATATGCTTGGGGTCTAAAAACAGGAAAATATCTCAGTATAATAATATCAAGCACATATAAGTTTCTTTTTCACACAAAAATAAAAAATAAAAAAATTATACTCCATGGAAGCTTACAATAGATTGGGAGCTACAACTTTGTAGCACAAGGATCATCATCCATTCCATATAGACAAAAGTCTAATGTAGCAAACAAACCACCAATACATGACTCTGGCAGACAAATCATAAGTCCCAAAAGTGAAAAAATCAACGTCATTATAAAGGGCTTTAACAGAAACAAAACAACAAAATCCATTATTTATCTAGTGTATAAAACATCATTATTACACAGAGATAAATATCACAAGACAAAAAACAAAACAGAACCACACGGAAGAAAATCATGGAGACAATTCGAGCCAAAAAAATTGGAGTAGCCAAAGATTACCAAAGCTGGAGCCAAATATGTAGAGATTTCTAGTTGGCTCGTGGACTTCACACCGCCATCGATCTCCACGTGATGCACCAGAAAAGTTGCCACTTCCCAAGGAACAAAACGCCGAAGTTGACACCTCCCCAACAACCACGTGCGCCGTGCAATGATATTCCTTGTCCTGAAACCACGTACCAACGCGATAGAGCCCTTCCATGAATGACGACCACTTTTATATCTACACTACACGATGATATGCACGAACTCCCTTGATCTCAGTGAGCCTTATCTCTCTTGCCTTGCAATCGATCTAAATGCAAACCACCATCAGTGTTGCCGAAACCTTCACTAGCTAGGGCCGTACGTGAATCTGGAGGCCGGCTGAGGTGCCACCGACGCTAAACTCTTGCCCCGGATGCGTTCAAAAAAACCCTAGGGCTTCGTTCAAGTGAGAAAGAGATGAGAGTTTTTTCTTAAATTTTGAATTGCTTACTTTCCTTTATTGATGAGGAAATGAACCACACACCATTTGATTGCGCATCCATGTAAAAATGAATAGACAACATCACAACAAATAACCACATTTTTTTTTTTTTTTAATCTTTGTATTTGGCTTTTTTATTTCAATAAGGAAATTATTCTTTTCCTTAATTTCTTGAGTGCTTTGTAAAAATATTATAATGAAAAAGTCTATTTGTATAATGGCTTGAAAAAAAAACACCTAGTTTGCAAAAAATAATTTTGGAGCACCATGATTATACATCGCGCGGCGAGCCTATACTTGAAGTGTAAAATTTAATTAAAGAAAAAAGGTCGCATACTTATTTCACTTATTAACAAAATCTTCTAACATGCTGCCACCATGAGGAACATGATCAAACAGAGAACAAAGGCAATTAAACATGTTAGTTCTATGGACCAACAAAGGAGTCTCTAGAACTAACAAGAGGAAAGGAGTGGAAAGGAATCGGCCATTTGCCCATATTGAAGTTCGTTTGTTTGTTTGTTTGTTTTTTTTTTTTTAACAGAATCCTGTTTGGAGATTATAAGTCTTCCTTCCTTTCTACGTATATGATTTAGTTGAGCAATTCTTCTGTATTTATTTTCTCTATAATTGTGCTTAAATTTTTTGGAAGGAAATAAACTGCATTTCTTTGATTTCGTTACAAATAGGTTGATTCCCCTTATTGCAATCAAATTTGCTTTCTTGAGAGCTGTTAATGAATTTTTTTTCCTAACAAAAAATAAAAATCAAGTCCTGAGAATTGAATATGTACAAAATACTCAAAATCGAAAGGGAAAAGAAATAGATGTAAAAGTAAAAATTAAACCCAAAAAAAAAAAAAAAAAAAAAAAAAGTCTGGGGTGCGTCTCTTGCGACCTTGTAAGTATTGAATGAGAAGCAGACCGTCCAAAAGGGTGATGAGTTTGGATTATGGATCGGTAATTCAACTTGAACCACTTTGGCAATTAATTTGGTTATTTCTATCAAAAGGGAACGCGACGGGCTCCACGGTGACTCTCCATTCTTAGGTCATGCATTGCAGACCCTTTTTCTACTCTTTATATATTTTGCTTTTGTTTTGAATATTGGATACAAAATGGTCCATAAAACTCTTTAGTACGTGACTTTTTTTATCCTTAATTGACGTAGGAGCCAAAATCATAGAAGAATTTCAGCGAAATTCAACCTGAGAAATAGGTGAAAATCACACTAACACCTAGAGAAAACTGGGAAACAAACCCATAGAAAGAACTCAGCTCTATGTTCATTCATCAACAAACCAAATCTGGTCTCTTCCTTGATAGTACAAAGGAACTACTGCACCAAAGGGGCTGCGTCAAAGACACGCTCAACTTAAGGGACTAGACCTCCCAAAACGACCACGTTTTGGATACTTCAAAAAAAAAAAAAAAACGACAAAACAGTCACTAAAATGACAACTCAGGTCTTATTACAAACAGTTAAGGAAAGTTCCAAAAAACGACAATGCAAAACAACTTGATATTCCTACATCACTAATTTTTTAATTTTAGCCAAACTCTTTAGTAAGATTCCCACTATCTCTTCTCATTTTTCAAGCCCGTTTGAGGGCACATCTCCAAAACTTTTCTCAAACATTTTTTTTTCTATTCAACTCAAAACTACTTTTTTATTATTTATATATTCCAATGTTTACAGTAAACTCAAAATATAAATGTCCATATATAACTTTGTTATTTCAAATCCAAATAAGATTTTTTTTAATTCAAATTACATAGAATTTCGAGATAAACGAAAAAATATCCATATTTAATCTTAAGAATCCAAAAATCATGCAAAGTTAAAACTGCAGAACGTTGCAATAAGAGTATTTGGAGAAGTTTTATTTGATATATAAGATTAACATATGATCTATTAGTATTATATACAATTTGTGAAGTGTGAGATTTTTGGTAAAATTTCACCAAAGTCTTGCTCTTTTAAATTAACTTTGTTGGAAAAAGCAATTATTATATGGGTTTTTTTAAAATAAGAATATCTCTAATGTAATGTTAAATTATTGTATCAATGATGAATTTTGGCATTTGAATAAAAAAGTGCTCTCCAATAAAGTACTACATTTGATATCAAATTTTCATATATTAAACTTTAGGGTAAATTTATCATAAGATATAGCCAATAACATATTTTAATAATTGTATTGGTTGTTGTCCTGACTTTTCCTTGTAAGTATTATAATTTTTTCAATTTTAATTTTTTTAAATACTAAAAATTCAAGTTTACAAGTATCAAAGCATAATAATGATCGACTACAAGGGCCTTAAAGAGGAAAAATTTAGTGGACCATAAGTGTTGTTTCGTTGGAAACGTGTTTGTTCTTACTTGTGTGATATAATAATAATAATAATGATAATGATAATGATAATGACAATGACGACAAAAAGTAGAAATAACATTAGAAATAGCATTATATATTAAAGTATAAAGTAATATCATCTCCAACGCATTAGTCTATGTCAATACTATATTTGCTATAAAAGTACGAAAAAGAGCATTATATTACTGTAGGTTTCAATACATAATGTTATGTTTACTTTTAATCAATATTATTGTGCTTTGAAACTTGTAAAAGAGGCTATTTAGTACTTAAATAAATTAAAAATGAAAATATTATAATAGTTACATGATAGTAGTCAAGCCAACAATATATAGAAATCAAATGTTAAATTTGATATTAATTATACATTATAGTATATTTGCCACAAAATTTAATAATGATAAACTTGACATCAAATATACATTACATTGTAGAACACTTTTTATTCATTAAATTTCAAAATTTATTATCGATACAACCTTTTAACAGTGCATGCATTGGAGATGCAAAATATTATTATTTTTCGTATACTTGTTTTGTAACAAATATCGTATTGACAACTGCAAATGATCTAACCGATGTCACAACGAGACTTCTAGTTAATAAGTCATATGCATATATGTATATAATGATGTCACAAATTCCTATTAATAGAGAAGGCGTGGCCATACCATATCGACCACCAATTGAAACCACCCCAAAAGGGTATCGTGGCCACCCCAGATGCCCTTCATCCAACCTACCAATGCAACCCCCACCCCCTCCCCTCGTTCATCCAACCTACCCTACCTTCCCCCTGTGCTTTTTTTTTCAAATTTTATGATCAATAAATTAGCCCATCTATTAATTATATAGTACCTATTCACACGTAAAATATGTAAATAGGTACTATATATACCAATCCATCTGAGGCACATCCACCAAAGTCCAAGGTCGTATAATATATAGTAATAAGTACTAAATCACATTATATCATATTTTCAGAAAAAATAAAAAGGTACTAAATCATATTATAATAATATGGCCTCTGTATACGAAATCCGAAAGGCGCAGCGGGCCGAGGGTCCGGCCACCGTGCTCGCCATCGGCACTGCCACTCCCGCCAACTGCGTCTCGCAGGCTGATTATCCTGACTACTACTTCCACATCACCAACAGCAATCACATGACTCAACTCAAGGACAAGTTCAAACGCATGTGTATGTGTATATTTATATATTTATATCTCATTTCTGCAATCTCTTTTATTTTGATCGTCGAAATTTTCGGATACAATATCCATATATATTAAATTTAAGTACTCTGTATGCATAAATATATACGTTATCATCTTATATATATGGTGATCCATATGTGGATTTAAAACTAAAACGTACATACAACACGGTACGTGGTGCCATATATAGAATATGTGCGATCGGATCATACGCTGCCATTACGTATGTATACATGGTCACCTATAGCTAATACTGAGATAAAAGCTGATTTTCTTGGTGAACAATAATAGGTATAGATATGTATTTTCATTAGTATTATCAAGAAAATTTTGTACTAAATCCAATCGATCAAGTGTAATAGCATGATGATATATACATGCATGTGTGAAAATGAAAATGAAAATGAAATCGAAATCGAAATTGAGATTGAGATTGAGATTGAAGTTATAAAAATGACAGGTGAGAAATCAATGATAAACAAGCGATACATGTACTTGACGGAAGAAATACTAAAAGAAAACCCGAAGATGTGCGAGTACGACGCACCTTCACTGGACGCCCGCCAAGACATGGTGGTTGTGGAGGTTCCAAAGCTCGGCAAGGAGGCGGCGCTCAAAGCCATTAAGGAGTGGGGCCAGCCCAAGTCTAAGATCACCCACCTCGTCTTCTGCACCACCTCTGGCGTCGACATGCCCGGCGCCGACTACCAGCTCACCAAGCTCCTCGGCCTCCGCCTCTCCGTCAAGCGCCTCATGATGTACCAGCAAGGCTGCTTCGCCGGCGGCACCGTCCTCCGCCTCGCCAAGGACCTCGCCGAGAACAACAAGGGCTCCCGCGTCCTCGTCGTCTGCTCCGAGATCACCGCCGTCACTTTCCGAGGCCCCTCCGATTCCCACCTAGACTCCCTCGTCGGCCAGTCCCTCTTCGGGGACGGCGCCGCCGCCGTGATCGTCGGGGCCGACCCCGACATGGATATCGAGAGGCCGATTTTCGAGCTGGTGTCGGCGGCGCAGACTATCCTTCCGGACTCCGGAGGAGCGATTGACGGGCATCTGAGGGAAGTAGGGCTGACGTTTCATCTGCTGAAGGACGTGCCTGCGTTGATATCGAAGAACATAGAGAAGAGCCTGGTGGAGGCTTTCAGTCCGATTGGGATCAGCGACTGGAACTCCATATTCTGGATAGCTCACCCGGGAGGTCCGGCGATTCTGGACCAGGTGGAGGCCAAGCTTGGACTGAAGCCGGAGAAGCTGAGGGCCAGTCGCCACATTCTCAGCGAGTACGGCAACATGTCCAGCGCCTGCGTGTTGTTCATTTTGGACGAGATCAGGAAACACTCCGCCGAGCAAGCCCTGTCCACCACCGGCGAAGGACTCCACTGGGGCGTCCTCTTCGGCTTCGGCCCCGGCTTGACCGTCGAGACGGTGGTGCTCCGCAGTCTTGCCCTTAATTAATGCTATTGCTACTTCGCGCTGCTAATTAAGATTAATAACTTAATTATCCGATCAATCGAGTGTTACATATATGGTAATAATTATAATAAACTATTATTATTATTATGTATCCAACATTCCCATTATATATAAGATCAGTTGATTAGTACTGCAAGAAGGTGAAGCAAATGTCACAATCTCCATACATACATAAATATATATGTATGTATGTATATATATACATATATTGTTGTTGATCATTTATAATTAAGACCATTTTCAATACATTTATCTAATGTTATATTTATTATTAAAAAAATGTGAAAATAATATTATTTAACTTTATACTCTAATATATAACAATGTTGTTTCGCTTATAAAGTTGTAATGAAATATATATATATATATATATATAATTAATTCGCATGATGCGACACGAATATAAGATGACATGGCTTTTTTTAGGCAAATAAGATGACTTGGCTTTTACGCGAGGAGAGGGAGCATATATTCATGTACATTGGAATCTATATAACTACATATTCATCTAAACGCGTGTGTTGTTTGACTCCCTACTTTTCATACATTTTAGATCGTATATAAGAAAAAAAAACATAAACATTTAGTACAAATTAATGCTCATTTAATTAATGGACAAATTTTATTTTTAATTCCAACTTTGGTCGTCTTTTTAACTTTGCCCTTGAATTTTAAAAAACTTGTAACTTATAACTACATCCCTCAGTTTAAAAACGTTATCAGCAAGAATGTCTATTATTGGAACTAATTAGGTTGCAAACATATACTATACTGCAAACAAAAAATTAAGAGATATAGTCACCGATGATCATATATGGAGCAACTTTTTGTACCATATATATGGTATCATGGATTAAATATTATTCTTCCTTTAAGCACCACTTATTTACCTATTTTTGCTGGAACAACAATTATGACTAGTTTTCTTTTTTTTTTTCTTTTTTTTTCCCAATTAGTATTTTAAATATTATTTCAGCCCAAAAACAAGAAGAAGAAAAAAAAAATGTTAATTTAGTGGCTTAGTTTCTTATAGCGAGTATTCTTTCTCGTTGTGAGCATTGATTGTGAGGGCAATTTGGCACGAGGACATTTTACTCTCTCTCTCTCTCTCTCTATATATATATATACACTCTAATATCTCTATATATTTCCCCCCTTAGATATAGGCTGCGAACGAGGACATATGTACATATATTAATACTTGAAAATTGAATCAAATTTATTTATTTTTTCAATTCACATGTTATGATTTTTGGATTTTCGTTTGATTTCAAACTTCAGTTATTCAAGAGATTCCTCAAGGTTGCAAGCAAGGTTTCAATTGTTTTTGTCTTTTTTTTTTTTTTTTTTTTTTTCCTTCAAAGGATACCTCAACTCAACGTGCAACAAACTGCAGCAACTTCTTAAATCATGCCTATGATGATTGGTGATAATGATGATCCTAATAATAGCAACAGGCTAAAAGTTGAGGAGAATCCAAAGAATTCATGTGATCAAGACTGGAAGTCTGGAATAGAAAAATGGAAAGAAGGAAAAAAGGGAGCGGAAAAGGAAAAAAAAAAGGGGAGAGAGAGAATGAGAAATGATTAGGAGGTTGCCGTTACATATATTCCCTAACTTTAGAGAGAGTATTAATTTATTAACGAATGTTGTTAAACAAGAATAAAAATAATTTCTTATAGCTGGAGCACCTATCACATGCACTTTATGGTTATGGTAAGATACATAACGTATATCGTATAACGTATAAATCTAATAAAGTGTAAATACACAAGAATGCCGCTTCTAAGAAAAGGGGTTGAATATCGTGAAATAATTAATTGAAAGATTAGATTTACTAAGTTTTAAGTATTAGTCTCTTGTTTTGAACATCTATTTTTATTAAAGAATTTTGTCTCATATATTATAGAATCATCTGTTATGTTTGATGTTTAAATATCTCTTAAATGATTTTAATAAAATTCTCTTAAATAACTAATTTATAGAATAATATCGTAACATCTGTTTTATAAAATAATTGCTTCATGTGAAATATATATATATATATATATATATGATTATGTTGAATAGCTGTATGAACACGACGTCCTAACTTAAAAAAAAAAAAAAATTCTATAAGAAATATAATAATAAGGTAAATACATAAAAGAGTAGGTTAATTGATTAAATATATAAAAGAATGTAATTATATATAAGTGAGTAGGAGCAATGTCAACATAGCTGGCTGGTGGGGGATGGCAACCCCACAAAAGGCCAGGCCACTCTTCCTTTGAATCTCCCATAGCTTCTCCTTTGTCCATTTCTTTTTTCTTTTCTTTTTTTTTTTTTTTTTTTTGTTTTGTTTTGTTTTGTCTTTATTCTCTCCTTTTTCATATGTATGTATACACATTATATTACGTGTGTGTGTGTATATATATATATATAAGTATTTTTTGTGTACAAAAGCGGGCAAGCTGGCTGTATGTGGGGGTGGTGTTGTTGGAGGTGGAGGTGGTGGAGGTGGAGGTGGAGGTTGGAGTAGTGAGGTGCTGTGCTCTCTCTGTTAGGTCTACTTTTTGTTTTTGTGAATCTCTTACCCTCTCTCTCTCTCTCTCTCTCTCTCTGTCTTCTCTTCTGTTACAGCGAAGATGCTCTGTACACCACACGCCTCCATCTATATTTTCTTATAATATTTTTTACAAAAAAATATTAATTAATTTATTAATCAACTATACTATTCCTTCTTTTTTTTTTCTTTTTTTTTTTTTTTCCCCTCTCTCTAATTATATTTATAATTCTATTACTCCCCGCAACTTGCAGTAGCAGACAACTAGAATCTATATGTATATATTCCTTGCTGCTTTACACCCCACGCTAAACAATACTATTAATTTTTGCTTTTTTTATTTATTTATTTGTTTAAGAGAAAAAGGGGTAATTAAACAAGAGACTTTGTTCCATCTTCCCCAAGTTTGTATATTTTTGGGTGCGTCTTCTCCAATTCATTCATTCAATTCATTCTTCTTGTTTCTCTCTTACTCGTGTTCTCGTATTTAATTCAACCCTTTCCTTTTATGGGTTTGCTCCCAAATTCCCCATCCAGAAGGAAAAGATAAAAAAAGACAGAAAAAAAAAAAAAAACCAGAAGGAAATTGGGTTTTGGGTATTAGAATTGTGAATGAATTTGACAAAGGCAGAACAGAAAGGGGAGAATTGAGTTACAGAGCATTGTCTTGTGTATATCAACCCCTCTACCCCCCCCCAGCAGAAGGCTGAAACTGATAGGGAAAAAACAAAAAGACAAAAAAAGAAGAGAAGAAAAGTGAAATTAGTTGTCGGCGTAAACGTCACTTTCTCGTCGGCATTGTCTTGTGTATATCCACTTCTTCTCCTTATTGCTTATTCATCATCTATCCAGTTAAATCAAATCCCAATAACATTTTTTCTCTTTTACCCTTTTTTTTTTATTTTCATTATATATTTTTGGCTTTCAATTTCATCATCGACATCGG